>CP139506.1:133771100-134316717 GCA_021014915.2 Artemisia tridentata subsp. tridentata | reverse complement strand
TTCTTGAAATTGTTCTACCAAGAGTTGATGAGCAAAATCATAACACACCATCTCAAGAAGAAACAGCACGTAACCAAAACGATGCGGTGTTAGAATAAGAAGTATTTGAAAACCCGTTTGCTACGAACTCTGTTGAATCATCTTCAAGGTTACAAGAACCATCTAACACACATACGTTAAACCTAAGGTACCCTTCTACACTCCAATGGACTAAAGACCATCCAATTGAACAAGTTATTGGTGAACCTTCAAGGCCAGTTCATATGAGAAGACAACTTGCCACAAACCCCGAAATGTGCATTTACATTTGCTCTATAACCCTCAAAGAACCAAAGAACATTCGGGAAGCGATGGCAGAAAACGCCATGGATAGAAGTGATGCAGGAGGAACTTCTTCAATACCAGTTACATGACAGTTGGGAACTTGTTCCACGACCACTTGACAAACTTGTTATTGATCTCAAATGGTTATGGAAGAACAAAAAGGATGAAGAAGTGACTGTAATTCGCAACAAAGCTCATCTCGTGGCTAAAGGATTCAGACAGGAAGAAGGGATAGATTTTGAAGAATCATTCGCGCCAGTAGCAAGACTTGAAGCAGTCAGGATTTTCTTAGTCTTTGCAGCTCACAAGAACATCACAGTATATCAGATGGACATCAAGACTGCGTTCTTGAATGGAACTCTGAAAGAAGAAGTGTATTTGAGTCAGCCAGAAGGATTCATTGACAAGGAACATCCAGACTACTTCTACAAGATTAAGAAAGCCATTTATGGTTTAAAACAAGCTCCAAGAGTGTCGTATGACAAACTATCATCTTTCCTGATAAAAAACAATTTCACAAAAGAAACTGTTAATTCTACCTTGTTTACATGGAAATACAAAGATGACATTTTGATTGTTCAGATTTATGTGGACAACATTATCTTTGGGTCCACTAATCCGAATCATTCAAAACATTTTGAAAATCTCATGACAAGCAAATTTGAAATGTCCATGATTGGGGAACCAAAATTCTTTTTTGGTTTACAAATACATCAATCCCCTCGTGGTATTTTTATTAATCAGGCTAAATATATAATTGAGATTTTGAAAAAACATGGTATGGAAAATTGTGAATCTGTTGGTACACCAATGGTCACTTCACAAAAAATCGGTGCTGATTTATTTGGGAAACCCATCGATCTGAAGAAATATCAGAGCATGATTGGTTCTCTCATGTACCTTACTGCTAGTCGACCCGATATTCATTTTGCTGTTTGCTTATTAGCACGGGTTCAGGAAAGGCCTACCGAACTTCACCTCCAAGAGGTTAAACGGATCTTTCGGTACCTACGAAGAACCATTAACATGGGAATTTGGTATCCGAAGTATTCCGAGTTTAAACTAATAGCATTTTCAAATGCGGATCACGTAGGGTGCCAAGTTACAGCAAAAAGTACATCAGGAGGAGCACAATTCTTGGGTGAAAAGCTAGTAGGCTGGTCGTCACGAAAGCAAGATTTTACTGCATTATCAACCGTAGAAGCTGAGTATGTCTCTCTATTTGCGTGTTGTGCCCAAGTTCCATGGATGAGGGCACAACTCATAGATTATGGCTTTACTTTCGATACAATACCTTTGTATTGTGACTCAAAAAGTGCCATAGCCATCTCGTGCAATCCAGTACAACATTCAAAGGCCAAGCATATTTGAGTCCGCTATCACTTCATAAAAGAGCATGTAGAAGAGGGTATCACTGAATTATTTTTCGTGAAGACGGATTACCAACTCGCCGATCTATTTACTAAAGCCCTTCCAAAAGAAAGGTTTGACGATTTAGTTCAACGAATTAGCATGCGAAGACTAACTCCTGAGGAGCTAGAACGTCTTCTTGAATCTTCTTGAGAATATCTTTCAAAAAGCTTCGCTGTAAATATTTTTTGAAAAACAAAATACAAAATTTGTAAAACCAACAAAATCAAAATACAAAAATAGAAAATTTTAAAAAATTCAAAAACAATAGAAAATTTTCAAAAATACAAAAACAATACAAAATCGAAAAACGGAAAAATATTCTTCTCACGACATGTCTCTCGTATAATCGATATTCTGTACGTATCTAGAAATGTCATTCAACAAAGATACGGATATGTACAGATGCTTGAGGGACAGTTCACTATAATGTTTTCTAAAACATGTCGTTTCTCAAAAATATGGCTTTCGTATACTTCAGTACGAAACCCGGACTTTAATAATGACTTCTGATTATTTCAAATCAGGACTCGTATGTTCAAAAGATGAAATCATTTTTAAAAGTTCGAGTATAAACAAACGAAAAGATTTCAAACATAAACTCGTTTCTCAAACATAATTCTTGAGCACCTCTTCAAGATTTTTCAAAAGATTTTTCAGAATCTTTCACATTATTACTCAAGATAGCTCCCTAGAAACCCTTAATTGATTTTAACATTCCTGTATTAAATATGCTTTTCATTAAGGGGGAGTTTAAAAACAAAATATGTTCCAATTACATGCAAAACAAATCCGTCTATCTCTCCAAAAGTTTTTCCATTAATCAGTTGTTATAAAAAAATATCACGAATATGCTATTTTTGAGGGGGAGAAGACGTGATTAAAATGTGATCAAAATGTTTAAAGATTGTGGTTGAATCTCAAAAGAGCTCGACTTAGAAACAACCAACGAATTGACGAAACTTAAATGTCAGTAATCGAAAAGACTTTTCCTGGACGGGTAATAATTTCAAGCTAGTCTAACTAGTGATGTAAGTGTGTCCCGAATAGTACTTGTCTAAGTAGAATGTACCGTCTCGAGAGACTTTCTTTGAACTTGACCAGGACGGGTAATAATTTCAAGCTAGTCTAACTAGTGATGTAAGAGTGTCTCAAATCGGTCATGTTCACTGAAAATCGATCAATTCAAAAGTGCGAACTCTACCCAACATGTGCAAATTTATCTTAAAATCACATAAGCACATGTGAAGGGGGAGTATTTCAGAAAATGCAAAACACTCGAAGTGTTAACAAAATGTGTTTTATATCCATAAACACTTTGAGAGATTTTCACACACAAAAAAAAGGGTTTTATGGCAAGTGATCAATGAACCTAGGATAATCATGGAGTGATAAGGTGATTATGGTTAGGTTTATGTCCTATGATCCGACAGAGCCGGAGGGATCTACCCAAGGACAAATCAAATAGATTAGAATTAGAAGTCCTTAGGTATGATTCAAAAAAGGAGTAAAGTGATGAAAGGAGAAAGAATGGGTTGAAGAATTAAAAAGAAAAGTTTGTGAAAAGGGGGAAAAGAAATAGCCCTCCAATAAACTTAGGAACAGAAACCGGATCAATACATCTGCTATCGGTTATCACAAAGATGATACTGGTATTGAAGACAAGACGTCATGGACCTAGTGATGTGCTACACAACCCCTCCTACCCACTCAGGTATCTCTTAAAAGATATTTTTTCATTTCTCACGGAGAACCTTGCATAATCTATCGACCTCTCACTCCGAGATGTGTTGATATTGAAAAAGGAGGCCGTCTGCTCCATGCCTCCGATGATTAAAACCAAAATGCACTAATCGAGTCTAGACCCAGGAGATTCATCAAAAGATTTCTTAGGATACACTTCCAATAGCATACATTTGTGTTCACCAAAAAGGACACAAGTTGTACAAGAGTTTTTATGAGATCTTCGGATCTTGCCACATACATCATGATGGTGGTTATTTGTTTCAAACGGTCTATAGTTGTGGAGTGATACTTCGGTATACTTTAGCGGCTCACCTGAATTATGGGTATACTTCGGTATATCTATTGTAAGCCTTCTTGAGGGTATCCAATTCAGGAAGAGCCTTTGTAAGGATTATAGAGGGTTTTCACACTATGCTGTTAATTCTCTCAAAGTCTAAACCTGTAAGTGCTGGAAATCCCGCCAAGGAGATTCCTTTCATGAATTGAATCCTTAAGACATGAGTCGTTACTTGGATATATCCTATGTAATGATAACTGTCCCTAACCGGATTCGGACAGCTGATGTGCCCGACCAAGGTGAATGAAATCAATACATTCATCAGTATAACAATCGTAGTGGTCTAATCTCTAAGAAAAGTCCACGATGATCGATTGGTGATTTCAACTAACATTTTATGTAGTTACTGATGATAATCCTTTGGAGAAAGACCGTACACCATCATTTCAGATATCAAACATCTTCACCTCCACATACTCATACTTATGAAGTTTGATCTCAACAAGCTCAAGTAAAGAACGTTCTAGACAAAGAGATCAAGTTAAAGACAATGAGTTACGTCAAAGTCAAAGAGCTAATCAAGAAGTAAAGAACAAGTTCATGAATCAATTGAGGAAGACATAAGTATGAAGTTCAAAGTCTTACCAAGGAGTATGAGTATGTTGGAAAAGAAGACACTGCGAACATGTGAAGATGTTGATCAAAGGCAAGAAAGATCAAAAGACATTACTTCAAAGATCACAAAGCATAAAGGAATAAAGAATCAAGACTGTTCAATGACGACACACAAAGTTCATGACCAGAAAACAAAAGACCTAATCACGTGGAGCATCATTCGAATGACCACCCCTTAGGGGGAGATTGTTAGCATAAAAGAAATGTAAAAAGTAGTGATGGTCATTCTCTTATTTAAAACTTTGTAATGTGTCGTAGAATATATAATAGAATAGTTAATGAGCTCATGGATTGGACTAATCTATTAGGTTAGTATTATATGTTAAGTCATTTATGTAAAGTCCAATCCAATCCAAGCCCATCCAAGGCCCATGGCAAAGCCCATAAGGCGTATGAACCTAAGTATAAAAGGCACCCTTGCCTCATTTATAAGGGTGTGCTTGAGTGTGTAAGTGTGTGTGTTTTAATAAAAGTTCTCTCTTCATCTTTCTACTTTCTCTCTCTAGTTATAAGCCTCACATACATACTCTTATCACCAATCCGAGCTTTATATATTGTGTGATAACGTTAGATCTAGGGTCCTAAAAGTACTAACCATTAACTTAGCAACCTCAACCATTGTATCAACACCAAGCCCATCAGCATCATCCATAACCATAGCAGTTGTAAAAGCATCAATCTCAACAACATTCCTTTGTTGATCTTTAACCATAAACTCAACACCAGTATCAACCTCCTCATCCTCCCCTAAACCCTTGCTGTCATTCTTCCCCTGTTTGGAGGCATCCTCCCCTAAACTAGTAGCATCAGAAGAAGATTCAACCCTAGCAGCAGCACCAATTTTGTATAACCTTTTTAGCTTATGTGTTCTTGACCTCTGTCTCCCTTCAAGATATCTGACTCTCTTCTTCAACCTTTTGATTTCATCATTTTTGAGAAGATGTAGTCTTCTTGAGGTCATGAACCTCCTTTGACAATTTGGTACATATTTCCATCAATTCATTTAGTTTCATGCTACCCTCATCACTTCGGATTATGTTACCTATCCTGAGAGGTGAATCATTGGGTATGTTAGACTTAGCCTCAAGCCTAGTTTGAGCTTCTGAGCCCCCCATGGTTTCTTGGCGCCTAGGGTTTCCATCACCTGAGTAAGTTCCATGCGAACTTGAGCCATTAGATGTTGCCTTGGATTAGCTATGTTACCACTATCCTGCTCTGCATCTAAGCTAGCAGCAATAGTGGTAGCCCTTTCCAAACTACCTTCCCACTCCTTATTGGCAGCTTCATCTGCATCCATACCAGCACTAGCCTAAGGCAGCTGAGTACCCTTTTTCTGTGTGAACCTACGAGTATATGTCTTTTGTGGTTGAGATGTGGATGGTAAAACAATGGGTGTGTGATGGGTCTCAGTTGGGGATACTGAACCTTCACCCTAATTTTGAGCTTGTTCCAACATTGTTGTAAACAATGGAGTTACAACCCCTAAAAATTCTTTTCCTTCCCTCTTCATATTAGCAAAAATCTTTTTAGAATGAGAGAGTGGAAGATAAGTTTTTGAATGAATTTTCTTTGCAGAAAATTGTTTGTCCATAAATAATTCTAAAAACCTTGGATATAAGTAAAATTTTCTTGCAGATTTATCCAAGTTCTTAATCATATCACTAAAAATCATTTTTTAAAAATTATACTTTTGGTTTGTAGCCAAACAGACTATGGCAGTAGCCACATTGCTGCTAAACTCATTCCAGGCAGTTGTCTTTGGACTAAGACACTGTAAGATGGTATGAATCAAGAATTTCCAATGAGGGGATAAGGAACCTTTTGAAAATTTTAAAGAATCATTTTTCCTTACATACCCCATTAGTGCAAGGTTTTCAAAAAGTATAGAGTTTGAGAAACACTCAATTCCCTCAGTATCTGCTAGGTGAAGAACTCTGCTAACATATGCCTCAGTAATGAGTATTTCCTGCCCATCTACAAGGGCATGAATATGTTCTTCCCCATTAATAGTTTTGACCTTTGCAGTAGACCCAAACTATTTAATGTGGGAAATATATATAGGGTTTAGTGTTAATGCAGATCTAATATCACTTGCATTTAAGAAATCAATGATTTCAGTAAACCCTTCAGACTCTTTAGGTTTTTGCAAAAATGCAACCATGTTGTGTTGGTCAGCAAAAGAGAAAGTCTACATTGTGTAATTTTGAAAAATCGTGTAGGGTTTTGCTGGATTTTGCAATTAAACGATAAAAACAAGTTAGGGTTTAGTTTGAGAGAGGTTTGATCGGATAAAAAACACTTTTGTGGATGATTGAAGGATATAAACCCTTAATCGTTCAAAGTTCTAAAACAGTACCCTGCACTCTCAAACTTAGCAGCAGAAATCTAGTAGCATTAAGTTAGACTTAGCAGCACTAACTTATGCTTAGCAGCAGTAACTCAGCTTCCACTCCGAACAGCTTAATTATCAGTACTCTAACATTTGTTTTTGCTTATCCTGCAAAAGATTAGTCCAAAACCACAAAACCACAATCAATAACACAATGCACAATAATCATATCATCAATTATACTTAGCAGTCTTAAGTATAACTAGCAACACTAACACATTAGTTCTATGTATAACTAGAAACACTAAGTATACTCAGCAGCAGAAACAATTTATTGACTTAAATAACAGTACAAATCCTTACAAAACTTTACAAAAACACAAAGAGATAAAAGATTTTAAAGATTTAACATTCCAATACTGGCAATCAAAAATTAAAATCTACCCACATCAAAAGCTTTTGTGAGCAAATCTACAACATTATTGTCAGTATGAATTTTAACTATTTGAATTAACTTCTTTTCATAACAATCTCTTATAAAATGATGTCTAATCTATATATGCTTTGTTTTTTAGTGATAAACAGGATTTCTAATTATGCACATAGTACTGCTATTATCAATAAATATTTTGGTATGCATAAAATTATACCCATAATCCAACAATTGATTTTGAATCCAGAGCACTTGTCCACAGCAACTTGAAGTAGCCACATACTCAGCTTCTGTTGTGGAATTAGCAACCACAGTTTGTTTCTTGCACTACCATGAAACCAACCTACATCCTAGAAATTGACAACCTCCTGTTGTGGATTTCCTATCCAAGCTTGCTCCAGCATAATCACTATCGGTGTATGCTACCAAATCAAAAGGTGAATCTTTTGGATACCAAAGGCCCAATTTAGGTTGACCTTTCAAGTATCTAAAAATTCTTTTCACAGCATTAAGATGTGAAACTTTTGGTGTGACTTGTAATTTGTAGGTTCCACAGACACAGTTTTCCTTGAGCTTTCTCTACTCTTGTAGTCTTGGCTCATTGGTGCCCTGCACTCTCTTGCAAAGTGTCCCTTTCTGTGACAGTTGTAGCATTATACCTTTGACTTATCAAACCCCATGTTGTCATTCCCATTGACTTTGAGCTGGCTTCCTGTACTCTTCAAGAATCTCCTTGCCCGCATTGTCAACATAGCCATTTGCCACTTCAAGTCCATCTCTTCAAGATCATCTGGATGAATCTGATCCAAGTCCTCATGTACAATCTGAGAACTATTAGATTGACCAGCCAAGAGAGCATAGATAATAGCATCACTCAAGTTGTCAAAGTTTGTAAAACTAGCAGCATTAACTTGAGTGCCAACAGTAGTAACTCCATAAGCAGCTTTAACTGCTTCACTAGTACTGCCAGAACTGTTATTGGAAGAGGACACAAAAGCCAAGTTTTGTAAGCTTGAGGATGAGCTAGATGAACCTTTGACTTAAGGTTCATACACTTTAAGATTGTTGTAAAGGTCATCCATACTCATTGTGTCTAGATCATCCTTATTTCTCCACACCACAGTATGTGTATGCCACTCTGGTGACAAGCTTCTTAGAAATTTCTGATTTATATCTTCTTGGGAAATTGTTTCTCCCAAAAGTGCTAATTGACTGATAAGCTTCTAAAGTCTGTCAAAGGTCTGATCAAGATTCTCAGAACTTGAAGCAGCAAAGTTCTCATATTGTTGCTTCAAAAGATTCTTCCTTGTCTTCTTAGTAGCAGCATTCCCTCCAAATCTCTTCTCAATTGCTTCTAACAAAGACTTAGCATCCTTGATAGGATTAAAAGTCAACTGATGTTCATTAAGAATGCCCATCATGAGAGTACTTCTTGCCTTTACCTCCAATCTTCTTTGTGCCCTGTCTTCAGCAGTTTTGATAGGTAAAATAGTCACAACACCAGCATCAGATGTTTCAGTTTTTGGTAAGCTATCACCAATCTCTATGACCTCCAGAGAGTAGTCAATCATCTGAATATACTGCTCGATTCTCATTCTCCAGAACTCATACTCACCAGGCTTGAGCATTGGTACCTTTGATGCAGCAATCATATGTGTAGACTCTGAATCCATGTCTTTAGTAAGGTCTAAATAGGTTCTTCTTGATCACAGCTTCTAGATCACAAGCTCTGATACCACGTGTTGATCCCAGTTATGCACTTGATCGAATCCCTTAGCTTGTAAAGGTTTAGTTATCTTAGATAAATCTAAAACAACTAAGTATAGAAACTGTCTTGTGAATTTATCAAATACAATGCGGAATCTTGTACTTGATCTTCAGAAGAACTTTTTATCAATGAAACAGTAAACAAAGAACACAAGTATATCAAACAAAACGCTACAATATTATTGAATATAATACGAATACTCAACAGTATTAGGGTTTTACAAACTTGAAGCTATAACTCTATGACTCAATGAATACATATATATCTCTATGCCCTAGGACCTCCTTTTATAGACTAAGGAGTCCTAGTCGGCTTACAATAACTTTTTATGCAAGATAAATCTTTTTAGAATCTTTTCTATACTTATCTAAACATACTATACATATCTAACCGACTTTAATACTCCAGCAGCACTAATAAACAATCAGCAATACTAATCTTTACTCTGGCAATATTAAGTCTTCAGCAGTTGTAAGTTAGTACTACTAGCACTAACTTTTCTTCTAGCAGCACTAACGTACTTAGTGTATTTCTTTGAAGTTCAGCAACATTACCAGCAGTAGTAATATACGCTAGCAGTCTTAATCTTTGTACCAGTAGTAGAAACATTATAACCAGCAGCATTAATGACTTGAAGCATTTTCCTTGTAATACCTGAGCAGTTGTAATCACATGAGCAGCCTTTACCATCTTGAGCAGCATTAACATATTGGAAGCTTTAATACACAACAATAGGCTAGACAAATTGACCAGAGGAGTCTAGTGAATCTTATGGCCCACTTGAAGCGATATAAAGTTTAATTAGAAAACATAGTCGTAGCAATATAGGATGAACAACTAGGCTAGTACACTTTCCCCCTACTGCATTCAAATCTATTTAATTTTCGCATTTCATTTCTGTTTATTAGTTTAATTAATCAAACAAATCATAACCCCTTTAAAACGTGACATAAACTTAAATTAGAATCCAGATACACATAGCTCTTGGGACGACCTTGGCTTTACCGAATACTACACGACACATGACTGGATACACTACCCGTGAGTGCATAAGGTAGACCATAGGTAGACGAGACAACTATAAATATTAAAACCTGGTTAAAAATCCTACACCAATTTTTTGGCGCCGCTGCGGGGAGCTATTTTAGGATTTTAATTTAAGTTTTGCTTTTATAGTTTAGGCTTTTTATTTGCTTTTTAGGATCTTTTGTTTTTAGTTTTCTTTTTCCTTCTTTGTTTCTTAAGTGTATTTCAGGAAATCATGGAGATGGAGCCGGATATTGATAACATGATAATGAATGAGTATTTGGAGTATGAGCGCGAAAAGGATAGTAGATTATTGAGGAATATTCGATCGAGGAGAGCTCCTACAAGATTCCCTCCTCTAGAACCTTCCTTTTAAACTCCGCGACCATTCACCATTACCGGTTATACATTTCCCAGTAAGAGGAACAAAGTGGACATTGGTAGCGTGAGTATAGAAGAATACGATTTGTACATGGCTACGCAATATCCTATGACGTATGAAGTAAAGGATCCCACTTATGGTATTAAATCGTAATTTTTGGATCAATCGTCATACACACCTGATCCTCAACCGGAAGATAGAGAATTGATGATAGCAAGATGGTCGGATGAATTATTCAGAATTGGAGCTGAAAACCTTCAAAGAATAGAACAAGAGGAGATCGATACTGGGTGTGATCATGAAGAATTTGGGGATGTGAACCATGAATGGTAAGAACCTTCTTAACTTTCCTATTTCTCCCATTACTAATATTTTTGCTAGTGTTTATGAACATGATATAGATAAGGTCGATATCGACACTACAAAGGAGAAAGAGGAAGTCCAGGAGGAATGTGTGGAATGGGATTTGGATGATTTTTGGGATATCATGGTAGAGGATGTTGAAAGGCTTAGGTGATTACTTACACCTACCGTGCATGACGAACCTAACCCAAAGCTGGTGATGCAACCTTTAACCTCACATATCACACCTCCCGATGATGGTTATGTTGCATCAACTACCAACCCAATTTTAGATGAGCTCTTGGATATTACCGTGACTGACGAGGAGGCCGCATGTGACCCTACAAAGGATGTAAAGGAGCTCGAGAAAATGCTTTTAAATGATCCTTTTTCATTCGCTACGGACGTAAGGGTACACATGGCCATTTTAGAAATGAATGTGGCATCGAAGCCAGGTAGTCAACATCAACATGGAATGAGCCAATCATCAAAAACATCGAAGAATATGGGGTTGGTAAGGAGGGAAATGACATCTCCTTTAAGGTATGACTATAATTCATCATTTCCCTATCCCATAGCAAATTCACACCCTTACGGTGTTTTTTGCTATTTTCACCCGCACTCGATTCCAAGAGAGGGGATGAACACCCTTGTGCTTAGTAAATAAGGGGGGAGTCAAGCTCAAGACTCGAACAAAAATAAGCGCTTTGTGGGAGGCACCCCACGCCTATCTTTTTATTTTTGTTTAAATTTTATAGGATTTTATGCTTGGTATGTTTGGGCATCATTTTTACAGGTTTCCACAGTTAAGAAATACAGGAGAAGTGCTGGAAGGAACTCTTATGGCACTTAAGAAGTCGAAAACAAAATCTGGAATTAACACCAGAAGGTATTACGGCGTAACTATAGTTTCATGTTACGCCGTAATATGTTCACAGTACGAGCTTATTATCATGTCACATTACTTTCGGTGTAACTCAGTCTAGAAGTTACGACGTAACTTCTTACTGTAGCAAACCATTTTCAAAAACATTTACCAAGTTTGTATATATTTAGTAGTAAACGAACTTTGTGGGTGTGTTCCCTGTAAACCCTCACGAGACTTCACTCATCCACTCGGGACACCGGGTGGTTTAAAAGGCATGTTACATATGCTAAATGCAACCGTGATTCCTACGAATGTGAGTTAGGATTTCCATTTCCTTTTTAAACTTGTTTTTCTAGTATGATGCATTTGGTTGTTTAAGTGAATTCAGATGATCGAAGTTTTCTCATGGAGGCAAGACGAAGGCACACATGTTCAACGTGATCCTTCTTTCATTTTGGAGCAAATTTCAGGGAAGTTCTCGTTCCAATTCTACTTTTACCTCATCTTTATTTCATGTTTAGTACGAATGAGACTTTGTACATTTCAAGTGGGGGGACGGGAGTAGAATTATAGCTTGAACTCGGTTGCCCTCATTTTTTCTAGTTTATTTTGAAAAATTGTGCCATTTTAAAAATTTTGACATGTTTTTTAACCTAACTAGAATAGACCTTAGCCGAGCACACTATAACCCTTGATTTCCATGGTGAGATTTAGCCTTTCCATTTCCCCTAATTTACCTCAAATCCACCAAATAGTGAGTGTGCCAGTAGTGTGTAAACTTTAGAACTTGGCCTTTACATCATTTCGAGACCATAGACGAGTAGTGTGTCGAGTTAGCTTGATACATTTGGAAGAAACAATTCAAGAAGGCAATATTTTAGGATTAACACCCAAATAGCCATATGTGTATATAATTGTGTGCGTTTATCGATTAGTCACCTCAACTTTTCGACCCCCGTGTTAAACCCTTTTGTTGCACTCACCTTTAGTGCAAGATACCCCTAGATACACCCTTCTGATCCATTCTTTTCATTTCATACCCTTATCAATATTGTTTCGATACACCTATTCGCCTTAGCCTACCGTGTAGTCTTAGCTCATGATTGGGAAGTCACCGTTTGCTCAAGTTCAAGGTTCAAGTAGAGAGATTCGAAAATCACGTCTACGTCGAAGACATATGTTTGAAGATCATTGAAGACTCCCCATATTTTCTCATATATGATTCATATTAAGTGGGGGGATGTTATCATTGTAGTTATGATTCCTAAAAAAAATAAAAAAATAAAAAAAAAAATGTGAGTTTATGTATGTATATAGTAGTATTGATAGTGCATCATTTAAAAGCACTATGTTATGAGTTTATCAGATTTAGTATCGAGGAAGCCACTTCGATCACATTTGAAGATTTGATGTTTGTTACAAGTTACACCAGCACATTGATGAAGACCAAGTAGTGCGCTCATCATGACGTCCGCTAATGGCACACTTACTTGTTACATTATGATCCAGTTTTTGCGTCTTGAAGCATGTATTTTGGATTGACGGCGGACGGTGACAACTTGGTTGTAGGCTAAGACTATCTGCTTTTTATTTTATATTTTTTCACCCATTATGTGCATCCCATGTCTTATCCTACCCTTTAGTTGTGAATCATGCTTAGGTGAAAGGTCCGAGCAGTCATTGGTGTCTTGGCCATGGATTTGGTCATGTATCGATGGTCTTTGTCGCTTTCGACATAGTATGTTAGTAAAGACGCTACACCCTAGCCTTATAATTTGTTCACCCAATATTGCCTTCGAAGATTATTTTGACCTTAGCTCTGGTGGTGGAGATTTGTGTAACCGCCAAGCCTATGATAGAATACATGCTATGTTTGTGAGTTGAGTGATCACCCCAAAATTGACACTTAGATTAGGGAGAGTATGAGTGTTTGTTTACCATTTCGTGAAGTGTTCGGCTTTGAATATTCTAGCATAGAAAATTATAATCTCATATTTCCCAAGTAATTTGGGGGATATATTTTTAGAAATAATTCTAATAAGGTCTACTTGAGGGCAAGTAGAGTTTAAGTGGGGGGATATTTGATGACATCAAACAATCCTGACTTTTTAGTGTCAATTTCCCCCCTAATATGCTCATTATTTGTATCGTTTTATATGGATATATACTTTTATTTCTTTATATTTCGTTTCCAGGTTAACAGTGAGCATAGGTGCAAAAGAAGACGCGGATTTGGAAAAGCACTTACAAGATTACACACTTTAGTATGCTTAGAAGAAGTTACAGCGTAACTCTACTCTCTACTTACGCCGTAGCTAAGGATTTATACATGAAGACCAAGACAACGCTGATCAAGGATTACGACATAACTAACACAAGTGGTTACGCCGTAACTATTTGAAGACTTAGAAGAAATTCGAGACAAAGAAGGTTACATTGTAACCAACACAAGAGGTTACGGCGTAAACGTTACACATAATAGGGTTCAAGTAATTGAAGAGATTATGACGCAACTACACAAGAAGATTACGACGTAAAGGTAAACCATAAGAAGATTACGACGTAACCATGAATGAAGATTACGACATAATTGTTGCCGGCGAAGATTATGGCATAACTATCCATCAAAGTTACGCCGTACCTATCACTATTGGATAAGATCGTTGGAAGAATACACTAGTTACGGCGTAACCACAACTCAAGGTTACGTTGTAGCTTTGTCGGGGCCTATAAATACCACCCTATTTCACCACTTTTCAGTATCTCTTTTCCCCCCTTTCATATGGGTCGATTAGGGCACCAATCCAGAGCAATTTCCAACAGTTCCAAACCATCTTTTAAAGGAGAATTCACTTGCAATCAACGTCTTCATTAGTTCTACATCAAGTAATTTGTATCAAACAATATGTTCAATTCAATTCATGTTTTATTCATCATTGTTGGTTTAATTTACTGTATGTTTGGCTAAGCACCTTTGGTGCTAGCCTAGTTATGATTCATTTATTGCTTTGATTATGTTTTCGTGCTTTTATTATTGCTTCTAGTGTGTGCATGCTTAGTTTTTCGTAAGATCCTCTGGTTTAGGTATTTTTGAAAAATGGTTGTACTTATTACACTAGGAGAATTGACCAAAGGACCCTAGAGTAGTAGGTTGCGAGGGTTGGTAAGAATTGAACAAAGGATTAGCAATTCCTTGTGTGCGAATTGACTGAAGGATCACCCTCCGGGTTGGATGAACTTAAGAAGTTAGATGTGTGGTCTAAGATCCGAGAGGCCGGATCATACAAAGAATTAATCTAGCATTTAGTGGCACTTAATGACTCAAACTAGTCTACCTGTAAGCTTTGATAGCCATAAGGATCTAGACCTTTGGTGTCCTAGTAGGATTCTAAGGACTAGTGAATCTTATGCCCCACTTGAAGCGATAGAAAGTTTAATTAGAAAACATAGTCATAGCAATATAGGATGAACAACTAGGCTAGTACACTTTCTCCCTACTACATTCAAATCTATTTAATTTCCGAATTTCATTTCAGTTTATTAGTTTAATTAACCAAACAAATCATAAACCCCTTTAAAACGTGACATAGACTTAAGTTAGAATACAGATACACATAACTCTTGGGACGACCTCGGCTTTACCGAATACTACACTACACACGACTGGGTACACTGCCCATGAGTGCATAAGGTAGACCATAGGTAGATGAGACAACTATAAATATTAAAACCTGGTCAAAAATCTTGTATCAGAAAGCCAAATCTTCCTGCTAACCCTATCTTGGTGAACTCAAATAAGTACATATTATTACTATAATTTATCCTAATTATTCGACTTGTTTTACTATATTATGTATGAGGATTGATACTTAATCGTTTACTTTTGTAATTCTCAGTTGAAAACAAGCATTTGGTGAAACTTGGCGATTTTGGACTAAAAATGGAGCAAAACATGCAAGAAGTTAAGAGTCTACTGAAATGCACAAGATCAAGACTATTCTGCTCCAGATGCGCCGCATCTCACTCATTACATGCACCGCATCACTATCAAGATCTCACCAGATACGATCCAAGATACAAGAGGACATGCGCCGCATCCAAAGACAAAGATACGCCGCATCTTCTGGCGGTGTACGAATATTCCTGAATATTATAATCTTGGACCCCACGCGAAGTTAAGTACATGCGCCGCATCTACTTACTAGATGCGCCGCATCTCACCCTCAGACAGAAACTATAAATACCCCAAGACCAGACGAATTCGAGGTGCCACATATTATATCGGAAGACCGAAGACCAGAAACCAAGGACGAATTCAGTCAAAACAGCAGCACAAGACACACCCAAATCAAAGATACAAGAGCTGTAAGAAGGTGCTGCATATGTTTAATTCATTAAGTAGTTTTGTTTTATTGTGTTAGTAAACTTTAATTCATCAAGATTGGTGGCTTGTGTAACGTGACAACGGAAAGGTTGCACTCCCTTAAAACTGCTTTCTCATTAATTAAAGTTTATATGTTGATGTCATTGGTGACTTTTATTAGTGCATTGATAACCTCTGTGTCTAGCTGAGCGTTGATCGGGTCGCCATGCCTCTGCCCTCGCCTGTTTATTAGATGCCTATGTATTCTATGGTCTGTAGAAAAGTAGGAGAAAGATAAACGGGATAGTCATAAGTAATCATTAAGGGTTTACTCGCCGATAAGATTAGAACCAACGAGAAAGGACTTAATCTCGGTGCGTTGCATCGAACTATACACTTCATATAACACTAGCAATAAAACAAGTGACAAACTACTTATCATAAGGACAACCCTCTTATTGTCTCAAGTATTTATCTGTGTACGTGTGTGCTACTTGCTGATTCGTGCCTATTGGTTTAGTTTATTATTTAATTGCAACAAAATCGTGCCAGTCTCTCAGGCTGAACCCCCCTTGCGTTAGATTAGGTTGTATAGCTAACTTAATATATTAAAATACTGATTAGAATAACTAGATAATACGTTCCACTCTTAGTGATCGACACTCTACTTACCATTATATTCATACTGACCGGGTACACTGCTCGTTAAGTGTGTGTGTTATTGATAAGTCGGCTAAATATAAATTTAAAACTTGAGTAGGCATTAAACTGCTAAACCGCAACGACACATCGCACGCATCAAGTTTTTGGCGCCGCTGCCGGGGAGTGAATTGTTATTATCTGTTAATTTGATTAGTATTTTAATTAGGTTTTTAATTTTTTATCTAACCGCTAATTTTGTTGTGTATTAGATTAATTTGCATTCATTGTACTATTTTGCATATTTTCTGTTTTTGTGTGTTATTTGTTTGCTTTTATTTTGTTTTTATTTTCGTGTGTTTTTATTTGTTTTTTTTTTTCGTATTTTTTGTTTTCTGCTATCGTTGTACTGAGCTAAATCGAACGATACGGCGCATCTGATTTCTCAGATACGGCGTATTGCGTTCAATTTTTTATAAAATACAACGCGTTTAATTAATTCGATACGACGCATCTTTTCCCCAAGATACGGCGTATCTGTTTTTAATAAGAAATTTTTTCTAAGCGATAAAGCGATACGACGCATCTTTTCCCAAGATACGGCGTATCTGTTTTTGATAAAAAAAATTTCTAAACGTTAACGATATACGACGCATCTGATTTATCAGATACGGCGTATCTATTATTTTAATTAAAAACAGTTTTCGAATTATTAAACAGATACGGCGTATCGATCTCTGTCGATACGGCGCATCTTCTGAATCAAAAATCTTATATTTTGAAACATAACGAAAATACGACGCATTAACTTTTGTTAATACGACGAATATAATTTGATAAATATAGTTGATTTTTGATATTTACTTTGATCGGTCCGCTACTCTCGTGTGCAAGTTGTTTATTTTCAGGATAAAAGATGATTCAAGCATCACCATAAAAGATTACATTCTGAACCAAACCCAGAGAAGCTAGCTGGAGTGATCAAACGTAACCTCTTCGATTATTCTACCAGCCCAAAGGGAAGTTCTCTACAATATAATCTCGATTTTATTATACATATTATACATCTGATTAAAATCGTAATCTTAATTTTGTACGCTTTAAAACGATATTTGTTCCAAACCTCGGAATAAATCCTTATCCACTAAACAATAAGATTACAATTGTTAATAAAACGTTTATACCTATTGTTCTTATTTTGAATTCATTTATATCATATGGTATGACCGTTTAACCCCAATTTGATGTATAAAGAATCGTGTTGCGGAGGCCAAGGTACTTCCTAATTTAAATTTCGTTCACTAACATAGCGATACGGCGGATCTAAATATCTAAAGCGCCGTATCTCTGATTAAACTAGGACTCATTGACTAGTCAACGAAATTAGATAGATACGGCGCATCCCAATTTTCAATACGACACATCGCACGCATCAAGTTTTTGGCGCCGTTGAAAAAGTCAAGATTACAAATCGACACTTGAAGATGCTTTCGTATTTTGGCCATAAAATCTTCATCCGGACTCCGTTTTCGCTGATTCAAGCGGCCACGGAAAGAGAAAAAGGAGATCTACCTGTATCTGAAGGAGATGAGGCGCATCTGGTATTTAGATGCGCCGTATTGGGTCAGTTTCAGACTTGGAGGCTACGTTTACTTATAGATGCGGCGCATCTAACTCTATAGATGCGCCGTATTGGGTCAGTTTCAGACTTGGATGAAGATTTTATGGCCAAAATACGAAAGCATCTTCAAGTGTCGATTTGTAATGTTGACTTCTTCATTAAGCTCCTAATTTAAATACGACGGGAATGCGCCGGATCTAAAATCTTTACCGCATAAACACACACAGTTAAGAATTTCACGCACTAAAAGTTATACTCTAATTTCGATCATCCTTCTTAAATCCACCTTTGATCCGATCTAGAATCTTTCTCCTAATCATCAAATTAAGGTAATCATTCCATTTCGATTTAATCTTGGTTAATACGAAAATTAGGGTTTATGTGGTTAATTCGATTTGTGCTTAAATGATATAGAAATGATTAGAGCTAGTAATAGATGATCTTCCCCGTACTTAACTTGCGTTAATAATCGAATTTCTAGGCTAGTTTGATTTGAACGAAAATTTGAGAAAATGAATTCGGTTTTGAATATTTAGCGGGAAGGTGGATTAGTAAAATGTGATGAGCTTTTAGAACTGATATACGGAGTATATGATACTGTGATATTTAGTGGTAGTTTACGTCACGGATACGGATTCTTGATAAGCCTACCTGATCCCCTTTATTTATACTGATATGCTTTTAGATGCGGCGCATCTAGGTTGATTGATGCGGCGTAACGACTATTTCCAAATTAACAAAATTCTAGATACGCCGTATTGATTAATCTAGATACGACGCATCTCCATACGCCGTATCTCATCTCTTGCTCCGCATCTCTCATATTTCATGCAGATACGCCGCACTGATTAAATCAGATGCGCCGTATCTACATATCTTGCCAACTGCTTACTAACTTTGAAAACTTATTTCAGATGGCATTACCTGAGGTTGAGCTAAGACATCAGTGGTTACGTTTTGAGACTATGGGACTAACCCCTGGTACCTTGGAGGATTACTTACGGAGGCTTGATTCGATTTACTTTAGGAGGATATTCAGGGTACAGGCTTTGGATTTTGATGACGTGGGATTGATTGGGGCAGGACATGCTGCTGAGAGTTTACAGCATAGGATGGAGATGGTAGTTGCTGGAGATGATGAGGAGGTGGTGTTCAGATCTAGTGCTTGGGAGAGACTGTTCAGGATCGACGAGCCTTTTATCAGGGAGCTTATGTTGGAGTTCTTTAGTACATTTTACTACAGAGAGACGGATACGGGTTTGGATATTGCCGACACCCTTGTGTTCAGACTGGGTGGGGTGTCGAGGCAGATGTCGATGAGACAGTTTATCCTGGCCATGGGTTTGCATACAGCTGAGGAGCTTGAGTCAGATGGGTTTACCCGATATTGGGATGATAGTTTGCGGGCGGTCCCTGACAGAGGATTGTTCAGTGATTACTGGGATAGGATTTCTTCGGGGGGTGATATCACTACTTCCACCCCCTCATACACTTTGATCAGGGAGCCGATGAGGAGGCTGTGCCACAGGCTGATTGCACTTACCATTGCTGGGAGGGGTCAGTCACCTGAGAAGGTGACCACTCTGGACCTTTTCCTCCTTAGGAGCATGGATGAGGGGTTGTCGGTGAACATCCCCCATTTTTTGGCACACTAACTCCACCGATCAGCTGCAGGGAGAGATCGGAGGAGTCAGATGACTGGCGGGCATTTTGTTTCTCGGCTGGCCCGCCATTTTGGAGTCATTGGAGCGGAGATTCCAGCGGGGCTAGAGGTTGTGGTGACCCATCTCTCGGTTATTGACAGGGATTATCTGGTTAGACTTGGGATTTTCCAGATAGCTATGGGAGAGTACGTTTGGGTAGCATTAGGGCCCGCCAGAGCTGCAGGACCAGAGGCGGAGCAGGGAGGCCCTCAGGGACCTCCGGCTGCTGCTCCAGCCCATCAGGAGGAGTCGCAGGCACCAGTACCCCCACCAGTCCCTGTACGTACCATGGGTCAGAGAGTCGAGGCAGTCGAGGGGGAGTTGAGAGCGTTGAGAGGGATTGTTGATGGTATGAGGAGAGATTCAGACTGGCTAGTTATGAGTGTGAGCAGACTATTGGAGCAGCAGGGTATTACCCACACCCGTTCAGATGGTACTCATGTTGCGGGAGTGACACGTGCATACGAGCGCAGAGTCCGCCCTAGGACTGATGGAGCCAGCACTTTCGGGACCCATCCAGACGACCTCACTCACCCATGATCTTACTCTCTTGATTTTACTGACATTGTTCCACATATTATTATTATTTTTTGGATTGTACTGATCACTATTCTCGTGTATATATTTAATGTTTCAGTTTATGTTTCTTGTTATATTTGATGAAGACTGGCATTAAGTTCAGCATGAGAGTACGAGAGGACGTGAGAGATCAAACCGTGGAACGAGTCATTTTACAGCAGACTGTTATCAGTCTGTTTGGTAACCACATGCGCCGCATCTGGTAAACAGATGCGACGCATCCTATCCTTTATTTCGTTTTATTTTTGTGTCAGGCCGCAGAGGATACGGCGCATCTCAATTCTGAGATGCGACGCATCTCCTGCAATGGTCATATCTTATTTTATTTTATTTTTCTGCATTTTTTATTTTCGAATTTAAAACTTTTTATCAGTTTATTTTAATGCGGCGCATCCCTGGTTAAGGATGCGGCGCATCTTTTATTCTGATCCGTATTTATTCCAGGCTCGATACGGCGTATCTTCTTCCATAAGATACGGCGCATCGACTGACCTGATGATTTTCATTTTTAATTTTTATGTTTTATTTTTCCTAACTACTAATGTGTTATGCAAGTTGAACCTTTCTTACCTTAGGTGTGTTTTGAAGCCTTGGTGGTATTATAGATTCCTACATTTCCTGTGGATACATCTAATATGAAGCTTAAACGTTCTAATCCACAAGAAAGATGATTTTTGCTCTAATACAAATGGAGGATCATACCGAGCAAATCTCAGGGGAGTTTTTTCTGTTCTAATTCTTTTATTTTCCAGTTTTTAACATTTTATACAAACAACGAGGACGTTGTTTAACTTAAGTGGGGGGATTGGAGAATTAGAACACTTAACACTTACTTGTCCTAAACTTTTCAAAATATGCTTAAAATGTGCTTAATATATCAAGATTTAAAATTTTTTAGCATGTTTTTGTTTAAAGTCTAAGTTGCATAGCTGCACACATGACGTTATTTTCAAAAATTGTGATTTTTCAAAACTCACAAATCTATGAGTGTGCCGGTGACTTGTAAACTTTAGAACTTGGCTTGTATACTATTCGAGACCACCATAATAAGTATTATTTCATATAATTGGAGTGACTTGTCTAAATTGGTAAATTTCTAGGATTACACCAAATAGCCTTACATGTTATGTGTTATTAGCTAACTACACTGGTTAGTTAACCCCCGTATAAAACCCTTTTGTTACTCTCATTTTTAGAGTAAGATACCCCTAGAAAAACACTCAGAGCCATTCCTTTCGTTTCTTACACCAATGTTTAAAATGTTTCGTTACACCTTACACCTTAGCCTACCCTATAGATTAAAATCCGTGGTTGGTTAATTGCTATAGGCAAAGTGTGTTTCCTTACATTACCTATGTACTCTTGGGACGACCTCGGCTTTACCGAATACTACACTACACACGACCGGGTACACTGCCCATGAGTGCATAAGGTAGACCATAGGTAGATGAGACAACTATAAATATTAAAACCTGGTCAAAAATCTTGTATCAGAAAGCCAAATCTTCCTGCTAACTGATGAACTCAAATAAGTACATATTATTACTATAATTTATCCTAATTATTTGACTTGTTTTACTATATTATGTATGAGGATTGATACTTAATCGTTTACTTTTGTAATTCTCAGTTGAAAACAAGCATTTGGTGAAACTTGGCGATTTTGGACTAAAAATGGAGCAAAACATGCAAGAAGTTAAGAGTCTACTGAAATGCACAAGATCAAGACTATTCTGCTCCAGATGCGCCGCATCTCACTCATTACATGCGCCGCATCACTATCAAGATCTCACCAGATACGATCCAAGATACAAGAGGACATGCGCCGCATCCAAAGACAAAGATACGCCGCATCTTCTGGCGGTGTACGAATATTCCTGAATATTATAATCTTGGACCCCACGCGAAGTTAAGTACATGCGCCGCATCTACTTACTAGATGCGCCGCATCTCACCCTCAGACAGAAACTATAAATACCCCAAGACCAGACGAATTCGAGGTGCCACATATTATATCGGAAGACCGAAGACCAGAAACCAAGGACGAATTCAGTCAAGGCAGCAGCACAAGACACACCCAAATCAAAGATACAAGAGCTGTAAGAAGGTGCTGCGTATGTTTAATTCATTAAGTAGTTTTGTTTTATTGTGTTAGTAAACTTTAATTCATCAAGATTGGTGGCTTGTGTAACGTGACAACGGAAAGGTTGCACTCCCTTAAAACTGCTTTCTCATTAATTAAAGTTTATATGTTGATGTCATTGGTGACTTTTATTAGTGCATTGATAACCTCTGTGTCTAGCTGAGCGTTGATCGGGTCGCCATGCCTCTGCCCTCGCTTGTTTATTAGATGCCTATGTATTCTATGGTCTGTAGAAAAGTAGGAGAAAGATAAACGGGATAGTCATAAGTAATCATTAAGGGTTTACTCGCCGATAAGATTAGAACCAACGAGAAAGGACTTAATCTCGGTGCGTTGCATCAAACTATACACTTCATATAACACTAGCAATAAAACAAGTGACAAACTACTTATCATAAGGACAGCCCTCTTATTGTCTCAAGTATTTATCTGTGTACGTGTGTGCTACTTGCTGATTCGTGCCTATTGGTTTAGTTTATTATTTAATTGCAACAAAATCGTGCCAGTCTCTCAGGCTAAACCCCCCTTGCGTTAGATTAGGTTGTATAGCTAACTTAATATATTAAAATACTGATTAGAATAACTAGATAATACGTTCCACTCTTAGTGATCGACACTCTACTTACCATTATATTCATACTGACCGGGTACACTGCTCGTTAAGTGTGTGTGTTATTGATAAGTCAGCTAAATATAAATTTAAAACTTGAGTAGGCATTAAACTGCTAAACCGCAACGACACATCGCACGCATCAGAAAGCCAAATCTTCCTGCTAACCCTATCTTGGTGAATTTGCATCCCTAGAATCGTGTTTGCGGGTCAAAGTTCTTTAATCTCGAATTCCCTAGCCAGTTGAGCCTTCAGTTTACTGATGCGATCTTTGTTGGGCCTGCTACCCACACGTCGTCAACATATAATAGCAAAATGATAAAATCATTATTTCCAAACCTCTTAAAATATGCACAAGGGTCTGTATGTAGTCTTCTATATTCAAGGCTCCTGAAGAAAGAATCAAGTCTCTTGTACCAACACCGCGGAGCTTGCTTTAAACCGTATAGAGATTTGTTTAACCTGTAAACCAAGTTCTCTTTTCCTTTTTGTTCAAAACCTTCTGGTTGGAGCATGTAAATTTCTTCCTCAAGATTTTCATGAAGAAATGCAGTTTTCACATCTAGCTGCTCCAAAACCACTCGAACAGTTGTCATTCGAACCACAGGGGAAAATATTTTGTTAAAGTCAATTCCTTCTTTCTTAGCATATCCTATAACCATCAATCTTGCACGATACTGCTCCACCTGATCATCACCGTTGCTCTTGATTTTATACACCTATTTACTTCCAATAGGTTTGTTGATGCAAATAATGTTTAAAAACGTTATTTCTATCTTTTGATAACTTCACATTTTGAGGATGACATAATGTGAAAAGACGTTACGTTAAAATTAACGTAAACAAGTTTTTAGTCGAAAGATCCCACTTCTACACAAATCACTCTAGGTATGAAGAAACAAATTTACAACTTGACAAATGATCAAAGAAGTGAATTTGTGTCTTAAACTTCACATTTTTAATGTGGCAAAACATTTTTACAAAAATATACTTTACAAGTTATTTTTGTATAACTAAGAAATGTTTTAATTGAAAAATAAGTTCAAATAACATAACAGCTATTTTTACCCCCAAAATCAGCTCCAAACTTCCCCAAATAAGTTTTCACCAGAAAAGACAAAAAGATGAGTGTTTTTGTTTGGCATGGTACCACGGTACCACTAAATTTAGTGGTACTGTGTGTGATTTAGTGGAGTCGTGCCTTCATAACCGCCAGATTTTTTCTGCCTATAAATACCAGCCCACTTCACAGATTTTGGGCATCCTTTTTCACACAGAACTTTCTGAGTTCAATACCCCTATCACATTTTCTCTTCTTGATCATTTAGTTTAGTTTTCTTTTGTTTAAGAGTGATCCAATCATCCATCCAAGTAATCCTCTTCATTCCTATTCAAGTGCAAGAGAAGAACACAAGATATCCAAGAGGATACAAAGTGTTGTAGTTGTACTTAGAGCACTTGTAACATTTGTTACACACTTGATTGTATCATAGTATACATCAAGATCATTTTTCTTTTGAGAGATTGTGAGAGAAGATCATTGTGATCTTATAGAGATATTGATTATCTCTTGTAGCCATTGGGCTAGTGTGTTGATCAAGATTGATCATAGGTAGATCGGGTAGATCGAGTCTTGTGTGTTGATTGTGTGAAGTAGAAAGGATCAAGTAGATCATGGTAGATTGGTGCTAGCTAAAACTAGCACTCGACATTAAGCTTAGTGTCGGAAATTGGATAAGCGACGTTGTACGGTTTTCTCCTCCTGAAGGGAGGTCTTGTTGACATAGTGCTTGAAACTCTCGAGTGTGGTACTCGGGGAGTGGAGTAGCGCGAAGAAGAGCTTCGTGATTGAACCACTATAAATCTCTTTGTCCCGGTTTGATCTTTCCATCTTTTTGCTTTACTTTCATTACTTATATTAGTTAGTATAGTTTAGAGTTCATATTGGTGTTGATTTTTTTCACATAAGAATCGAATCAAAGGTTTTCAATAGAAAAGTTTTTAAGAAGATTTAAAAACCGGTAAAACTATTCAACCCCCCCCCCCCTTCTAGTTTTCCACAATTGGTATCAGTAGCCACGTCAGTCAAGATTTTAAAGTAAATTTTATTTTAAAACTTGAATCGATCAATGGATTCCGAAAAATATCTAGAAGGGAAATCTATGCAAAG
The DNA here is from genome assembly GCA_021014915.2 of Artemisia tridentata subsp. tridentata. NCBI lineage: Eukaryota > Viridiplantae > Streptophyta > Magnoliopsida > Asterales > Asteraceae > Artemisia > Artemisia tridentata. The sequence continues at coordinate 134,291,309 of CP139506.1, read as the reverse complement.
ACCACCACTTTTCGAAACCGGTTGTTTTAAATAATGGAAAACAAGATTCGAAACTTATGTGAAATCAGAAGACATTGACCTTTGGCATATTATTACCGAGGGTGACTTTCAACCGATTCAAAAGAATTTGAAAACTAAAAGGGATGAAATAGTTCCTTATAATAAACAAAGTGATGAACTTAAAACAAAATTAGCCAAAAATGATGAGGCTAAAATGATGATTTACAATGCTTTGCCTAAAAAGGAATTTGAAAGAATTTTCATGTGTAATACGGCAAAAGATATTTGGAAAACTTTGTTAGTCACTCACCAAGGTAATAATCAAGTCAAAGAGAACAAGATAGATCTTCTTGTTCAACAATATGAACAATTTTCCATTTTGGAAGATGAATCAATAGATAGTGCTTTTGCTAGATTTAATACTATTATTACTAGTCTTAGGCCCTGTTTATTTATTTTTTTGTTAGCTAAGGGTAATGTGGGACCATGTCTGTTAATTGATCTGAATTGGGAGGGAATCATTTTTCCACCCTTGTAGAATCAGACGAAACAAAGAAAAAAATGGGCCCCATTTACAAAAGAAATAATATTAAATCACTTGGTGGGTCCATTTCCTTCCCCATATGGAAAAAGAAACAGCCCCTTAAAGCTCTTGATGAAGGTTACTCTAGCAAGAATTACGTTAGGAAGTTTCTTAGGGCTCTACATCCTAAATGGAGAGCAAAGGTCACCGCCATTGAAGAGTTAAAGGACTTGGCGATATTATCACTCGATGAACTAATAGGAAACTTGAAGGTTCACGAGATGATAATCAAGAAAGACTCCGATATAGTCAAAGGCAAAAGCGAGAGAGTTAGATCTCTAGCATTGAAAGCCAAAAAGGAGTCTAGTGATGAGGAATGTTCGAGTTCCGATAGTGAAGATGAAGAGTATGCGTTAGCCATTAGAGACTTTAAAAAGTTCTTTAGGAGAAGAGGTAGGTTTGTTAGGCAACCTCGTGATGACAAGAAGCCGTCACACAAGAACCGAGTTGAGAAGAAAGGGACAGGTGATAGGAAATGCTTTAGATGCGGAGATCCTAATCACCTCATAGGAGAATGCCCTAAACCACCGAAAACCAACAACCAAAGAGCTTTCATTGGAGGTTCTTGGAGTGATAGCGGTGAAGAAGAAGAGAAGAAGCCTAACGATGAAACATGCCTAATGGCTCAGGCTTTTAATGAGGTACATTCCGACTCTTCTTATTATAGTGATGATAATTCGTCAATAGGTGATAACATACTATATGACGAATATAATAAACTATGCGAAGTAAGTTCTAAAATTTTAGGTAGAAACAAAACACAAAAATTAAAATTGCATGAACTCGAAGTGCAAGTTTTAGAACTAAAGAATCAAGTCAAAAGACTTGAGAAAAATAAAGAAGTAGACGTAGGATGTAGGTCATGCATAAGTCTTCAAGTAGAGAATGAGAACTCAAAGAAAATGCTTTGAGAATCATTAAGTTTGAAAAAGGAACAAAGACACTTAATGATATACTTGAAAACGTTAGGAATGGTCAACATACCGAAGCGGGCTTAGGAATTGACCCAAATAAAGCTTCGACATGTAAAACGAAACAAGTAAAATTTGTCAAATCCTCAAGTTCTGTTGAACAGGTGGACGGTACCACTAAAGGTACAGACGGCACCACTAAAATTAGTGGTACCGTGGTACCGTCGGGTACTGGAGACAGAACTGAGTCGAAATTGAAAAATAATTCAAGCCCTAAATCAAGTCACATAGTTGTAAATGGCACCAAGGTACCTATTGCTAGTATAAAGGAAGTCAAAAGCTTTTACAAACCCTTGTCAACCCCCGGACTTGGATTTGTAAAACCCGACACTAGGTCAAAGACTCCTCCACCTAGAAAAAAAAATATTCCTAAACCTCGGCCAAGAACTCCTCTACCGAGAGGTAACTCTAGAAGACAAAGTTATCCAAGTAACTATCCCGTAACTTGGAATAACCGTCAACTACAAAGTTACTTGCCATGGGAAATTTGTCCTCCGTTCCAACATCCTAACAAAATGTAACTAATGCATGGGATGTTTAACAAAAACAACTTTAGACCCATGAGATATTGGGGACCAAATGTTTGAATGATTGTCTTATTCAATAGATATGCTTGGGAATCGACTTGGAGCCTAACGAATGGGTCAAGGATAGTGGATGCACTAATCATATGACGGGCAACCGAAGTCTATTCTCATCATACAAGGCATACAACGGAGGTAATGTCACTTTCGGTAGCAAACTTAAGGGCAACATAATAGGCAAAGGTATGATTACTCAAAACTCCCTCACTATTAAAGATGTTGAGCATGTAGATAACTTAGGATTTAATTTGCTTAGCATTAGTCAAATGGTAGACAATAAGTGTAGAGTTATATTCTCCGAAGAGGGTAGCGAGATAATTAAGAATGGTAAAACCATAGGCAAAGGACTTAGGAAGAATGGCTTATTTGTTATGAAAATAGGAAATAAGCCTCAGGATAAGATTTGCTTAGCAACCATAGATGATAATTCCACTCTATGGCATAGGAGATTAGGTCACGCCAATATGCGCTTGATACAATCATTGGCGTCTAAGGAACTAGTTAGAAACCTACCTAAGATTAAGTTTGATAAACACTTTTGTGACGCTTGTAAAGTTAGAAAACAAGCTCATTCTAGTCACAAAGCTAAGAATATGGTCTCAACCTCTAGATTCCTAGAACTCCTTCACATGGACTTATTTGGCCCATCCGCCGTACGGAGCTACGAAGGAAATTACTACACCTTAGTAATAGTTGATGACTATTCTAGGTATACTTGGACTAGATTTCTTAAGAATAAGACACAAGCTTTCAAGAAATTCGAAATCTTTAGTAAGAAAGTCAAAAATCAACTAGGTTGTACTATAGTCTCAATTAGGACGGATCATGGTCGGGAATTTGATAATGAAGTGCAATTTGGAGTATATTGTGATGCTAATGGTATTACACACAATTTCTCGGCTCCACGCACTCCACAATCAAATGAGGTAGTAGAGCAGAAATATCGTACTCTACAAGAGATGAGTAGAACGATGTTGAATGAACAATCAATTCTGTAAAAGTTTTGGTTTAATGCGGTGGACACCTCAAGTTACATACTAAATAGGATTCTAATTAGACCTATCTTAGGAAAAACACCATATGAAATCTTGAAAGGTAGAAAACCTACTTTAGATTAGTTTAGAGTGTTTGGAAGCAAGTGCTTCATACTAAACACTAAAACTACCTCACCAAGTTTGACCCGAAGTCTTACAAAGGTGTTTTCCTAAGTTACTCCCAAAATAGTAAAGCCTATGTTGTCCTAAATAAGGAAACAATGAAAGTCTAAGAGTCACTCAACGTGACATTTGATGAAAGTCCTCCACCAACTAAGACATCACCCTTGGTGGATGATGACTTAGATGAGGATGAAGCCATTAAGGTTAATGGTAAGAAAACCTTAGAAGATGACATTAAGGATGAAATAGTTGAAGTTGACAAAGTTGTCAACATTAAGGAATCTAAGAACCATCCTATTGAAAATGTCATAGGAAACCTAAACCAAAGAACCCTTAGGTCACAAGTTCAAAAAAAAAGTAACTTCTTTTGTTTTATATCAACCGTTGAACCTAAGAATGTCGGTGAAGCGATTAAGGAAGAAAGTTGGGTAGTTTCCATGCAAGAGGAGCTTAATCAATTCACCGCGAATCAAGTTTGGAATTTAGTACCTCCACCTAAGAATCAAACCATCATAGGAACTAAGTGGGTGTTTAGGAATAAACTCGACGAAAATGGCGTCATAACTAGGAATAAGGCAAGGTCAGTAGCACAAGGCTATAACCAACAAGAAGGAATAGATTACGATGAAACTTATGCACCCGTAGCTAGATTATAGTCAATTAGAATACTCCTTGCCTATGCTTGCACCTTAGACTTTAAATTATACCAAATGGATGTGAAAAGTGCATTCCTAAATGGTTATACCAACAAGGAGGTATATGTTGCACAACCTCCGGGATTCCTTGATTTCAAAAATCCGAATCATGTTTATAAACTCAAGAAAGCAATCTATGGTCTCAAACAAGCTCCTAAAGCTTGGTACGATAGACTAAAGGCATTCTTGATTGAACATGAATATACCATAGGAGTGGTTAACAACACACTTTTCACGAAGAAACATAATTCACATCTCATCATTGTTCAAATATATGTCGACGGCATCATATTTGGCTCAACTTTTCCAGAACTATGCGATGATTTCTCTAAGATCATGCGTGACGAGTTTGAGATGAGCATGATGGGCGAATTAAATTTCTTCCTTGGTCTACAAATAAAACAAATGGAAGATGGTATCTTCTTTAATCAATCTAAGTATAGTAAGGAGATGCTTAAGAAATTTAGTTTAGAAGAGTCTAAGCCCATGAAAACTCCCATGTCCACGGAAATTAAACACACGAAAGATGAAGAAGGTGAGTCCGTGGACAGCCCTAAGTATAGAGGTATGATAGGAAGTTTATTGTACTTCACGGCAAGTAGGCCCGACATCATGTTTAGTGTCTACCTTTGTGCTCGCTTCCAATAGGATCCCAAAACCTCTCACCTTGAAGCGGTTAAGCGTATCTTCCGATACATTAAAGGCACTATACACTTGGGATTATTTTATCCCAAGGGGACCGGTGTAGAAACTGTTGTCTAAGCCGACTCTGATCATGCGGGAGATTATGTGGATCGAAAAAGTACGAGTGGCGTTTTTACCTTCATGGGTTGTTGTCTAACTTCTTGGTTCTCCAAGAAACAAACGGCTCTTGCTATCTCCACGACCGAAGCCGAGTATGTAAGCGCCGAAAAGGCATGTCAACAAGCACTATGGATGAAACAAGCTCTTAATGACTATGACATCCATTTAGACAATGTTCACATTATGTGTGATAATAAAGGTGCTATTGAATTGAGCAAAAACCCCGTTCAACACTCCCATACCAAACACATCGAAATCCGTCACCACTTCCTTCGCGATAACGTTCAGAAAGGAAACATTTCTATTGAGAAAGTTCCCTCTCAAGACAATATCGCCAACATCCTAACCAAACCTCTCAAACGAGAATCCTTCAACTATCTTCGTCTAGGTCTAGGAATGATGGAACATATTCCATAAATTTCATGACTATTAAAGTCATCCCGCGTATCCCTCTCATGACTATTTAAATATTTCCCTGGAAATATTGAAGTCATCTCGTGTGTCTCGTCTCATGACTCTTTAGAGTTATCTCCTTTTGTTTAGTCTAGGTTCTCCTCGTCAAAAGAATTTATTAGGTATAAATTCTTTCCTCGTGTCAAAAAGTCTCACTAAAACAGCGAGACTTATTCGTCAAAAATCAAAATGGGACAAAAATTCATCCCAGCAGATCACGGCACCACTAAAGTGGCACGGCATCATTAAATTTAACGGTACCGCGTAACTGTGCATCTGATAAAGCCCGTATTTCAGTCCTCTCTTCCCACATTACTCATTTTTAAACTTTCCCAACTTCTGTAACTGCTGCCAAAACCAAAACTCACTTACACCCTTTCAAGATCATACTCAAGGCATTGATTCTCAAGATTATCAACTACTTTCACTTTTTCAACATAAATTGTAAGTCATTTGACTCTACTTTTCTTTAATTTTGAGTCTAGGGTTTGTTCATACATAAAAATTGAATTGGGGGTTTTTCAATTTTAATTGAGTCTCTATAAAATTAGGACTAGGATTAGACAATGTACAACTATTATGATTCCCTTAGATTAGGATTTGCATAAACCCATACATTTTAGTCCAAATTTTGCTTTTGAGTAATTAGTTTTAAGAGGAATCATTGCTTTTTGGCATCAACACTTTAAAGTCACCAAACACCCCAATTCTATTGCTTTTGAAAAATTTCACGAAACTAGGATCATGAAACATTTTTTGTGCATTGTTGATACAAACTAAAAATGTTTTCTCATGCATACATGATCTCACGAATATTAATCTGAATTACATAACTAATATGTATTTATCGACATATTCGTTTGAGCAAAAGTGAAGTTAGGAGTGTTTGGGTAATCTCATTATTTTCTAGAGTCGAGATTACCACACCTCCACATAGTTTGCATATACGCACACGCTAGGCACATGTCTTTAAAGCAACTATTCTCAATTTTAATCTTTCATTTAAATGTTATTATAGGTAACAAAAATGTCTCATGAGTATGATTTTGATCATCTTCTAACCGACACCTATACTCCCAAAATCTTTCGTCAACCTACCACACCCGGTAGTCACATTCGTGCCTATGTCAATCTTGAAACCCGTCGGTTTCATGAAGGTCGAGTCGTTGATTCATCCTTAGTTTATAATAGGGATATCAACACCTCATTTAGAGCTATTGGATTCGATTGCTTGCTTCACATTAACGAGCACATTTTTCCTCATTTTGTGTTGGAATTCTTTCGACAAGTTGAACTCGTACGTAACGAGGATCAATCTTTGTCACTTTGGTTTTGGATTCAAAACTTCAAATTTGTCTTAACTCTTGAGCAATTTGCTCAAATCCTCCGAATCCCCAATCATGGGAAATGTGCCTATACTGAGGATTGGTGTCTCGAGTCTCTCTTCAACTATCGAGAAGAGAATAGTCCATATTGCTCCTATATACCCTCTCCAACCGAACTTACCAAACTCATATGTACTCATAAGTACTCCTCTCACTCAAATCCAACAAAAATTCGTTTGAAGAGGTTCGTCATGAACTACTTTCTTGGGCAGTTATCCTGCGAGAAAATGTTTTAAGTCTAACAGGAAATCGTGAGCAACTTTCGGCATGTTGTGCTCATATGATTTACTGTCTCCTAACCCAACAACCGTACAATCTCGCCTACTTCTTCGCTAAGCGAATTGTACATCTCCAGGGTAACAAAATAAATTGATACCCTATGGGATGTTCCTAACACGTCTTTATCCCCACCTCATAAAATATCACCCATACCTTAATGGTCCTCAATACTCACTGTTCAATCCCGTCATGAAACCTCTAAATGAGTCATATATTTCATCCATTCTCATTTCCGAATCCTCCACCCACCATGCACCCTTTGATGATCCAAATCATGAGAATGAGATGCATGCTCAAGATGAGAGTATGATGAAAACGGGTGAAAGCTCAAGTTATAAGCAGTTAGAGATGGATTAATACTCCTAATTAGGATCTATTTATGATAATTACATTAGGGATTAATACTATTTGCTATCTTGCATGCTTGACATTTAATCTATCACCTTGCATGAATATTTTATGTGATATTTGGATGATAGCTTATTTTGTCCCTTATGTTTGCATGCTTATGGATTATCTTAGCAAATTACATGATAATCTTTATATGTTAGGAGTAGCTTAATATAGGACACATTAGGCAAATAAATCTTTAGTAATTTGAGGCAACAACATTTCTAGGAAGTAGTTCCCCTAGAAAACATCCCTCCAGCTTCTTAGAAATAGCCTGCACAGGAAAATTCGTGACTCCAATGTCACAGTACCGTTAAATAGGCCATGATACCGTTAAATTTAACGGTACCGTATGGTATTTAATGGTACCGTTCCCTTGTTTGACGAATTTTCACTGTTTCCTCTAGATCCCTGAACCTTAAACCTCAAACCTGCAAATTTTACAAACTCACATACACCCCAAGATTCCCTTACTACACCATAGGACACTACCATCACCTTTAATTCAAATTTTCCAACTCTTGCCTATATAAGGCCTCACCCTTGCAAGTTTATCTTGCTCTTCATCTTCAACCTCACACAACTCAATCACAATGTCTTCCACACAAGGATCAACAAACCACATTTCCAAGAACCTAGGATAACCGTAAGACCAACATCTAAACCTCTCTTTGTTGATCTTACAAAAGATGATGAAGTCACAACACCACCTTCCCAAGCCACTCCCAACTCACCATCTCCACCTAATGCACCTTCCAAAATATCCTCTACTTACACAACATCTTCATCATCTCCTTCTCTCAACACCATGCCATCATCCATGGACTACACACCATCACCCATCACTCCATTAGATTATGCCATGCCAACCTCATCAACAACAAACTCACCACCACCTCTTTCCCCAATCATGGGACAACCAATCCAACCTCATCCCTTTGATCTACATAGTGCTAATTGCCTATGTTGCCTCCATAACCGTAACCTCATCTTCTCCTTGAGAGATGAGATACATTTCATGTTTTCCTATGTGGAGCATCTCTTGACACCACCACCACCCCCAATCATGTCACCATCTCCACCACCTCCTAGCCCACAAAACTAACCATGTTCATATTTAGTTTTCAACAATAAACCTTTAGGACCCCTTTTGGAAATGAAGCTTGCATCTAGTCATTAAGGATTTATGCTTCTTGTTGTCTCTCTTTATGTTTGTTATGTGGTCATACCTATGTATGACATTCATTTTCTATGAATGAATGAGCTTTTTATGTGGTTGTTTTATTTTTATGCTTGGCTACTTGGCCAATCTTTTTGTTTGTGGTTGGATATTTGTCATAATGGCTACATGTTAGATATTGTATACTTGTCATCTAACATTGTTTTGTAGCAAGAATCATTGCTCGATTCTTTGGTGTCCTCCAATCGAGGGGGAGTATACATCAAGGGGGAGCTATAGCAACCTTTTTGCTTCGACAAAAAGGGGGAGAAATGGGATGTAAACTTATTAAAAACTTGTTAAAACTAATTTTAACCTAAAATGAGTTTATGATTTGTCATCATCAAAAAGGGGGAGATTGTTGATGCAAATAATGTTCTAAAAATGTTATTTCTATATATTGATAACTTCACGTTTGAGGATGACAAAATGTGAAAACACGTTACGTTAAAATTAACGTAAACAAGTTTTTAGTCGAAAGATCTCATTTCTACACAAATCACTCTAGGTATGAACAAAAAATTTTACAACTTGACAAATGATCAAAGAAGTGAATTAGTGTCTTAAACTTCACATTTTTAATGTGTCAAAACATTTTTACAAAAATATACTTTACAAGTTATTTTTGTATAATTAAGAAATGTTTTAATGGAAAAATAAGTTCAAGTAACACAACAGCTATTTTTCCCCCCAAAATCAGCTCCAAACTTCCCCAAATAAGTTTTCACCAGAAAAGACAAAAAGATAAGCGTTTTTGTCTGGCACGGTACCACTAAATTTAGTGGTACCGTGTGTGATTTAGTGGAGCCATGCCTTCATAACGGCCAGATTGTTTCTGCCTATAAATACCAGTCCACTTCACAGATTTTGGGCATCCTTTTTCACACAGAACTTTCTGAGTTCAATACCCCTATCACATTTTCTCTTCTTGATCATTTAGTTTAGTTTTCTTTTGTTTAAGAGTGATCCAATCATCCATCCAAGTGATCCTCTTCATTCCTATTCAAGTGCAAGAGAAGAACATAGGATATCCAAGAGGATACAAAGTATTGTAGTTGTAGTTAGAGCACTTGTAACATTTGTTACACACTTGATTGTATCATAGTATACATCAAGATCATTTTTCTTTTGAGAGATTGTGAGAGAAGATCATTGTGATCTTATAGAGATATTGATTATCTCTTGTAGCCATTGGGCTAGTGTGTTGATCAAGATTGATCATAGGTAGATCGAGTCTTGTATGTTGATTGTGTGAAGTAGAAAGGATCAAGTAGATCATGGTAGATTGGTGCTAGCTAAGATTAGCACTCGACATTTAGCTTAGTTTCAAAAATTGGATAAGCGATGTTGTACGGTTTTCTCCACCTGAAGGGAGGTCTTGTTGACATAGTGCTTGAAACTCTCGAGTGTGGTACTCGGGGAGTGGAGTAGGATGAAGAAGAGCTTCGTGACCGAACCACTATAAATCTCTTTGTCCCGGTTTGATCTTTCCATCTCTTTACTTTACTTTCATTACTTATATTAGTTAGTATAGTTTAGAGTTCATATTGGTGTTGATTGTTTTCACATAAGAATCGAATCAAAGGTTTTCAATAGAAAAGTTTTTAAGAAGATTTAAAAACCGGTAAAACTATTCAACCCCCCCCCCCTTTTCTAGTTTTCCACAAGGTTTTCTACATTCTGGTAGTGGCACCAGTTCCTACATTTTATTCTTATGAAGAGCTTCATTTTCTTCTTGCACTCCTGCCATCCAGAACGACGCATCTAGATTATTTAGTGCTTCGTGAAGACTTACTGGCTCTCCTTCCTCTGTAAGAAGACAGTTGTCAACGTTACTCTCAATAACATAATCCGAGTGCCACACTGGACGTTTTCTTTTACGATCATGAGTACGAGTTGTTGGAGCTTTAGGCTCGGTTGTCTCATTCACCTCGTGTTGTGGTATGACTTTTGTAGAATCATTCTACTGAAATTGCTTTTCCATCTGTAATGATGTAGATTCTCTTGTAGTGCTATCACCTTCTTCATTATCTTGAATTTTATCTTCCATAAAGATAACATCTCTGCTGACGACTACTTTATGGGTAGTGGGGTCCCACAGCGATACCCCTTTACTCTGTCAGCATACCCTAAGAACAAACATTTTATGGTTCAACGTCTCGACCGCTGGTTCAAACCGCTGGTCAAATCTTCAAACCGGCCGGTTTGAACTCTCGGTAAAATTTTGCAATCTCAAACCGTCGGTCCAAATCTCGACCGCGGCGGTTTGACCCTCGGTAAAAAAATTTCACAACCCAAACCGCCGGTTTGGGGTGTGAACCGTGTAAAAAAAATTATTTTGTTTTTCCTTGTTACTTTTTTTTATTTATTTTAATTATTATTTAGTTTATTTAGATTTGTTCTAGATTTTCGCATGATTTATTTGTTTTCTAATTACTTAGTTTTTTATTACTAACCCCTAACGTTTGTTTTAGAAGTGTTGTCTACGAATGTTTAGCTTATTTTTAGTTATGGATTCACCTAGCGAAGTGTCGGCTTACTTGGAAAAATTGGAAATGGAATTGATGGATGATGGAGATGTTATGTCTAGGATGGAGAAAATGGTGGATTTGGAAAAGGTGATGTTGCAAGCGAAAGGAAAGGAAGTTGAACGTATTGAATATGAACATGAAAAGCCTTGGGTGGTTACTTTTACCCGTGCCAAGTTAAGAGAATATGACGAGCCAAGTATGAGGTATTCCACACCTTGTGGAATAGAAGGATTAGGAGCTTGGGATGCGGAATGTAACCTTGGACAAAATGATAGTTATGTAACCTTTGCTTTTTATGAAAAGTTTGGAAATGGGAAATATGAAGTAGACAAGTATAATAGGAGAATAGCACGGGATGTGAAAGTTGATATTCATACCTTTGCTATGGATTTGATAATTGATGAGTATGAAGATACGACGGATCCTTCCGTTGTATTTGGGAGAAATTTCTTGTTAGCAACAAAGTGCACCATTGATTTCGGTTTAGGTGAAATGCAAGTTAAGGTTGGAGAGTTACAAGATGATAAAGATGTCAATTGGCTAATTGAACAAATGGAGGAAGTTTTTGAAAATGAAGATGGTATTCTTGGGAGCATGGAAATGGTTAAAATGGGAAAAGCCAATCGGTTGAAACAAAAATACCCACCTTTTAAAGGTCTCGTACCTTCACCGTCAGCATTACCACAACCTACCATACTAGTCAAAGGAGAAAGTTCTTCTAACCAAACATCCTCACCAAAAGAAAAACCAACCAAAGAACCCATTGATGAAGCAAAATGTGTTGAGGAGATTACTACAAAGTTCAAAGAAATGCTAAATGAAAAACCAATACTTCAAGTGTTGGAACACTATGCTCACTATAGGAAGTTGTTAGATGAAATTTCAGTGGAGAAAATGAAACTTGATAAGAAGAATGAAATTGAAGAAGAAGAAGAGGAGAAGGTGATGGAGAAAGGCTTACCTAAAAAGAAAGAAGATCCGGGTAACTACCTTATTCCACTAAAAGTGAATGGAACCATTGCAATTAATGCCTTGGCTGATACGGGGGCGAGTGTTAGTATAATGCCTTATAAGCTTTACAAGATTATGGAGTTGGGAAGAGCTTATCCGTCCAATGATGTGTTGTTGATGGCAGATAATACCATAGCAAAGGCTTATGGTAAAGTGAAGAATGTGAGATTACAAATTGGATTCCAAACATATTTGTGTGACTTTTTGATTTTGCATGTACCTATTGATAAAGAGACACCCATGTTGGTTGGACGCCCATTCTTGAGTACGATTGGAGCAATAATTGATAATGGGAAAGGAACTATGGAAATTGATGATGGAGTCGCTAGAAGGATTTACCACGCCAAGAAAAGAAACAAAGTTCTAGCAGATGAAGAAGATTGGTTGGATGTATTTGATATTAGCCATGACAATGAAGGTAATCCAAAATATGGAAAAACAGCCCCATCGTTTGATCATATTGAAGATGATATGGAGAGAGCATTGGCTATGGAGAATTACTTCAATCCTTTCAAGAACATTATAGTGTACAAGAAGATGGTTGATTTCCTTGGTTCTATGCCAATTAAGCTTAAAAATATTGAATGGACATCAGATGGGTATAGCAAATATCAAAAGGTTGAAGGAGACAATGATTGGCACACTAAAATAGAGATTACTAGTCCGGGTGGACGCCGTTTTACTCGGGAATTCAAAACAAAGGAAACTGATAGAGTTCTTTCGGGGAAATTTCATTCGTAGGATATTCTAAGGTTTGGGAGTTATTTTGATTAAAGGAAGCATGTGATGTGGAAGAATAAAGAGCTTATTGTTAAGCTTTTGCTCATTTTGTCCCTTATGAGTTTTATCTTGTTTACTTATCGCTTATTGATCTTATTATGTTTTGCACTTCTTTGTTAAGTTGACTGTGTTTAAGCTTTTAAGCTTATTAAGTTATGATTAATAAGAAGTATTTAAGTTTGAGTTTAGTTGTTTTAATTTATGTAGTTTGTTTAATTTAAGTTCAATGGAATGTTGGAAGTGTATTTGAGTTGTGGTGATTATTGGAAATGATTAAGGAATGAAAGAACGTTTTTGTTTGAAATGGGTTTTGTACTAAAAATTTTTACAAAACAACGTTTGGAAACCAAGCCCACGGTTGAAGTACCCAACCTACGGTTGAGTCTTAATTTGTGCAAAGAAACAAAAGAAAGAAAAAGAAGGAAAAAACACCACAATCACCAACCATTCTCATCATTCCAAGATTGAAGTTTAGTCATCAAATTAAGGTTCTAGCAATCCTTTGGCATCAAAAAGTGTAAGTAACACCATCCAATTACTTTGCATTGTTCTTAATTCGAATTTGATTTTTAGGGTTCTTAATTGGGCGAATTTGATAGAGTTCGAATTAATTGAAATTACTTGATGGGTTAACTAGAGGATTGATTGAAAGTAGAATTAAATGAAATGATTAAGTATTGAAAGAGAATTTGATGTTCTAAGATCTAGGGTTTATGTATGTCGAATTTTGAGGATTTTTTAATCAAGATTGATTGGGTTTATTGTGGTATATGATTAAGAGTTAGTATTTGTATGCTATTTGATTAATTATATGGACCACTACTTTGTTTTAATTGTTTTTTATTGTAAGATTCTCGAAATTGAGAAGTGAAGGAGATAGAGGAATAAACACTTAGAATAAGCACTAATAAGCAAATGGAGGAAGGAGTAAAATGTTGATAAGTTTATAATAATAAAAAAAAAAAAAAAAAAAAAAAAAAAAAAAAAAAACTGCTGCTGCTGCAAACCGCCGACCGGTGATTCCAACCGTCGGTCGGAGGACCCAGAAAAGAGAACCAAACCGTCGGTTCAAGCCTGAACCTTGGCGGTTGAACTCACGTTAAAACTAAGTTAAAAAGCCAAACCGCCGGTTCAAGGGTGAACCGCGGCGGTTCAGCCCACGTAAAAAAAAATTATTTTGCTAATTTATCTTACATTTTAACCTTTAGCTCCAATATTTCTCGTGTGCTAGTTTTGTTTGTTTTGTAGAAATGTGTTCGTCAAGAAGAGGAAAACCCATTGGTTGCTTTATATATGCGACAAGGTCGTCAAGCAATGGATATTAACCTTACGCCGGTAACAAGTGAACATTTGAGGTGGAGCAAATTAAGTAAAGAAGCAAAAGCTTGTTACAATAGCAAGTTAGCGAAGTTGCAAAGAAAAGAAATTGCGGTACCAAAGCTAGTGAGTTGGAGTTTGATGAAAGAATATAACCTTAATAAGACTCTTGAGAAGTTATGGGAGGTTAGTACGAAATCTGAAAACGGATTTTTTGAAGATTTTAGTTTGGAATACGCAATTAGGGTCAAGGAAAAGCAAATCTATAGAGAATGGTGTCTAGAGTTCTTTGCCACCATCTATTTCCACCAAGAGGTGAGTGACATTATGAGGGAGAAATGTATTTGGTTTAGGTTGTGTGGGAACAATCATGCACTTACTTTGCCGGAATTTGGGCAATTACTTGGGTTGTATGATTAGAACGACCTTGGACATGAAGAGTTTGAGGATCATCTTTCTAAGTTGGAAAAAGAACCACCGAAGTATGTTGGTAAAAAGATATGGAATGAGATCGGAGATCCCAACAGTGGGAGATTTAAGGAAACGGAGATACATTCACCGATGGCTTGGCTTCTACACAAAATTATTGTGAACTCGTTTGTGCACAGAGGACATAGTCAAGATAAAGTCCATGGACCGGACTTGTGGATAATTAAGATGATTATGGATCCAAATAGGAAGATGAATGTGGTTTGGACTTTGGCGGTTTACTTGTCAAAGAGAGCAACTATCATTTCTGAGCATGGTTTTATAAATGGGGGCCATTATGTAACGAAGATAGGAAGAAGTTTGGGATATGATACGTTGATGAACTCAAATAAGTACATTTTATTACCATCATTTATCCTATTTATTTGACTTGTTTTATTATATTATCTGTGAGAATTGATACGTTAATGTTTACTTTTGTAATTCTCAGGTAAAAACAAGTACTATGTGAAACTTGGCGATTTTGGACTAATTATGGAGCAAAACAAGCAAGAAGTTAAGAGTCTATTGAAATGTACAAGATCAAGATCATTCTGCTCCAGATACGCCGCAACACACTTCTTACATACGGCGCATCACTATCAAGATTTCACAAGTTACGATCCAAGACAGCAAAGGACATGCGCCGCATAGAGAAATGGAGTTACGCCGCATCTTAAGGCGGTATACGAATATTCCTGAATATATTAATCTTGGACCCCACGCGAAGTTAAGTCAATGCGCCGCATCTACTTATTCTATGCGCCGCATCTAACCCTCAGACAGAAACTATAAATACCCCAAAGTCAGATGAATTTTGTGTGCAATATACCGAGTACGAGACTTAGCAAAAGACAGAAGAAACCCTAGGACGAAGTCAGACGCATTAGCAGCACAAGACACACCTTGAACAAAGATACAAGAGCTGTAAGAAGGTCCTGCATGTATTCAATTCATTAAGTAGTTTTGTTTTATTGTATTAGTACACTTTAATTCATCAGGATTGATAGGCCAATTTCATGTGACTACGGAAAACCATGGGCACCCCTTAAAATTGCTTTCCCATTAATTAAAGTTTATATGTTGATGTCTTTGGTGACTTTTATTAGTGCATTGATAACCTCTGTGTCTAGCTGAGCATTGCTTGGGTCACCATGCCCCTTCCTCGCCTATTTGTTTCAGCATCTCTTTAATAAATAGGATAGACATAAGTAATCATTAAGGGTTTACTCGCCGATAAGATTAGAGCCAACGAGAAAGGTTTAATTCTCGATGCGTCGCATCGAACTATACACTTCATATAAAACTAGCAATAAAACAAGTGACAAGCTACTTAATTATCAGGACAGGTCTTCTTATTGTCTCGAGTATCTATCTGTGTACGTGTGTGCTAATCGTTGATTCGTGCTCATTAGTTTAATTTTCTATTTAATTATAACCAAATCGTGCCAGTCTCTCAGGCTGAACCCCCTTGCGTTAGATTAGGTTGTATAGCTAACTTAAGATATTAAAATACTTATTAGAATAACTAGATAATACGTTCCACTCTTAGTGATCGACACTCTACTTACCATTATATTCATACTGACCGGGTACACTGCTCGTTAAAGTGTGTGTTTTATTGATAAGTCGGCTAAATATAAATTTAAAACTTGAATACTGCTAAAACCACAACGACATCACGCGCGCACCAAGTCTTTGGAACCGCTGCCGTGGATATAAAAGAATTAGAGCAATACACACGCACATCAAGTTTTTGACGCCGTTGTCGGGGAGTGAATTGTTATTATCTGTTAATTTGATTAGTATTTTAATTAGGTTTTCTTTTTAATTTTTTGATTCTAACTGCTAACCCCGTTGTATATTAGTTAAATTGCATTCATTGTATTATTTGCATATTTTCTGTTTTTGTGTGTTTTTATTTTCTTTAATTTTTGTTTCTTTTTGTTTGATTTTATTTTTGTTTTTATTTTTTTTCTGTTTTTCTGTATTTTGCTATCGTTGTACTGAGCTGATTCAAACGATACGGCGCATCTGTTTTCACAGATACGGCGTATTGCGTTTAATTTTTATAAAATACAACGCGTTTAATAAATTCGATACGACGCATCTTTCCCCAAGATACGGCGTATTCTGTTTTTAATAAGAAATTTTTCTAAACGATAACGCCATACGACGCATCTGTTTTAACAGATACTGCGTATTTAGTATTTAAATTAAAAACAGTTTTCGAATTATTAAACAGATACGACGCATCGATTTTTATCGATACGGCGCATCTTCTAAATCAAAAATCGGTTATATTTGCTAAAATTAGATACGTTGATTTTTGATAATTAAACTGATACGGCGCATTCTAAAATTCTAAGCGGCGTATCTGCTTTCTGAATAAAATTCTAATTAAATTTTAACGATTATAAGATACGGCGTATCCAACTTTTTGGATACGGCGCATCGTCTGCAGATATCAGTTATATTTATATCCATTTCTAAATTCATTAATTTCTCTTCTAGCGAACAAATCCTACTGACGATTTTACCTATGATGACAGGTTTTGCTATGGAAGATATGACAGTGAACGAATATCTTGCTAAGGAACTCTTGCTTTTGGATTCATTCGAAGTGGAAGTTTTTGATGATGTCAACTTCAATGTGCTCATGATTGATGCCAATTTATTCTCTTGTAAGACCCCTCTTGAAGCTACTTATAAGGAATTCAAACGCTTATGCAATATTGAAGATGGGATATTCTCTTATGATTTACTAATGAGCTACACTGAAGATGAATTGTTACTCTTATGGCCCATCATTGAATCTAAAGGATTAACTTGGACAACTATCGAAGAAAAAGATGGGAAATTCCAAATTGAATATATGAACTCAGTAAATGTAGTCAACAAATCGAGCAACAAAAGCTATGAAGCCCAACCTATACAAACTTCTTATATGCCTTATTCCGAACAGTATTGGGGATTAGATAAAAGCTATCTGGATAACGAAAGAATGTATGCTGAATCGGAGATACTATTTCACGGAAAGTTGGTAAGGTTGATGGATATCTCTTTAGAAGAGTGGCTTGAACTTAAATACGGCAATCCCAAATTTGCTCCTATGAATGAAGCCAAACGGATTGTGACTTCATGGTTGACACGAAGTTTTAAAGAACAATTTAATGAGTTCATGGAAATAAGAAGGAGCATGATTGGTAACACTAGCTTTGACGTTAACCACGATCCTAACAATGTTGATTTTTCAAATTGGTTAGCTAGTAAGTTCAATAACCATAAGAGCATGGACCGTGCTACTAAAGATGTTTTATGGGTATATTGGATGAGAGGTGAAGATGAGGAAGTAGAGAGCAACAATGGATCATCACATGACAATTCAACAATCGAGGAAGGCATTGAAGAATTATTCAGCATTGACATTGATGTGTTCAATTATGAGACACCTTTGTGCAAACAATTCAAAGAATTTAATTACCTTCTTCAAGTCGACGCTGATGTGCTAACTGGAGATCTACCAGGATTCAAAACTTATGATGATTTCAAAAACACCTGGTACTACGAATGGAATGACCAGATACCATGGGTTTGGGATAAACCATGGGAATTTGAACATATTAATCACACTTGTACACCTTTCTGTTTCAAGGATGGAAGTAGTGAATGGCCAACCTGTGATTATAAGAATGATGGAACCTGTAATAGGGGAAGTATAATTGGAATGAAACGGGTTGGAAACGATGTATACTTTGAAGACGACGATTGGTATGAAAAAGTTGAAGACTGCCAACGTAAAGCGGAGGCTTTGCAAGAAAAAGGTAGAATCAACTACTTAAAAGAACTTAAGGGAGCATTGGATACTATTTTCTGGGAATGGGTGCATGGACAATTTGATGATTACACAAAGCTTAGTCGACGCTTGCAATGGGAATTGAAAAGAGAGTGGGATGAGATTCAAGATTATTATCAATCCTTTAACGTGGTTAATTATGATCCCTATGATAATAACGACGAGTCGCGAGGAGAATTGATTGATGAACTTGATGACTATTTGAATAAGGATCCTTATTTCAAGTTTGTTTATAAAGACGAAGAAGAATTCACCAAGAGAAAATGCCGACTACTTGGGATCCCTTATAATAAGCCACCCATGATTATTTCTGAAAAAATTAAAGTCATCAAATACTCTTTGGGACCTGATGAGGAATATGTTGCGACAAAGACCAAAGCATATATTAGATTAAGTCGTACGGAAGAAAATGTTGCGGAGCTATACGAGAACATCTTTCGGATGAAGGAAGAAGGATGGCACGTAACAAGAACAAAATAAGGAGCTGAACGTGATTCTAACTTGAAGACTCTGGAATAAAGACAAGTGCTGACCGGGAGACAACCCGAAAATTTTTTTACATTCTGTTCTGTGTCGAGTCTGTCAGGCCTGCAGAAGATACGGCGCATCTCCATCCTAAGATGCGACGCATCGCCTGCACTGGTCATATCTTACTTTATTTTCAGCATTTTTATTTTTAACTTTAAAACTTTCTGTCAGTATTTTAATGCGGCGCATCCCTGGTTAAGGATGTGACGCATCTTTTATTCTGATTCGTATTTATTCCAGGCTCGATACGGCGTATCTTCTTCCATAAGATACGGCGTATCGACTGACCTGATGATTTTCAGTTTAATTTTTCAGTTTTATTTTTACTAACTACTAATGTATTATGCAAGTTTGAACCTTCTTAACTCAGGTGTGTTTAAGTCTTGATGGTATTATAGATTCCTGCATTTCCTGTGGATACATCAAATATGAAGCTTAAACGTTCTCATCCATAAGAAAGATGATTTTTGCTCTTATACAAAAAATGGAGGATCATACCGAGCAAATCTCAGGGGAGTTTTTCTGTTCTAATTCTTTTATTTTTCAGTTTTTAATCTTTGATACAAACAACGAGGACGTTGTTTAACTTAAGTGGGGGGATTGGAGAATTAGAACACTTACTTGTCCTAAAAATTTTCAAAATATGCTTAAAATGCACTTAATATATCAAAATTTAAAATTTTTAGCATGTTTTTGTTTAAAGTCTAAATTACATAGCTGCACACATAACATTATTTTCAAAAATTGTGAACTTTTCAAAATTCACAAATCTATGAGTGTGCCGGTGACTTGTAAACTATAGAACTTGGCTTGTATACTATTCGAGACCACCATAATAAGTATTATCTACATAATTGGAATGACTTGTCTAAATTGGTAAATTTCTAGGATTACACCCAAATAGCCTTTATATGTTATGTGATATTAGCTAACTACACTGGTTAGTTAACCCCCGTATAAACCCTTTTGTTACTCTCACTTTTAGAGTAAGATACCCTTAGAAAAACACTCAGAGCCATTCCTTTCGTTTCTTACACCTTTGTTATAATGTTTCGTTACACCCTTACACCTTAGCCTACCCTGTAGATTAAAATCCGTGGTTGGTTAATTGCTTTAGGCAAAGTGTGTTTCCTTACATTACCTGTGTTCGCGTGCGTAATTCATTATCTTTGGTTGAGTCAGGAAATTGCACAATGCAATTGGTATGAAAGTAAATATTGTAGATCTTTGAGTTTATTTTTCGTGTGTTTACTACTTTCGCTATTACAGTTATTTCTGAAAGTATGAAGAGTATGGAAAAATTATCCAGAAAAATAGTGATAGTAAAGTTGTGAAATTTTACACATTTCATTGACAAAAAAAAAAAAAAAAAAAAAAAAAAAAAAAAAAAAAAAAAATAGAAAAGAAAAAGAAAAAGTTGAAAGTTTGTTTTAACCAACTTATGTAAAGTTTTGTATTAAGTGGTCGATATCACCACTATTTGTTATATATTATATTTATGGATTGAATGGGAGTTGTGTAACACCCCCAAAATCTGGTTTTAGCGGAAGCATACATGTTTGGGTGCTACTAAATTGGTATCACAACACAAAGTATAAAGAATGGTTTTATCTCAACCATTTAAAATAGATTTCATATTCAAAAGAGAATTGTTTACAACATTTCAAAAAATGGTGCGGAAATATAAGCCCATAAAAGATTTCATGTGGTCCCGAATATATCAGAGTCTTCTATGACCATGCCATGCCATGCCAAAAGCCTTCACAACTAGATTATCGCCTTAAACTTGAAAATACATGCTAAAAAGTGTCAACACGAGGTTGGTGAGTTCATAGATTTATGATAAAGTAGTAAAAATACTGTGAGTTCAATAAGAGTGTTGTGACCATTGTGTCGCTCACAATGTCATAAAAATACAGTTTACCTTATAAAAGAATTAGAGTTGTGGACCAATAGTAGGGTATGCAATCCAAAATAAAATAGTTTATTACGCTAGCTCTAAGTTCATGTAACCGAAGCTATGACAGCGTGCATGCTCTAGAAGCATGTTAAATATAAAGGCCCGGCAAGTGTGTATCTCAGACACTTGTAGTTTCGATATGGTATACATCTGTTTGTCCTATCTGGACTGTTTAATCCAACTTTTGGTTTGTCCTATCTGGACTGTTGAATTTGAACAACAGATGGAGGTGTCACCCTCAATAGATCTATTTATAACATTCGCGCTTCCCAGCAGGAATTGACGGTTCATGAGTTTGGGCAATTTGGGACATAATAGTGCTTAGGCTAATCCGCGTAATAGTTTAGTCACAAGAGTGTTGGTCCATAAAATAGTTTTGCATGTTTCTCACCCCGATTGTAAAACAAATTCAAATAGAGCGGGGTTACATATCAGTCAATCACATAATGCCTTAAAATAATCAATTCAAATAATTCAGCTCAACAGTCAGATATTGAGTAAACAATTCGCAGATTTCAAAAACAAACAGTCATTAAGTTTAATTAAAACGAGCATGTATTCTCCCCCAGAAATAGTTTAAAAACCAGTAAAAGTAGGGGTCACGAACTCACCTTAGCTTGTAGCAACGCAAAAATATCACAGTGGTCACAACTGGCATCAAGAGCTAAACACAACGATATTGGGGGTACAGGCACAACGGTGCCGAATCAGCACAACCTAATATATATATATAGTCATCTTAGAATACTTCTCGTAAAGTAAAGAGTTTTCAAAAGACAAACGTCTTAGCTTTCGTGGATTACTCGCATCAAAGTTTGTAAAAAGTTTGGTGTTAACGTTTCGTGTGGTGGTAAGACAACATAGACTCAAGAATACTTACGCCAAATAGGAATAGAGAATCGACACAGTCGAGACAAGTACGGGTGAGATCTTGAGTCGAGAAATGAATGACAAAAGAAGTCAAGAAATATAGCTACAAGGAAAACGTCAATAACAAGCCAATTAGTACGTTTCAGTGTTTCCCCAATAATCCTAAATAGTTCGGGAGTAATCAATAAAGTTTTGAAAAGGTAATTTAAGTTTTAAAAGAAACTTAAATTATTATAGAACATTTTTCAACATCAAAGTATAAGTCTAGTGAGTTTTATAAAATTTGGCATGACACGTTCCTTTAAATAACTTTTCACAAGTCATTGTGACTTCAATAAAACTCGGTTTCTCAAAATAATGTTCTCGACAGTTCTTAATTACCCGTTCGTTATTAATTTAATAAGCGCCAATTGAATATTTAGGTCTAGTATGAATCCACGGAGTCCAAATATAATAGCCACAATTTAAGTATTTATTTCGTTATGTATCCATATTTTCTAATATCAATTATCAATTTCAAGTTAAATTTTCCGAAGTGTACCAACAACACCAATGTTAAAACAAGTGAACAAGTTAGTTCGTAAATTAGGTGATTCGAAAAATTTCTAAATGCATTCATTACCATTTTACTAATAATTCAATCCACTCTTTTTATTTATACTTGGGTCAATATACTACATGTGTCAAATGAAATTGGTTCCTATTACGATTTTACATTCTTCCAAAAAATATATATATATTTTTATTTTATTTTTTTTTTATTTTTACCTTGCGATCGTATATAACTATTATAGGTGTATCCTTGTGTAAAGTACAAATGATATGATTCGGCTTATTTGGTTATTGACGTTCACTAGGACATTGCAACTAAACTTGTTAGGTTTGACGGAAAATGAAACCGTTGAAATGTGATTTAAAAGACACCATGGGCTTGAGGCCCATGGATTTGACAACCCAGTGTGTGACTAGATAACCCCAAATCGCACCCAAATTGAGTGAAAACAAATACAGGTTCAAGAACAAACACCACACTTGTGCTTTGGCAGTAAAACAAACATGCCCCTTTTTGTAATATCCTTCTATTGATTTGTTACAAAAACAATAATCCGAACATGAGGCATCAAACACACCCCCATGGGTTTGAACCCGGGACCCCACGTGGGCTGTTTTGTGTCGAGATTACAAGAACGCGGAATAAGCTCTTTCGAGCTTATTTAAACCAAATGAGCTATAAGTTTTCAACTACGTCCAAGAATAACCCAAGAAACATGAGTTGGACACAGGAGACGAAGACAAATGCCACACGAGCACAACCACCCTTGTGGTTGTCTCGTTAACCTGAAAAAGCCCACTCACCCTATACGAGTTGTGGAGTCGAGGTATGTAACTATATAAGCCAACTCAACAAACAAATGTACCCTAATAGTGCTTGTTGAACCGAGATCAAGACCATTTCAAGATAAGCTCGTAAGAGCTTATTAGACCCAAATAAGCCATAGGCTTCAATATAAACAACTCAATATATTGGCTTCGCGCATACTGGTTCAAACCGAATTTAAAGGATCCATATGGCATTATTTTGGCAATAACAACGACAACAGGAACATCTAATAATCGTTCAAGACCACATTACCCCATTACTAGCTACTATGGCGAGAAGTAAACGGCTCAAAACAAGGGAAATTCACGAGTCGACTCACTCACTGAGTTGACTCAGTGAGTCGACTTGGTTCAACAACAACAAACACTCTTAAACTAGTTTCTTACCACACAATGACAACCTTATTCAAAATGTTTTGATCCGAATCTTACCACACGAAACAATAATAAAACATGTTTGATCTAGTTTTAGGTCCACGAAAGCATTTCAAGTTGCTTTGTACATGGTTTTAAATGAAAGAAAACAATAAAAATAGATGTGTTGGTGTTCGACATACCACAAGAGAAAGAAAGGAGATGAGAGACGGAGATGATGGTGGCTGCTGTGGTGGTGTTTATCGAACCAAAGATCACGAGCAAATCAACCAAACACCCTTTAAAACGTTCGATCTATATCGGCAGTAGCAACCGGCTGCGAAAACAGGTGGCCGGAAAGTTGACCGGAACTTGATCGGAACTGAGGGCGGCTAAAACTTATAGAAAGATGTGTTGAGTTTTGAATGTGTGTGTCCTACTATAACTTCAATCAGAATATAAAGAAAAGAAGAAGAAATCTGTGACCAAGCTTTCTTGGTGTGATTCCCGTGAAGACACAAACTTGGGAAAGGTCACAATCAAGTTTCCATTCTTATGAATCCGTGAATACTAGCGTCAAAAGAAGAAGCAGAGATATACATAGAAAAGAATTTGTCCTCTATGTAAAAGAAGATAAGGAGAAAGGACAAAAGGGGAGCAGTTGCGGTGTGTGTTTATATTAAATTTTATTCTTACCCCCGGGTATTTCGTGTCCCGTTGAGTCAAAAGTAAATGTGATACATCGGTTTGGTAAATCCAAAAATATGTTTCTAGGAACGTTTTTATAAAAAATGGTATAAAAACAAAGTTGTTGATTTTGGAAATAAAATTTAAGCCGTCACTAATGTGGAGTCGGTACGCGTGTGGAGTCGTGTTTTTCAGAAAAGCGAGGTGACTTCTCGGTTTTGTAAATAAATTGTCAGTAAGTGTAAGGAAGTGATAACTTCACTTTTCTTTATAAAATTAAATGGTTTGGAAGGTTACTGTATGCTACAATGTGCGAGATAACTTCCCGAAATAATCATGTAAGCTCCAAAAAGGCTCCAATAAATTGCCAAATAATAATAAATTTATTTTTATCTTTAAAATAATGTTTGAAAAATTACGGGTGGTTACATTCTACCCTCCTTAAATTGAAATCCGTCCCGGATTTCATTTTACGTTATCCGATAGAATGGTGTTTGGGAAGAGATGTTGGTACTCATAACAGATTTAAGTCTCCCCAGGCTGTTTAGGGGTTTCTCTTTGTTTGTGGGAGGGTACCCAGGTTGTCTGCCTTTGGTTTTTCTCATTTTTGTAAGTTGGTGAGATACATGTTCTGCTTTAGAGTGATAAGATAGCATGATGACTCGTTTTTAAGGTTTGATTCGGAGTGGTGTGTTTTTTTTTTTTTTTTTTCTTCTCATGGAAGTGGATAAAATCTCGTTCGAAAACTTCATTTGAGTATGTCTTTATACGAGTTTGGCCAAAATAACTCTCCAATAATTACATATTCATTTGTTAGAGATCAATAGGTACAGAGCGTAAAATGGTTTCAGAAGATTTAAGGTTTTGCAAAACGGTTCTCAGTTATGGTGTGGATGGGATGATTTCCACAAAAGTTGACGTTTGACATCCCTTAACCAAAGTTTGATAAAGTTTTAGCAGAAAAAATTTCACGCATCCACGTGAGTGTTTTAGAAGGATATCACTATAGATTCCATAAACATAAGTGTTCAATTTACTCTAACGGTACCAAGAGGTAGTAATATAAATGCTTTCCAGGTAGGTGGATAGTTCACCGGGTGATTGCAAAACAGTTTATAAAACGATTTGTTAAAATATTTTATAGAGTAATGGGAAACAATTTGTTATTTACAAAATAATAGCAACTTGCAGTTTAGTTTGTGATATAATAGCAAGGCAACAAATCGGTTTATAAAATAATTTGTGAAATGATTTGTAAAACAGTCTATATAACGAGAACTATTCATTGCTTACAAAAGAGTTGTAAGGTCGAAATTTTGATTTCATAGAGTAGCAGTGAAACATTTGTAGGGTGACCGTAATATGGTCTGTAGAATAATCGAAAATAATTTATATTGTATTAGCGACATGGTTTATTATTTTATGAGAGGGTAGCAAAAAAAAAAAAAAAAAAAAAAAAAAAAAAAACAAGAGATATCCCCGAGAGACGATAGGGGGAATTAGATGATTGTCCCAAGGAACGTGGTTCAGGTTATTCCTTAGGGTCTTAAGGTTTCTGTCGGGCGCAGAATCTCTGCCGAATGGGGAGTTTAGCGAGTGCAGAGTACGACTCTGAAGGAGGATGTTGATTGCTACTAGCAATTGGCTGGTTGTCTGAGTAGTGTACTTAGTGTTTAACGCGGAAAGTACAACATCATTTGAGTGTAGAGTTTGAGGTGGAGGTGACTGTAGCGAAGCCACAACAAAACAAAGCTGAATGACAATTTCAAATCCGGAATGAGGTTCAGATTTAAACATGGTCAACACCAATTCTAAGGCTCCAATAAGCTAAAATGGGCTTATTACGATCTCGAGGAGTTACAAATAAGCAACTCGGATTTAAACGATGCTCATTGGGTCTAGCCTGAGCCGATGCAAATTACGGGTAGCCGGCAGCAACTGGGATTCCATATAAATGGCGAAGTATAGTGGTGTCGGGATGTATTACGGTTTGAGGTCCAAATTCAAACATAGCCAAAATCAATTCCAAATGCTCCAATAGGTTCAAATGGGCTTATTACGATTTCGAGGAATTACAAATAAGCAACTTGGGTCCAAACGGTGCCAATCGGGTCTAACTGGCCCGATGCAAATTACAGTCAAACGGCGACAAATAGAAATTCCGTATAAATGGAGGAGTATAGCGGTGCCGGTGTATTACGGTTCATAAGGTGTTGTGATGCCAGTGTGTTGTGTGTGGATGTGAATGTTCATGTTGAGCAATGATTATGTACACACAGAATTTTAAAACTTTAGAGTAGAAAATCAATCTGGACATAACTCTAGTATAACTACTCTGAGTATTGCAAAATTTACCTCTGAGTCGGACATAGGTGATCAGGCTATGTCCCACTGTCCCTGGTCGAATATAGGTGATCAGTCTATATTCCACCGAGGTTCAATAAATTTTGGAATAGTCAGCTTAGTTACACCAGTAATATATCCCTTACTTTTAAAAGAATATGTCTTATCATAAGTAAGGCAGCAGGCTTGGCAGGCAGGCATGTGTCGGTCATAGGCTTTTGTTTTTGTAAAAGTGGTTATAGTCTAGGTTTGAAAAATACCCAGTTCTCTATAACCTAGGCTCTGATGCCAATCTGTAACACCCCCAAAATCTGGTTTTAGCGGAAGCATACATGTTTGGGTGCTACTAAATTGGTATCACAACACAAAGTATAAAGAATGGTTTTATCTCAACCATTTAAAATAGATTTCATATTCAAAAGAGAATTGTTTACAACATTTCAAAAAATGGTGCGGAAATATAAGCCCATAAAAGATTTCATGTGGTCCCGAATATATCAGAGTCTTCTATGACCATGCCATGCCATGCCAAAAGCCTTCACAACTAGATTATCGCCTTAAACCTGAAAATACATGCTAAAAAGTGTCAACACGAGGTTGGTGAGTTCATAGATTTATGATAAAGTAGTAAAAATACTGTGAGTTCAATAAGAGTGTTGTGACCATTGTGTCGCTCACAATGTCATAAAAATACAGTTTACCTTATAAAAGAATTAGAGTTGTGGACCAATAGTAGGGTATGCAATCCAAAATAAAATAGTTTATTACGCTAGCTCTAAGTTCATGTAACCGAAGCTATGACAGCGTGCATGCTCTAGAAGCATGTTAAATATAAAGGCCCGGCAAGTGTGTATCTCAGACACTTGTAGTTTCGATATGGTATACATCTGTTTGTCCTATCTGGACTGTTTAATCCAACTTTTGGTTTGTCCTATCTGGACTGTTGAATTTGAACAACAGATGGAGGTGTCACCCTCAATAGATCTATTTATAACATTCGCGCTTCCCAGCAGGAATTGACGGTTCATGAGTTTGGGCAATTTGGGACATAATAGTGCTTAGGCTAATCCGCGTAATAGTTTAGTCACAAGAGTGTTGGTCCATAAAATAGTTTTGCATGTTTCTCACCCCGATTGTAAAACAAATTCAAATAGAGCGGGGTTACATATCAGTCAATCACATAATGCCTTAAAATAATCAATTCAAATAATTCAGCTCAACAGTCAGATATTGAGTAAACAGTTCGCAGATTTCAAAAACAAACAGTCATTGAGTTTAATTAAAACGAGCATGTATTCTCCCCCAGAAATAGTTTAAAAACCAGTAAAAGTAGGGGTCATTAACTCACCTTAGCTTGTAGCAACGCAAAAATATCACAGTGGTCACAACTGGCATCAAGAGCTAAACACAACGATATTGGGGGTACAGGCACAACGGTGCCGAATCAGCACAACCTAATATATATATATAGTCATCTTAGAATACTTCTCGTAAAGTAAAGAGTTTTCAAAAGACAAACGTCTTAGCTTTCGTGGATTACTCGCATCAAAGTTTGTAAAAAGTTTGGTGTTAACGTTTCGTGTGGTGGTAAGACAACATAGACTCAAGAATACTTACGCCAAATAGGAATAGAGAATCGACACAGTCGAGACAAGTACGGGTGAGATCTTGAGTCGAGAAATGAATGACAAAAGAAGTCAAGAAATATAGCTACAAGGAAAACGTCAATAACAAGCCAATTAGTACGTTTCAGTGTTTCCCCAATAATCCTAAATAGTTCGGGAGTAATCAATAAAGTTTTGAAAAGGTAATTTAAGTTTTAAAAGAAACTTAAATTATTATAGAACATTTTTCAACATCAAAGTATAAGTCTAGTGAGTTTTATAAAATTTGGCATGACACGTTCCTTTAAATAACTTTTCACAAGTCATTGTGACTTCAATAAAACTCGGTTTCTCAAAATAATGTTCTCGACAGTTCTTAATTACCCGTTCGTTATTAATTTAATAAGCGCCAATTGAATATTTAGGTCTAGTATGAATCCACGGAGTCCAAATATAATAGCCACAATTTAAGTATTTATTTCGTTATGTATCCATATTTTCTAATATCAATTATCAATTTCAAGTTAAATTTTCCGAAGTGTACCAACAACACCAATGTTAAAACAAGTGAACAAGTTAGTTCGTAAATTAGGTGATTCGAAAAATTTCTAAATGCATTCATTACCATTTTACTAATAATTCAATACACTCTTTTTATTTATACTTGGGTCAATATACTACATGTGTCAAATGAAATTGGTTCCTATTACGATTTTACATTCTTCCAAAAAATATATATATATATTTTTATTTTATTTTTTTTTTATTTTTACCTTGCGATCGTATATAACTATTATAGGTGTATCCTTGTGTAAAGTACAAATGATATGATTCGGCTTATTTGGTTATTGACGTTCACTAGGACATTGCAACTAAACTTGTTAGGTTTGACGGAAAATGAAACCGTTGAAATGTGATTTAAAAGACACCATGGGCTTGAGGCCCATGGATTTGACAACCCAGTGTGTGACTAGATAACCCCAAATCGCACCCAAATTGAGTGAAAACAAATACAGGTTCAAGAACAAACACCACACTTGTGCTTTGGCAGTAAAACAAACATGCCCCTTTTTGTAATATCCTTCTATTGATTTGTTACAAAAACAATAATCCGAACATGAGGCATCAAACACACCCCCATGGGTTTGAACCCGGGACCCCACGTGGGCTGTTTTGTGTCGAGATTACAAGAACGCGGAATAAGCTCTTTCGAGCTTATTTAAACCAAATGAGCTATAAGTTTTCAACTACGTCCAAGAATAACCCAAGAAACATGAGTTGGACACAGGAGACGAAGACAAATGCCACACGAGCACAACCACCCTTGTGGTTGTCTCGTTAACCTGAAAAAGCCCACTCACCCTATACGAGTTGCGGAGTCGAGGTATGTAACTATATAAGCCAACTCAACAAACAAATGTACCCTAATAGTGCTTGTTGAACCGAGATCAAGACCATTTCAAGATAAGCTCGTAAGAGCTTATTAGACCCAAATAAGCCATAGGCTTCAATATAAACAACTCAATATATTGGCTTCGCGCATACTGGTTCAAACCGAATTTAAAGGATCCATATGGCATTATTTTGGCAATAACAACGACAACAGGAACATCTAATAATCGTTCAAGACCACATTACCCCATTACTAGCTACTATGGCGAGAAGTAAACGGCTCAAAACAAGGGAAATTCACGAGTCGACTCACTCACTGAGTTGACTCAGTGAGTCGACTTGGTTCAACAACAACAAACACTCTTAAACTAGTTTCTTACCACACAATGACAACCTTATTCAAAATGTTTTGATCCGAATCTTACCACACGAAACAATAATAAAACATGTTTGATCTAGTTTTAGGTCCACGAAAGCATTTCAAGTTGCTTTGTACATGGTTTTAAATGAAAGAAAACAATAAAAATAGATGTGTTGGTGTTCGACATACCACAAGAGAAAGAAAGGAGATGAGAGACGGAGATGATGGTGGCTGCTGTGGTGGTGTTTATCGAACCAAAGATCACGAGCAAATCAACCAAACACCCTTTAAAACGTTCGATCTATATCGGCAGTAGCAACCGGCTGCGAAAACAGGTGGCCGGAAAGTTGACCGGAACTTGATCGGAACTGAGGGCGGCTAAAACTTATAGAAAGATGTGTTGAGTTTTGAATGTGTGTGTCCTACTATAACTTCAATCAGAATATAAAGAAAAGAAGAAGAAATCTGTGACCAAGCTTTCTTGGTGTGATTCCCGTGAAGACACAAACTTGGGAAAGGTCACAATCAAGTTTCCATTCTTATGAATCCGTGAATACTAGCGTCAAAAGAAGAAGCAGAGATATACATAGAAAAGAATTTGTCCTCTATGTAAAAGAAGATAAGGAGAAAGGACAAAAGGGGAGCAGTTTGGTCAAAAAGTGTAGATTGGCAGGGACACCTCAACCCTGTGTACCATAATGGTACCCATCAACCCTACCCAGCAAAGGTTTGATGCCTGTGAAATACCTCCACCCAATACCCAACCATGCTGCGGATCGGATTCGAACTCGCGTCCTTTGTTTGGTCAAGACATCACATGGCTGGGCCCAGGCTTCTAAGGCAGCTGGTTGATATCATTAGAGCTTATGGTCCATAAGTGAGGACTTCCCGGTCGGTCACCCAACCCGGTACTACTCTCACTTGAGCACGCTTAATTGCTTAAGCATCTACCACTAGACCACAAAGCCCCATGATAAAAGGGGAGCAGTTGCGGTGTGTGTTTATATTAAATTTTATTCTTACCCCCGGGTATTTCGTGTCCCGTTGAGTCAAAAGTAAATGTGATACATCGGTTTGGTAAATCCAAAAATATGTTTCTAGGAACGTTTTTATAAAAAATGGTATAAAAACAAAGTTGTTGATTTTGGAAATAAAATTTAAGCCGTCACTAATGTGGAGTCGGTACGCGTGTGGAGTCGTGTTTTTCAGAAAAGCGAGGTGACTTCTCGGTTTTGTAAATAAATTGTCAGTAAGTGTAAGGAAGTGATAACTTCACTTTTCTTTATAAAATTAAATGGTTTGGAAGGTTACTGTATGCTACAGTGTGCGAGATAACTTCCCGAAATAATCATGTAAGCTCCAAAAAGGCTCCAATAAATTGCCAAATAATAATAAATTTATTTTTATCTTTAAAATAATGTTTGAAAAATTACGGGTGGTTACAAGTTGGCCGTTATAGGAACGCCAACTAAGGCTATTCTTTGATTTAGATCTTGTTGAGTATAATTCGTGTCTACCTAAAGCGTGTGTTTCAAGTGTTAAAGCGTGAGTTATTCAATGATATGAGTCTTATTCATGGGATGGTTGGGAAAGTAATTTACCACACTTAGGATTTTAATTTATCTGTTTTGTTTATTTTTCATTTTACACCAATTTATATCCCAAATATTATCCATACCCTATATTATTCTTTATCCAAACATTTGATTTATTGAGATTAGGGATTTGAGCAATCTTAAGTATCGTAGTCGTGGATTCGGCTATGTATTTATGATTTTGTCGCCCTTTTTGATATAATATTATTGGTGAAGATTACTTGGTCCTATCTTTAGCCTATTCGAGTTAAGGATTTGAGCAATTGCAAGTATCGTGGTCGTGGATTCGATCATGTATTTGTGATTTTGTCGCCTTTTCTGGAATTTGAGATCGATAGAGATTAAGAAGAATGATTAACCCTTAACCTACAAACCCTTTTTACCGCTTTAGACTTGTTATTCCTTGGCTTTAGTGGGGGAGATGCGTATACTTGCCAAGCTTATGATAGAATATTCGTCACGACTCGACAGTTAAACGATTAGATTTGTTTTTATCAAAATATTTTATTTTATTTCTAATTCGTTAAGTGTTTGGTTGTGCAATTATGACAAAAAACGAATACATGCTTAAATATAAAAATAAATCCTAATATTTTTTAGGATACATTTTCATAAGATTTATTCTATGGTTTACTTGGGGACAAGTAAAGTTCAAGTGGGGGGATATTTGATGAACTCAAATAAGTACATTTTATTACCATCATTTATCCTATTTATTTGACTTGTTTTATTATATTATCTGTGAGAATTGATACGTTAATGTTTACTTTTGTAATTCTCAGGTAAACACAAGTACTATGTGAAACTTGGCGATTTTGGACTAATTATGGAGCAAAACAAGCAAGAAGTTAAGAGTCTATTGAAATGCACAAGATCAAGATCATTATGCTCCAGATACGCCGCAACACACTTCTTACATACGGCGCATCACTATCAAGATTTCACAAGTTACGATCCAAGACAGCAAAGGACATGCGCCGCATAGAGAAATGGAGTTACGCCGCATCTTAAGGCGGTATACGAATATTCCTGAATATATTAATCTTGGACCCCACGCGAAGTTAAGTCAATGCGCCGCATCTACTTATTCTATGCGCCGCATCTAACCCTCAGACAGAAACTATAAATACCCCAAAGTCAGACGAATTTTGTGTGCAATATACCGAGTACGAGACTTAGCAAAAGACAGAAGAAACCCTAGGACGAAGTCAGACGCATTAGCAGCACAAGACACACCTTGAACGAAGATACAAGAGCTGTAAGAAGGTCCTGCATGTATTCAATTCATTAAGTAGTTTTGTTTTATTGTATTAATACACTTTAATTCATCAGGATTGATGGGCCGATTCCATGTGACTACGAAAAACCATGGGCACCCCTTAAAATTGCTTTCCCATTAATTAAAGTTTATATGTTGATGTCTTTGGTGACTTTTATTAGTGCATTGATAACCTCTGTGTCTAGCTGAGCATTGCTTGGGTCGCCATGCCCCTTCCTCGCCTATTTGTTTCAGCATCTCTTTAATAAATAGGATAGACATAAGTAATCATTAAGGGTTTACTTGCCGATAAGATTAGAGCCAACGAGAAAGGTTTAATTCTCGATGCGTCGCATCGAACTATACACTTCATATAAAACTAGCAATAAAACAAGTGACAAGCTACTTAATTATCAGAACAGGTCTTCTTATTGTCTCGAGTATCTATCTGTGTACGTGTGTGCTAATCGCTGATTCGTGCTCATTAGTTTAATTTTCTATTTAATTATAACCAAACCGTGCCAGTCTCTCAGGCTGAACCCCCTTGCGTTAGATTAGGTTGTATAGCTAACTTAAGATATTAAAATACTGATTAGAATAACTAGATAATACGTTCCACTCTTAGTGATCGACACTCTACTTGCCATTATATTCATACTGACCGGGTACACTGCTCGTTAAAGTGTGTGTTTTATTGATAAGTCGGCTAAATATAAATTTAAAACTTGAATACTGCTAAAACCACAACGACATCACGCGCGCACCAAGTCTTTGGAGCCGCTGCCGTGGATATAAAAGAATTAGAGCAATACACACGAACATCATACGTCTAGTGAATTGAACAAGATAACGATGATAAAGGAGCGTAAAAAGCTTGATAAAAAGAATTTGAAAGATTTGCTTGATGATGATGAAATGTGTTTGGTTGATCAAGTTGTGAAGGTGATTCGTAACCCACCACCACCACAACAACCTCAACAACAAAATATCAGAGAATCTTCAGGGTTGAATTCGAGTTGGGGTGATTGGCATGCAAATTTGCCACAAGTAGAGAGAAGAAAAGTATGGAGGGATATGAGCTTGATGAGGATTGGACACCAAATGGACTATTGTGCACCAATTCTCACTCACCTTGGACAACATAGCGAACCACCTTATTCATTCCCAATGACGTATGCACCAATTAGTGTTCCACCTTACCCATACCCATACACACCTTATCCATCGGGATATGTACCCTACCCGACGTCTAGCTCAAATCAAAGAAATGAGAGGTACAATGTTAACCAGGAGGGTTTCGCGGGGTATTATTCTACTAATGCAAGAACATCATCGGGTGGATTTGGATTTGGAACGTTGGTTGACTATCCAGGTGACGAAATGGAAGCTGAATGATTATGATTATCATTCGAGATTATGGTGTGTGATGAACAATATTTTTATATTTCATTCGTACTTTATTATTTACGTGATGTCGAATTATAATTATTCTTGTGTTTTAGAACTATGTCTATCTTTATTTTGACTAGGATTTTAAGGTATTTTGTTTATTAGTATTTTTGCATATTGTTTTTGTATTTTTGTGTTTGTTTATTTTTCAGGTTGAGATACCATGAAATCATCGCTCGTTCATATGGTTGGTATATTTAGGAGATTGGAGTTCCCAACTCATGCGTTTAACACCAAATATGGATCTCGCATGATTTCTCGGTGATATCATTTACTATTCTATTTTCCCTATTTCCTTTACTTTGAAGTTAATTTTTCACATTGAGGACAATGCAAAACTTAAGTGTGGGGGAGGGAAGTAAATAGTGAAAATGATCCAATTTTAATTTTTTGTGACTATTTTGGAATTTGTTTTATTGCCCTTAAGGAAGTAGTTGTTTTTACACATAAAAGATTATATATAATTGAAACAACTTGAAATTTTCCAATAGCATAAAATGGCAATTTGAAATTTTTAACGAATCTCGGTTAAGTGAAACGATTTGTTCTTTGGATTGATAACATTACTTGTGCATTTTTAGCCTATTCTACCAAATATGTGAGGATTTGAGCTTATCATTTGAAGCATATATTTTCTATGCTTAAATTCTATTTTCTTGCTAAGAGTGTGCCGGTGATTGAATTGATTCTAGAACTTGTGCTTGTCATACATTACGAATTCCAAAGTAAGGTCACATTCGTGTGATATAAATGAATTTAAGTGATAAGAGGCAACTTAGGATTAAACTAAATGGCCTTCCATTTTACATATATTGATATATTAGCTAGCCATATTGATTAGTTAACCACCCATTCTATGGACCCATTTGTTAGTGCTCATTTTTAGCACTAGATACCCTTAGAACACCCTTTGAGCCTATCTTTTCATTTTTGTTACATCCAGAAAAATACAAAAATATTTTGCGCCTTTAAACTTTAGCCTTACCCTTTTTTTAGTCAAGTCAAATCGATGAATTACTTGTTGTTGATCAGAAGAAGTTTTTGATGATTATGAGCTTACACTTTGTATTTCGGATATACCTTTCTGACGAAGACGAAGGTAGCTACTTCTTATTTGTATCTTTTTGAGGTATATGCTCATCCAAAGTGTGGGAGAAGATGTGATGTATGAAAAGAAAAAAAAATGAGAAAAGAAGAGAAGGAAAAAGAGATATAAATAACCAATGTGCTATAATTATGAAGATGAAGTACTTTTGAAGATTAGCCAATGTGCTAAGACTTGATATGAATGGTGATCGATGAATGAAATAAATGAGGAAGGAAAGATTTTTTATGAAGGCTATAATCATTTGGGGATACATGGTTCGATTGTTTTTGCAGCAAATAATTTTGGTATTCGACTTGATTATTGTATATTATTATATCCACCAAAATAATCCCATGTCTTATCCTAACCCTTTTTGCTTTGTGAAGATATCGATTGTATGAATACTCTAGTGACCATCCGGTTTTTGAATAGTTGGAAAACGTCGCTAGCGAGCTAGAGCGTGTTTTGGTGACCATCCGTTATGTAAGTAACGTTGTTAGCGAACCAAGGTACAAACTAGTGACCATCCGTTATTCAACTAATCAAGAATTCGTTGTTAGCGATCTATTATATTTGTATGATAGTTATTTGAGCATAAGTTGATATTAACCCTTAGCCTAACATTTCAACCCGAATAAAAGTCCTCTTTGATAAATTAATTTATTTCTTACATGATTTGGATTAGTTTTGATACTTGTACAAGCCTATGGTATGAAATGAAATCACGACTGAGCAATTGAGTGAAATATACCCCCTACAAAAGAAAATGAGTATGAGTGAATAAAATTATTCTTTTCTTTTCGTGAGGAGCTTAGTTGTGTTATCTAGCTTGATCGAGTATGTCGTTTAAATTTCACATATTAAAAGTAAGAATCACTTTTTGACCTTTTGCCTTGGTAATAAGGAAGATTAGTGAAATATCTAGTGGATCATGGTTCTTGGCTATTGGAAACAAATTTTTCAAAAGGATTACTTTGCTTGAGGGCAAGCAAAACTTAAGTGTGGGAGATTTGATAACGCTCGTTTTGTACATGTTTTTATCGCGTTATTTGTATGTTTTTGCATATTATTTAGTTACGTTTATGATCGTTTTACGCTTAAAAGTTGTTAAGGATGTGCTCAAGTCTAGGTACAAGGAAATATCAAGAAAGACGAAGAAAAGCTACAAAAATCAAGAGAATACTGATGAAAAGCTCATCAACAAAGATATTGATTCATGATATGATTATTTCCGTTGTACATGAGAAGGATGAAAAGATGAAGTCAAGATTAAGTGCTAAAAAGTATGTTAAAAGTTGAAGTTATATGCTAGCTTAAAGTTGAAATTCAAGTGCAAGAATCGGCCTCAACCCAAGGTTCAGAAATCTCAACCCAAGGTTGAAGCTGAGATTCAAAACCAAGGTTCTAGAAACTCAACCTGAGGTTCAGCAGACATTCAAAATCAAAGGTTCATGATCCAAACTGGAGGTTGAGAAAATTTTGAGATGAAGAGTTGCATTAACTCTTAGCTTTAACCACCATTATGACTAGAGTCTGATCATTACCCTCTCTTTTATGGATATTCAAGGCCTAAATCAGTTTTTGGGGAAGAATTCAATTATAAATAAACCCCTAAGCACCCCATGATAGATACAACACTTACAATCAAGCCTTACACCATAAGGACTTGATCACATTACTTACTAAACCCAAAAGAGCTTAATAATCTCTGCCATTCTCAAGAAGATCCCAAGTAGACATAAAGGAAGAGTTGGAGATACTTACTAGAAGAGGTGGAAGATTCCCTTGTTCAATTGGAGGCCCTAAGGAGTGCTATAACTCTTTTATTACTCATTGTAATCTTACTTTTGGGTAATTTTCTTTACTTTAAATAATCATGTTAAACCATTTGATGTTGAATGCAATGATATGTTTATGATGATGCTTGTTATGGAATAATTTGTGATGCTTGTTGGGGAATGAGGTGACTTTCGTATGAATGTTGGATGTTTAGTCGGTTAGAAAAAGTGATTATTTTCATGAGTTTGTTTAAATATAATTCGTGTTCTAAAACTTGTTGGTTAAACATTATTGGATTTAAGGGTTGAAAAGATTTCTAATATTGTTTGATTCCAAGAAGTTGGTGCACAAATGGATTGGTATTTGATAATTGACAAATATTAAGTATGCAAGTTTTAAATGAATTCGGAAATATTTAATCACGAGATTGGGTTGAAAAGACTCGTAAGAACTAATTTAACTAATCATCTTTTTCATACATTTGATCACAAAAAGAGCTAGTGTAATGTGATGAGAGTAGGCCGAAAGGACTCACCCGTGAAACTAGTAGAAACACGGATTTTCTTGATATTACCCATTGACTAGAAGTCCTTGTGAAAATTGACATGTGCCTTCTAAGTTTCACCCAAACATTTTCAACATTCTATCACGATTAGTCATTGTTCCTAAACAAGTAATTGTGTGTTTGATTGATTTGATTTGAAACCATTGTTTGTTTAATTACTTTAAAGTGCTTAAGAGCGTGACAATCTTGAGTACTATTTCTTTTGCTATTATCTAAATTGCTTAAACCTAAACTAGTAGTCTCTTGGGACGATCCTTATTTACCACCAACCATACTACAATCGAACGAGTATACTTGCTCATATGTGTTTCTTAAATAAACGGTAAAAAGGTATTTTATAAATTTAAAATTTGAGTGAAATTAGGATATAATATATACACCTTATCGGAACGCACATCAGACATTTTCCTGAGTATTAGAGTTATCAAAACTCCTACAATCCTTCCTCAAGTGACCCCACTTGCCATATTTGTAGCATTTATAATTCTTCTTCCTTCATGTTTTAGATTTAGTATGATTGTGACTCCCATTGGGGCCATGTTCCATTGACCTCCCTCTCACCACCACCAAAGCCTCCACCTGTCTTGAACTGGTCTGTTTATCCTCCCTATTGTTGTGGCTATTTTCTTCTTCTAGAATAGCGGCTGCAACATCATTGAAGACTAGATAGCCCGAAAGAACATTACTGGTTAAGTTGATGATAAGCTGGTCATATGAGTCAGGTAAACTTTTAAGTATCATTTTAGCACGTTCTTGTGGCTCTATTTTACATTTCAAAGACATGAGCTGAGAAAATAAAGTATTAAGATAATTAACGTGCTCTGTCATCGAAGTAGATTATGTCATGCGGAGAGCATAAAGTTTTCTCTTAAGGAAAATTTTGTTGTGGAGCGATCTTGCCTCGTATAGTCGTATAAGATGATCTCAGATATCCTTTGCAGTTTTCTTCTCCTCTATGTTTGACAAAACTCCATCTGCTAACGCAAGATGAAGGTTTGAAAGAGAATTTTTGTCCATCTCGTCCCATTTACTGTCATCCGTGACCTCAGCTGGCCTTTCACCAATGGCCGTCAAACATTTATCATTTCTAAGGATAAGCTTCATCTTTAATTTCCTCAATGAGAAATTATTCCTATTGAACTTTTTGATTTCAAATTTCGCTGCCATTGTTACAATCACAATCTTCTTTTCAACAAAAAAAAACTACTATTTTTTGAGAATAGTAATGGACACCTTTTGAGTGCGTATAATCTTATTTATCTTTTGATGTGTTGGGTCCACTTATAAGTGACAATCACAGAGCGTACGATAAATAATTATACACACACGTAACCTTAGCTCTTGATAGCACTTCTTGAGAAAAGTGACACAGGATTGAAGCAAAACCACAACTTAAATATGAAATGCAATAAAAGATACACACGGATTTAACGTGAAAAAACAAATAGGGTAAAAACCACGAGCAAGAAAAGATGCGTTTCACTATGTAAAAACTTAGGAATCAAAATTCTCTCTAATTACAAGGATAAATACCGATAGTTATATCTCTTGTATTAGGAGATATAACTCTCTAGCTTTCTCACAAAGAACCTTTAGGAGATAGATGTGAATGGAATGAGATGATGAATGAGGCAAGTTCTATTGCCTTTTATAAACACACTTGCTTGCCTTGTAACATCATGTATGACAAATTGACAATAGGGTTGCATACAACTTGCAAGACTCCCATCAATTATTGAAGTTAGATACAATATATCTACTTACATATTAACATTTAAAACAAATAAATACATCAAAAAAAAACATGCATGATATATACTCTATAGTACTATAGTAGATCATCATCGTTGGTTAATGTATCATGTACAAATCACGTTCTTTTTTTTTAATGTATCTCGTTTTTCATAAAAAATATAATTACTTGATTATTATGATCAGTACCAAATGGATACATATGTTTAAACAAATTTGATTAAAGGTTACATGTTGACGTTGACTTAACTCTGAAAGTCGAAAGTAAACGTTTGAAAAAAGAGAAACATGCTCGATTTAAAACAAATAAATACATCAAAAAACAACATGCATGATATATACTCTATAGTACTATAGTAGATCATCATCGTTGGTTAATGTATCATGTACAAATCACGTTCTTTTTTTTTTAATGTATCTCGTTTTTCATAAAAAACATAATTACTTGATTATTATGATCAGTACCAAATGGATACATATGTTTAAACAAATTTGATTAAAGGTTACATGTTGACGTTGACTTAACTCTGAAAGTCGAAAGTAAACGTTTGAAAAAAGAGAAACATGCTCGATTTAGTGCGTGCAAGCCAGAAACAACGGCCGCACCGGACTCCTTCACTTTTTACTGGCACATGTCAATTTGGTTATGAAAATTCCTAATTTGAAGAATATATATTGATATGCTAGAAAAGATGAAATAAATTTATATATCGTAATGCTTAATATACGTTGCTGTTGTAAAAGATTATGTTTTGCGAGATGTGTCACGATTCAAAATCATATATATCATGATCAATACATTATAACTAAAGTATAAAAGGAGAGAACTATTCACCATAGACTTTAGGGGTCCATTTTGTTTAGGTCAGCCCAAACCCGACAAAAAATAAACCCAACTTCACTCGGATCTGCCATACTTTCTCTCATTCTCTCACGTCCCTCTCCCGCTCCGACACCCACAAAACCGTCTGGGCAAAACATACCCGAGCCGAAACCGAAGGATCTATAGTGTTTTTGTGAGAGGGATCTACAGGAACCATCTATAGTGTTTTTGTGAGAGGAATCTACAAGAACCATATTATTTTAATGGGTTTCATCTATTTTGTGGTTCTATGAATGCGTTTGGTACAATCTACAGTGGCTTGGTTTTTTTAGCCACATCCATCCGTTTAGATAGATGAAGCCTCTTCTGGATTCTTCAAAAGCACACATACAAGGTAAATTCTGGTGACCCATCATTTTTTTTTTAATTCCAGTTAAATTTTATGTAAGGCATTTTTTTGTTTATAAGAATGGTGACGAAGTTGATTATAAGAGGTAAATGTTATTGTCTACAGTGCAACCCTTTCTCATAGCCACAGGTTTTTCCCCTCTTTTTTATTTGGTTATAAATTTAACAATTATTATTACTTATACATATATAACAATTGAAATTTTAACTTAGGGTTTTGACATAATTTGGGGGGTTTTCTAAATTCGGGAGTTTTAGGGTTTTTTTTAATAATTTTTTTGTTTTTCTTTGTTGTTAAGCAGGTAAGTTATTTTTCATCTTATGGGGTAGCTTAGTTTGGGATTAGCTTATTTTTGCAGTTTATAGCCTCTTCTTATCACTGTTAATATGTCTATGTTAGACTAGGTCAACAAAGAGGGAATTCAGATGCTTTGGTATAAATAAATATAGTTTCATTCATTAGGCTTATTGTTTGAGGATTAAGGATAAGTTGCGCTGATCTTTTGCATTCAGTTGGATTTGTAAAACCTGAGTACCAATAACTTTTCAAGTCATCTGTGACAAAACTTTTTATGTTGTCTAAATACTTTCGTTTGTAGTTATGACCTGCTATGAAATAAAAGATGAGATCAGATTAAGCTCAGAGGTCCTAAAATTTGCTATGAAATAAAAGACGAGATCAAATTAAGCTCAGAAGTAAAAAAAAAAAAAAAAAAAAAAAAAAAAAAAAAAAAAAAAAAAAAAAAAAAAATTGGATTAGACGACAACCCTTGATTGGAGTTGGTGATATACGACTTTGCCTTTGCTGATGTATGTTTCTTTTGTCGTGTTGTGTTGTGTTGTGTTTGTAGGCTAATAAATTTCACACTGTAAGTTAATGTTAGTTTGCCGCCGGTTTTAGATGATATATGTATACCTCTTATTTGACACTTATGTGTACTTTTTTTCCTTTGTTAGAGACAACAACATGTGAATGTCGTTCAGAAGGAACCTGCTTTGAAAGCGTTGTTTGCCAAAACTGTATCTTGGCATGGCAACTCTGTGGTTGCAGCCGTGGCAGGTTTTAGGTACCGCTTTCAGTATTTAATTCCGAAAAGGGATTCCTGGGTACAGGTGTTAGTAATGTTCTTGGGATATTTTTTCGTGGTCGAATACTGATCACTGCTTATGACGTGGTACCTGATTGGCGGTGGCATACACTATCTAATAGCATTATGGCACGATTGAAACGGCGTCGTTTTGTTTCTGGTATTCTTTTGGGCTGATATCGGCCTGTTGGTGTTTCGCTAGTTTAACACCCAACACATACATACAGGCAATGATGATACTTATTGGTATTTGTAAATTTTATGATCATGATTTAGTGACACTAGTATCTTGGCGGCGCAGCCTTACCCGAGTGGTTGTTGCAGCCATGGTTGGTATTCGTTTTTGCTGTTATACTTGCAGACCCTGGCTATTTCAACATGCCTAATTTTGAGATGTTGGTCTCTTGGCGGGGCAACCTTACCCAAGTGGTGGTTACAGCCATAGCCAACGTTCGCCTTTCTGAGCCATTACGTGATGATCATCCAGTTTCAGTACAGATGTGAGCGTACGTATGTATGTGTCACGGCCGTGTATCTGATTGAAACAAGTTTAGGCAGGATTCATTTTTTGTAAAAAATAAAAACTTTAGGCTGTCAAATTTAAAAAGAGGGCTGCGTAATGATTTTTACGCTGTCGTTGGGGTTAACCTGCATGTTTAAAGGTTTGTGTTGATATGCATATACGATGTTGAAAAAGGTCTCCTTGACAGTTGCCACAATCTGCACTGGCTTTGCGTCTGCAACTTTTTTAGGTCACACTCTGACTATTATTTTTATACTTTGAATTTCCATCATCTTCAGCTTAATGCATTAGGTATGGCAGATTTTGTTTATCTGAATTAATCAAATGGATATGCAATTAACCCTTTGCCTGATTCTTTTTCCAGTTCTTTTTGCCTTTTGCGAAAGTGACAGAAGAAAATGAGGTAATGGAGTTGGAGCCAGTTCAAACACAATGTATGCCAGATCTTCTAGGTCCCGGAGCTTATCGTCCTTCCTTTTACTACTCTTCGTGTTCTGGTATCGTTCCGCCAGCACATACACAGCCACGAATGATGTATCCACCTATGGCATGAGACCAGGATAGAAGGGTAATCGATTTGCAACTCCAACAAGACCTGCTTTTCAATCATCCCCATTGCCTTTTGTAAGTTATCTTATTCTATGGGAGTTCAATGATTTAGTTGGAATGAATGCCTGAGTAAAACCTAATGCAATATTTGATTAGTGTGGTGAGTGAGGGTTACCTTGATATTTTAAATTTTCTTTTGGAGGTATGATAAATTGTGTATTTTCAGATTCCCAGCTCCACAAGACAATATTGAAGAAATAGAAGAAGGATGAACGGCCATATGCAGCAGCCATATGTGTGGCACTTTCAGCAACTTGCTCAATCTTCAGTTGAATCGTCAAAGCAGCCAGCTAACAGGTTTTACTCCAACTGCTACTCTATTTAATTTTGTATCTCATATCACCAGTTGAATCATGAATTTTTTTAATTTTCAAATTTACACAAGTTTCTAAGCTCGCTTAAAGTATGTAGTTTAGGAAATATTGTTTGGATTTGCTTATTCTATAATATCAATGCAATTGAGACCATTTTAAAAAATTCAGTTTGGTTTTTTTAAGAGGGTGTTTGTTTAACCTTATTTTTCTAGTGGTTGAGCTTACTGAGTTTTTTTAAAAGCTAATAAGCTCAAATTTCGAGTAACGAGCTGAAGAAAGTTACAAGAGGTCTGTCTTCTATTTGTGGGGTTGATTGTATAAGAATTTGTTTGTGCTTGCAAAGGAGTTGTTGTGAGCAAGATAATAATGGTAAAAGTGTTTTCTTTGGATTAAAGGGAGTTGGAAAATTCGGTATCGTCGGTGCTGAAGATCTTATCCACGGAGT
This sequence comes from Artemisia tridentata subsp. tridentata, assembly GCA_021014915.2. Lineage (NCBI taxonomy): Eukaryota > Viridiplantae > Streptophyta > Magnoliopsida > Asterales > Asteraceae > Artemisia > Artemisia tridentata. The sequence continues at coordinate 134,247,652 of CP139506.1, read as the reverse complement.
CCTTGACTGCTATTACGACTACGGTAAAATTAATTCTCTAAATTATGCATTTATTTGTCTCATCAGGTTTTAGTTTGTGATTGAATTCTTAGATTTTTTTTTACCAGGCTGCTTATACTTCATAGATAAGAATTCAATGCAATGTTTGGAGGTGACTCTTCTCCATCTGATGAGGATTTGAATACCACTCTTGGTTCAGGTATGCTAAATTCCTGGTATGATTGGGGTGTGGTATTATGGGACTTTGGGTGTTCTTAATGGTTGTTTGGGGCTACTGTCAAACATGAGTAGTAAACGGGTGAACTTGGTCGTTTTTAACGGGTGTTTGGATGGCTTTTAACTGAAATGACATTGGACTTATTTGCTCATCACCATCTTGCAAATGACTTACATTAGCAGACTACTGTTGCACCTATTGCATATTTATCGACGGAGAAAGGTCATTAAACTATTCTTAAAGTTTTAACTACTAACAGGTCAAATTTGTCGGGTCGTGATGGGTAACTTTTAGTAGGGGTCAAAACAGGTAGGCCCAGATGGGGTTGACCCGCACATTGGCATAATTTATTTTTCGTCTCTTTTTTTAAACTGTATAAATACGTAACATGTTAGTGGTGATTACAAAACATGTATTTCTACAATGATAATCTAAGATATTGAAAATACACCATGTACTTACTTATGAATATTGGATTCTGTTAATTTGATGTTTTCCAAATGCATTGCAAAATAAAGGCTTACCATATATTCTGAATTGTATCAAATGCGGCACTTTAACAAAATGCTATCTTTGTCGTTTGGACATTCAGTTAGCATGTACATTGGTGTATGACTTAGCTGATCTTTGTAGCTAAGCAACTATTTATGTAATTAGTTTCTTTATACCGTAATCAATATGTTGTAGTAAATGTAAGATTACCTAAGGAGGAATAAAAGATGCGCAGGAAAAAACAGAAACGTGAAATGACTATTTTAGAATATGAAGCCATTACCTTTTAAAGGGGCCAATATCTGATTACAGAAAATTAAACTTTAATGTAACTAATCTTATGTAAATTTGTGTGAATTTGTTGGCAGGAAATGAGTTCACTGCTGGTGGACGCAAAATGTTTCTTAAGGCCACAGATTGGGCGGACATGGTTGACACATTTCAAAAAGGCGCGCTAGAAGTGAGGCTTTACATTCCAAGGTTTTGTGGCATTGATGATGCTCATGGAAATGACAATGTTTACGAGGTAACTGTTATATTTGGATGCATAGTTAAAAAATAATCACACACTAGAATTTAATATATATTTCCTAAATATAAAATAAAATCTGTGAAAGAAGATAGCAATTAAAAATATAAGTATCTATGAATATAAGAAAAGATTAGTAGGGTCAGTCACCAAAAGAAGTTCTAAGAAGAATACACTAAATGGTCTTATTTATTAATGCTATGTTAATGGAGCGGGAAAAAAGTTCCATGAAGAATCCACTAAATGGTTGTTAGATATGTCGCGATAAATCTGTTTTAAGGGGTGTTTGGATTTGAATTTTAAAACTAATTGTCAGATTTCAGCTTGCTAATTTTTGTTATAAACAATGTATTTTGTATTTTTTTTTTAATTTACTTTGAAAGGTATTGCAGGTCGCTACTAATGGTTGATTGCTGATGATCGCACCTTCGTCATGATTTCCGTTTATCGCTGTTCATAGATTGCTGCTGATCGCGCTTGCTGATAGTGGCAACTTGCTACTGATGACTACTTGCTGCTGATAACGTATTTGTGCTAACTACAGCTTGCTAATTGTTGCATTAAATTCAAATGAGATATAAACATGTAAAGGTATAAACTTTGCCCCCATCAGCAAGCTTTTTTTACATGATTGTTTGATTATGGGGTTTTTAAGCGGTAAATAATGTGTTTCAGGGTAGGGTGTGAAAACACAGTCCACATTGAAACCAGCAAACGGAACGACGCCTACGACTAAGCAGTGAACAATAAAACTTTTGGTTTCATAAGTTGCTTCTTGGGAAGGACGAGCCATTTGATCCAAAACCACACCACAGGCATAACCAGGTAATTCTCGGTAGCCCTTAATTACATTTTCTCTCATTTGGTACAGCTGTTGCGAAACAAGTTCATATCAAAATAGAAGTGGGATATATTCTAGTAGTTGAGTCCTAAACCTTAATTTCATTGTAGAGTTTCTTTCTTTCTTTTTTCTTTCTTTCATTCTTTTTTTTAATTATTATTTATTTAGATTTTATGTTTTATAGTAAGGTTGTAGTGTTTTAGTATTGTCTTTTTTATTCATGTTTTCTGGAAACACAAGGCCAAAACGGCCTATTATCAATTCTTTCAATCAAAAGAGATGTACAATTAAACAACGTCCAAAAACAGACAGACATGCTTAGGACTGACCATCCATAGAATAAGGCGTAAATAACAATCCCAAACAACCCCATAAGCAGAATATGTTTGTTTTAGGCAATTGCTCCAAGTGGGTTGAAAAAGAAAAATAACGTCATTGATCTATGTAAGTAAGACAAACAGTAAGGTAATTAGCATGGACCATTGTGTTGCAAATAACGGCTTTTTGTTGCAAACCGAATATTCAACATTGTAAATATTTGAAGATGGGTTCTTATCTTGGTATGCTTCTTTTGCTAACCATTCTAAGTGACAACTTGGCGGTTTCTGATTTGCAGTTATGTATACCATTGAATTCCATAAACAAGGCCTTTCACAACGAAGCTGAATTATATTTTAATGAAGTCCACCGCTTCAATTTCAGAAGTAAGAGCTAATGAACATTGGCATGAAGGTCTAAACCGTGGAACAAAAACGATACTAGACTCAAATGTTCCAGACTTCCAGGAATTAGTTTCATTTTAGACCATCAGTTACAACTGAGGTGTAACTTAATCTGTATTTTGTATTCAACATTTATAAAAATATATGTTACAACATTTCATCATTGAATTCTCATTTGAGAATGAATCCCATTTCTAGCTCTCAACTTTTTATCTGCATCTGCATTATTCTTAGTGCCATGTCCAGTTTGCACCACTTAACAAACACAACGTATAAAAACTTTGTATTGAAAAATCCCGCGGCAACGCGCGGGCATATATCCTCGTTGAAACCAAAACATGGGCGAATAACTTATAGTGGTTTGCCAAGACCATATAATATTTTAACATTTGGGGCTTCCATAAATTATTTCCATCGCTTTACTCTTTTACCTTTTATTTCCAACCAGTGTGCATAGTATAAAATAATACTCCTCCTGTCTTAAAATAATAGTCCTCGTTTGACTTTTAAATTTTCTTTTTATTCAACTTAGACTTTGGCTGCTTTTTTTTTTTTTTTCATTGCTATAATTTTCATTAAATATTATATAACACAAACAAAAATACTTAAAGTCAAAACTAAATATAAAAGATTTTAAAAATCAAACGGAAATTATTATTTTAAAACGGAGAGACCTAAGGAATCATGGTCATGAGAATGTAATGGAGGCGTGAGTTAGTGACTTACAACCCCCTACCAATTACAAGTGAGTGTGCCTTTTATGGATGTGGTAATTCCACTCACTAAGATGATACAACTTTTGTATGAATGCGTGCTTGTATGTATGTGTGATATTTATGTAGTGGTAATCGATAAATGGTAACTGATGATTATAAAGGATTTTTGAATGGTAAAAACTAGAGTTACATTGACATTTTATATTACGCATTTAGATAAAATTGAACAATAGATTACTTAACCTTTCTTAGGGTACGTTTCTTTTTTAGTTACGGGGAAGAAATAGTTTGATCCACTAATCTAATAGTATTTCTTTTTTAAATTTGACTCACTATTTCTCTTAGTTGCTTTATATACACAAGTCTTAAATTATAGAGTCCTCCCAATTAAAAGACTCATATAGATGTGGGACCCATATGAACCTTTATATAAAAAATTAAAAAAAAACAACCCCTTAGTGTTACGTGCATACATCGACATTTGTTTCTTTTATTATATACTAGTAAAAGATTTAATCACTTAGGTATCGATCATCTTAATTTTGAAGTGAGTTTTAGTTACTCTGGTAATTTTTAATTAATGACTAACATGCATTAGATTTATCTTAATTTGTTGACATGTCTATTACTAACTATATTTTTGAAGACTCATTCCAACATTTTGGCTTAATATGGTTTTGAGCTCTAGTTTGGAGAATCTTAATTTGAAACACACTTTTGTAACTCGATCTTTAGTGAGGTGTTCTTACCTAAAGAAAAAGAATATGAGAAACATTCAAGATTCTTATCTAACAATATCATGACAAAAATAAATAAATAAATAAATAAAATAAAAAAACAACTCCATTATCGACCAAAAACAAAACATTTTCAAATCCAAAATGCAACTGAATGTAGCATGCTGCATATCCATTACCGTCGTTTTCATATATAACAAATAGCAAATACCCCCAAAAGAAGTAGAATATCACCATAATCAAACACCTAGGATATTTCCACCACTATAATTTACATTAAAGAGACAAAAATACCACATATTTAAGTTCATATTTGGTAAAAAAATCCATCATTTCTTGGTGTAGTTGAGTTGAACTAGTCGTTGATAGCAGTCTACATGAAAGTAGTATTTATACACGAGCTAGAAGGTGGTTAAAGTCACAGAAGCATATAGCAATGAGCAATTGGAAGCTGTTTTTAGCTCTACTCGTTTTTCAAGCTTATGCCACTCAAATCCTCACTCAAGCTGTTGTTTTTCGTGAATACATAGGGGCGAACTTTGAAAATGTTCGATTCTCTGATGTACCCATAAACCCTCATGTCGAGGCCCATTTCATTCTTTCTTTTGCCATAGATTATACTACTGGATCATCTCCAAAACCGACAAATGGAAAGTTTAACGTGTTTTGGGACGCTGATAACCTCAGTCCATCTCAAGTTCTCTCAATCAAACGCCAACATAAAAATGTTAAAGTAGCATTAAGTATTGGAGGGGACACCGTGGGAAGTAAACCTGTTAATTTTACCGTTGTTTCAGTTAATTCATGGGTATCTAATGCTGTTACTTCACTCACTCGTGTTATAAAACAATATAATCTAGATGGAATCGATATCGACTATGAGCATTTCAAGGTTGCTCCTAATATCTTTTCTGAATGCATAGGTCGGCTAGTGACGACTCTAAAGAAAAATCGAGTCATTGCATTTGCTTCAATCGCTCCGTATGATGATGGTGATGTTCAACGTCATTACATGGCTTTATGGAATAGTTATGGGCGTGTTTTCGACTATGTTAACTTCCAATTTTATGCATACGATAAGGGCACCACTATCGCTCAGTTTTTGCGCTACTTTGATACACAAGTGGCTAATTATAATGGTGGTAAGGTGCTGGTTAGCTTTAGCACGGATTCTAGTGGTGGTTTAAAGCCCGATAATGGGTTCTTTACGGCTTGTGAGAAGCTCAGGAGCCAGCGAAAGCTTAATGGTATCTTTGTTTGGTCTGCAGACGATTCGAAAGCAAGTGGATTCATTTATGAGAGGCAATCACAAGCACTGTTAGCAAAGGCTAAGTAGAAGGCATATTGGAGTTCTTGGTGATTCAAACTAATATAAGATGATATATTGTAAAGTATTTATGGAATTAGATTGCTGCTAGCTAGTCTTATCTGTATGTTTCTTTTGGGTGTTTATGTCAGAAGTTAAGTTTTTTGCATATTCAACCAACGAGACGATAACCTGGCGTAGAGACGATGGGTCATGGGTGTATAGCAGCATCTTATTTGTGGAGCTTGTGAGAGTGTAGAAAGTTTGTGAGTTATCTTGTATTTCCTCCGTCCTAAAATAAATGTCAGGTTTGACTTTTTGTGATCTTTTTTGTTAAACTTTGACATGAAATATTTTTATTTGCGTTATATAATACTTTATGAAAATTATATGAATGAAAATACATTTGAAACCAAATCCATTCATATATTTTGCATCAAGTATTATATAACACAAATAAAAATATTTACGGTCAAAGTTGAACAATAAAAACTCTAAAAAGTCAAACCTGACATTTATTTTGGGAGAGAGGTAGTAATTAATAATTAATATTGTGTTGTCTTATATAGGTAAAGGTATTTTTGTCTAACTATATTACTCACTTTTTATGTTTTTAAAAGTTTTAACTTTTAAGTAAAAATCAATGTTTGACCATGTTCGATTACGTATAAAACTTCAGATTAGCAAAAATACACGTTTGAGAGGAAAAAGAAACCCTGTTTGGCCCAAGCCCAAATGTAAATGGTCAACCGGAAAACCAAATGAAATCGATGAAAACTACTAGTAACTGAAGAGGTCATCCCTCACATTCATGTATTCTTTAAAGAACAAACAAGAAGATCTCAACCATCTATCCACCTTTCATCCGATGGCTGATATGAAAGGCAAAAATTATAAACAATGATACATTAGTAATTTCACCTGTCTCCATAAAAGCAAAAAGTATTTCAATCCATCTCATTTAATATATTACTTTCTCTCTCATAAAAAAAACCTAGATCTACTTTCTCTCTAATCACTCACCGGAATCACCATTTAACCACCGTCGGAGTCATCAAACCGTCGGAATCACCATGAAACCGACGGAATCACTAATAAAACCGTCAGACTCCGCCGTTCCTCTTCTTCCGATTCACCGGAAAACACCGCCGCCGTCTAATATGGTTGAAAATCAACAATTAATCAATGTTATAGATGAAAGTCACTTAATCGAAGTTCCAGTAGATGATGTAGTTACACAAGATGTTTTAAATGATTTACCAGAAGATAGAGATGAAGATGATGTTGTAAAGAAATTGATGGTAAACTCACTTGAGATTCTATATTTTGAGATTCTATATTTACAATTTGCTTTATATAAACTTGAAGTAGAAAATCCTTTGAGATTCAGTTTTAGTTGTGTAATGTTATGAGAAAAGTGTAAATCCCGTGGGATTTGCACTTTGCGTTATATAAACTGGAAGTAGAAAATCATTTGAGATTCTGTTTTTGTTGTGTAATGTTATGAGAAAAGTGTAAATCCCATGGGATTTACACTTTGCTTTATATAGACTGGAAGTAGAAAATCCCTTGAGATTCTATTTTTCTTGTGTAATGTTATGAGAAAATTGTAAATCCCGTGGGATTTACACTTTGCTTTATATAAACTGGAAGTAGAAAATCACTTGAGATTCTGTTTTTGTTTTGTAATGTTATGAGAAAAGTGTAAATCCCATGGGATTTACACTTTGCTTTATATAGACTGGAAGTAGAAAATCCCTTGAGATTCTATTTTTGTTGTGTAATGTTATGAGAAAATTGTAAATCCCGTGGGATTTACACTTTGCTTTATATAAACAGGAAGTATAAATTACTTGAGATTCTCTTTTTGTTGTTTAATGTTATGAGAAAAGTGTAAATCCTATGGGATTTACACTTTGCTTTATATAGACTGGAAGTAGAAAATCCCCTGAGATTCTATTTTTGTTGTGTAATGTTATGAGAAAAGTGTAAATCCCATGGGATTTACACTTTGCTTTATATAGACTTGTAGTAGAAAATCACTTGAGATTCAGTTTTAGTTGTGTAATGTTATGAGAAAAGTGTAAATCACATATTTTTATTTATCATAATCCCGTGAGATTCTGCTTTTTATATACAGATTCTATGAGATCACCAAGACCAACTTTATATGAACACACTGAGACACCAGGTGGATCGATATATTGGGAGCCTCATGTAGAAGGAATTCGTGTACCAGCTGAGGGGACATACTATGACACTATATAGGAATCTATAGATATGTATAGTACCTACGCTGAAGTGGGAGGTTTTCAAATTAAAAAAGTAGGACAACGATTAACAAAATCTGGAATTGTACAACTCAAATACATCATGTGTAACAAATAAGGAGCTCCAAGACATATTAATGTCGACAATTTGGATCCTAAACACAGTGACAAACAAAAAAGAAATACAACTCAGCATGTAACAGGTTGTAAAGCTCGTATAAGGTTAGAATTGGATATCGTTTCTGGAAAATACAAGCTAGTCCAGTTTATTGCTAAACGCAACCATTTGCTTATGTAACACCCCGACCCGACAAGGGTAGAAGTGTCACAACAATGGTGACATATCAGAAATATACACAAGCATACATCTTCAATAATACAAAGGAATACAAAGGTTACAAGAAATTCCACGGAAATACAAAATTTACAGAGGAATAAATACTAAGTCTGAAAATATAAATTCTTCAAGTCATCTCTATGACAAAATAACTATCACATTGTAGTCTTCTAAGTCCAATGGTACTCTCCACTCATACCCAGCTTCTTAATAAAACCTGCCACAGGAAAAGAAATGCGGCTGAGCTACGAGAGCTCAGTGAACAGATATAACGGTAACAAAGCAGTAATAAAGAATAGTACAGAGTGTCAGAAATATATGTCATGCAGATATAATCAGAATCAAAGGATAAATAAAGGAGTAAGGATAAAGGATAGGGAATAATAAGTAGGTAAAGGTAAAAGGAAATAGTGCAAGGTATAATAATGGTCAAAGATAAGTAATGTATATGGTAAAGGTAAACAGTAATCCACCACGAGCCCAGAAACAGAGATATAATATATATATAACCATGCCATCATCATAAATCAGAGGGGTGTCCTCTCAGTAACCAGATAATATGAGGGGTGTCCTCATGTATCAAATATATATGGAGTAGCTAGCTCCCAGAGGTTGTGAAAGACGTGTATCGCACACACCATCAGTCACCAGAGATATAACAGATAATATAAACAGATAACAGAAACAGAACAAATCTAGGATGCATCCATACGCCCCAGGTGGCCAGAGTCTACCAATACACGCCAGATAAAATAAAGTCAGGGACGGGACAGGTCATCACTCTCCTGCCCTAGAGTCATGCCATCGGTGCATCAATGACATGGACATGAAACCCTCATGCCTAGTGAGGTGGCTCGGGTATCAAACCGTGGGTCATGGTCAAGTATCAAGTATCAAGTCATAATCAGGGTGTCATATCGAAAGGTTCAGATTATGAGGTCCATGTCAGGTGTTACAGAAATGTATATCATTGGTTCAGAAATCAGATTGGTTACATCAGAGTTTATCAGAATCAGAGTTTAATAAATAAATGCCCAAGTCCAGGTTCAGAAACAGTATATCAGGTCAAGGTTCAAATCAGGGTTCAGAAATTAAGGTTCAAAATCAACAGGTTTACAGGTTCATAGAAAAGATTTAATTCAATAGTTTCATATTAAACTTGTATTTAAAATAATCTTTCAGTGACTTTCACAAAATGATGATTAGTAAAACCTTTTTATCGAGAAAGTTCTTAAAAAGGAATTTTCATAAAACCGTTAGTACAATTTCATTTAGAAGAGGTATAACCTCGTTTTAAGATAGTTTTTCTCAAAACATTTTCAGATATAATTAAGAAAGGTTTTCCCATTTCAATTTCAATATCAGAAGGTCCATTATCAGAAGGTTCAATATCAGAAGGTTCAATATCAAAAGATTCAATATCAGCAGATTATAACAAAGGGGATCATAGCAATGGCATAAATACTGAAACTGACAGATCAGGAAAATGAAAGAGATCATGAGAAACCTGTGAGAAGGTTCAGAATATCTGTACCTTATACCGCAAATGAAAACACAACAGAACAACAAGGTCGGAAGCAACTCCGTCTTCAGCGGATCTACATGAATTCATGATCTGTTTTATTAATAGCTTGTTCAATTCAGATTACTTATTTTAGTCGGCTTTCCATTTTTTAGTAACTTTCCTTTTTAGGTACCTTTCCAGAAATAGTAACTTTCCATATTTAGCAGGTTTCCATAACTAGCAGGTTTCCATAATTATAATTTAGGTTAATACATAAATTATCCAGAATCACGCTTTTAACCCTTTAAGTTCAACAATTTACCATTTATACCCTTCAAGTTATTTAAATTACAAATTAAACCTTATTATTAATTAAATTACAAATTAATCCTTACAATATTCATATTTACACATTAAGCCTTCAATTATTCCAAATTACACATCAAGCCCCTTATATTAAGTATTATACGAATCCACCTTCAAGTTTCCAGAATTTACAAAACAAGTCCCTTAATTTAATTATTTCCCATTCGAATAAGAATAATTACCAAAATTACCAATTAAACCTTTTACTTACAAAATCAACACAAGATACCCCCATATTATATTTTATACATTTTACCCCTGATCCAAAATGACTTATAAAAATAACTCTCATGTTTAAATAATGTCAAAACACACCCTTATAGTTTTTATCATCCAATCGGTATGCAAAATAAATCAATAAACCCTAACCCTAATCAAACCAATCATTACCCATAATTATTACAACCTTAAAAATGTATTAAATGTTCAGATCCAATCATCAAAAGTGAAACCCTAGGTCTCACGATTTTATTTTTAATTAAAACCCTTTTTTCTTTAATCCGGTTAGAAACAATAATTCACCATGATTGATATAAGCTTCGACAATTGCAAAGGGCCATTTTTCCAGAGTTATATGAAGTGTATAGAACCCATAAAAATTATACTCGAAGTCCAGAAAAATCGTATAGCATATTTTAGATTTTATGTATCTTTTTTATATCAATAATTACCACGACATATTTAGGCCTCTACAATTCATTCCATCATTTTTCCCAGATCATATACTTCATTTTAGGTCCAAATAAAATAAACATATCACCCAGAAAATTCGTATGACTCAATTTTCATTTTGTGTGTGTTTTTGATCTCAAAATTTCGTACGATCATATTAACTTGCATGATTCATGTTTACCATTTTTTATGAACTATATATGACCTAATAATCATTATAAAAATTCTAGTTCAATTTTAGAACATAAGGATTTGTCGAAAGAATTTACTTACCTTGCGTATGAATAAACTGAACAAAATAAAGTCTCACGTTCGAATCAAGCCTTCTACAATCCAATTCCTATTTTTCTTAGCTTGATTTGATCTTGAAGAACACCAAAAAAATACTAGTTCACCTCCAAAAATTCGATGTGAGTGTGTGTGAATTTTTGTGTGCCGATTTAGGGTTTTGGGTGGAAAATGAATAGAAACTAATTTAATAAATGTGATGGACCGAGTCTAGGGGGAGGGATAGCTAGAATTTCGACCCAAGACTTTGAAAAAATCAGAGATTTTATTTTTGAGATTATTTCCTAATTTTACTTGTAGTTAATTTGATTTAATTAATTAAAATTATAACATAAGTATTTTAATATCATAATCGGTCCATATTTGTATCCATTGTGTGTAACATTAATTTTTGTACATTGCAAAATTGTTAAAATGTTGCCTAAAAATTATTTTACTTCATATGTAGTTCATTACCAGAGATTCGGAATTAATTTGGCACTTTATATAAGCTTTAATTGAATTTTAAATTTTCAGGGGCAATTTGGTCATTTTGCATGTTTTAGATTTTTGGGTTTTACAACTTCTTCCCCTATTAAAAGAAAATTTCGTCCTCGAAATTTGAAATCGCAAGGTTAGACAAAGTCGAAGCAATTCGCAAAAGATCGTCACTAACATCCTCGCGCCCGGGGAGGTTCTTCCAACAGGATCTTCAAAACAATGGTTTCTCATGACTCAATTAAAACAAGGAGGGTTCAAATTTCTCAAGAGGAGACAAATTAGGTTGATTTCAGATCAGAAGAAACATACAACATAAAATGGATGATAGGTGAATCCTCTGAAAAGCTTATATGAACTACCAACAGAATTTCAAATCAGATTAAGTGTACCATCAGTAGAGAGCTCTACAAGGAGTTTAAGATTTATAACTGAGGTCAACAGAATGCAAAACGAGAGTCCAAACTCATTCAGATGTCTAATGAACGAAAGCAGAGTATACGCATAGGTAGAATGAACCTAATGTCCCACTAAATCACGGATAACCAACGGAGATCAGATTCTAAACTTCTTAGGTACTCCCCCAAGATATCCTATGGCCACAATGAGTGCACGTTATATGGTGTAAGTATTATCACGTTGATCAGGCATCATAATACCAGCACCACATAAGTATGCCTTCATGATAATCATACTTTATCTCGAGTCGTGAATATATCAACCTATCTTAATCCACCTAGTACTTCCACAATCTCAGAGTCAACAAAATCAATGTCATAGTCAAGAGAGAAATAAGACTACTCGCAAGAGTATCGGAATTTCCAGATTGCCTAGCAGAGTAAGGCACGCCGTCACAAGCATCAGATTTTCCACAGTTCGCCAAAATTCTTCAGGACAAAGCCATCATCGAACATACAAAAATAAGCATGGGGCTGAAATGCTTCTAGGAAACTTAAATCATTAGCGGATCTTATCACGATATAACGAAGCTTAAGGGAGTCAACGGAGATGAAAACTAATCGTCAATAACTTCGGCCTTCACAGAATCAATTCTTCCAAACATAAAAGGTCCGTTTCAAAAATCCGTTCATTCAAAACATTCAGTCTCTTCAAGTCCGGTCAATCTGTCTTCGTTTGTCCATCAAGTTGGGAGTGAAACAACATCACGAACTTGTGTCTGGCTCATCATGCGTCCTGCAGTTCTTCTTGAAGAGTGATGGAGTAATGTGAATTTCTGGCACGATCTTTAAGTTTCTTCATCATCCAGTCTGCTTCCGCCCTCAATTCATCTTAGTACAACCAAGATGAATAGGGAAGTGAGACTGTACGTCTTCATCAATTCCAGGTTCGCCGTCTTTCTTCTGCATCGCCAACACTTCTGTCTTGTAAGGAATGTCTTCACTCTTCGGGGCAGCCGCCGCTATTGTCAACTCCAGGTCAGGTAGTGAAGTAATTCTTCTGATGCGTTTCTAGTTGTCTTGATGCATACGCAAAACCTTCTGTGCAAGGGAGGATAACCGAGTCTCTTTCTAAAATGTCTCAAAATTTATTCCGTCTGAGGGTATGGAAACAAATTTCTATTTCAGCTTTCCAAAACTCCGTTCTCAATCAGACTAAGTTGTTTCTCTCTGGTCACGAAATTTATCAAGGGTAACGCAAGTTGTAAACGTCTTCAGAATTCTGATGCAAGGTTTAAAAGATTTCAGTTTACCATTTTGTTATCGGTCTTGACCATTCGGTGATAGTTTCAAAATTTGCGGGATTTAAAAGGGATATTCTCAATCAAGAAAAACCGTTGTCTCAACAGATATCAATCTCTCAGAATGCACAAGTGATCGTCAAATTTCTTACAAAGTGCAAAAATGATTTTCATGTTCTTCTTCGTCTCCGAATGTACTATTAAGTCATACAATGACCATTTGCCCAAGTACTCACGAGAACACATTCATTTATCAAATTTACAGAATAGTCAGAGCTTTAGCTAATACTATTAGCGTCACAAATCTTTATATCAGTCGTTACAAATGCGGACAGCGATCTCAAGAATAACCTCAATTCATATTTCCATCTGAAGGAAACTTCGCGCTCTGAAATTGAGTAGATACAAAGTCGTTTCAGTGTGGAGAAATAAGGGTTCCAAATAGCAATACGGTTCAGCTTCCAGAAATCAATACATATCTCCTGTCATCATTCTTCTTTATCATGAACAAAACTGAGATACGCCAAGAAAATACACTTAAGCAAACTTACTTCTCACTATGGTGGAAAATTTGGTGGTTCAATCAGAAATCGTGTTCAGAAAATTCAGGGTGCCAAGTAATTTTCAAGATAAGGTTCATTCATTGTTGTACGAAATGGGTTCAAGGAAAACTTCATAATCGCGAACATAACACACGAGTCTTCAGAGTAATAATGATAGTCAAGAGTTTAACAATCGGTAATCATGGTAGGGAGTTCAAAATTACTTCAAACGTCAAAGGTGAGACATAGGAGGATAGTTGTCAAACAACCAATCCTTTATCAGAATAACATTAGAGTAAACAGTCCACAGAAAGACAGATCAACAAAGCAAATCTTATCGTCCAAAATGAGAGGGAAACATTCTTATACTCGTGGTTAAACACCACAAGACTTCTCATAGGGACAGAGATGGTTAAGACGAAATCAAATGGTGTCAGAAAATTTATAGATGCTTATCAAGAGACAAGAGACAATTAACAGAAGGTATCAAATGCTTATCAAAAGCAGAAAACAAATAACAGAAGGTGTCAAGTGCGTCATCGCCAAGGAGATTTTTAGAATGCCCGAAGAGGCATCAAAATGATTAACAGAAAGATCAGAGGTCAGAGTCGGACTCTGCAGACAAGGATCAAATAGTGTCAGGCCATATTATGAAGTTCTCAATGCCTTCCAGATTTATCTAATTCTCAAATCTTGGGTAGTGCAAAGCATAAGCTTTCAATTTCTAAAAGTGATCTTAACAGAATTAAATCAAAAGCAGGGAAGGAATCAGAGTGATGCGGAACCAAAATACTTAAACAAACGCCTTATAGTCTACCCATTCCTCACTGGTCAAAACTTAAGTTCATATCCAGAAATCCTAAAGCAAGTTCTCAGGGTGTTCTCCTATGTTCTTACAGTGGAAGCATAATGGTCCAGAACTCACAGGTCAAGGGTAAATGTATTATGAAAAGCAGCCTGTCTCTCTGATACCATAAATTGTAACACCCCGACCCGACAAGGGTAGAAGTGTCACAACAATGGTGACATATCAGAAATATACACAAGCATACATCTTCAATAATACAAAGGAATACAAAGGTTACAAGAAATTCCACGGAAATACAAAATTTACAGAGGAATAAATACTAAGTCTGAAAATATAAATTCTTCAAGTCATCTCTATGACAAAATAACTATCACATTGTAGTCTTCTAAGTCCAATGGTACTCTCCACTCATACCCAGCTTCCTACTAAAACCTGCCGCAGGAAAAGAAATGCGGCTGAGCTACGAGAGCTCAGTGAACAGATATAACGGTAACAAAGCAGTAATAAAGAATAGTACAGAGTGTCAGAAATATATGTCATGCAGATATAATTAGAATCAAAGGATAAATAAAGGAATATGGATAAAGGATAGGGAATAATAAGTAGGTAAAGGTAAAAGGAAATAGTGCAAGGTATAATAATGGTCAAAGGTAAGTAATGTATATGGTAAAGGTAAACAGTAATCCACCACGAGCCCAGAAACAGAGATATAATATATATAACCATGCCATCATCATAAATCAGAGGGGTGTCCTCTCAGTAACCAGATAATATGAGGGGTGTCCTCATGTATCAAATATATATGGAGTAGCTAGCTCCCAAAGGTTGTGAAAGACGTGTATCGCACACACCATCAGTCACCAGAGATATAACAGATAATATAAACAGATAACAGAAACAGAACAAATCTAGGATGCATCCATACGCCCCAGGTGGCCAGAGTCTACCAATACACGCCAGATAAAATAAAGTCAGGGACGGGACAGGTCATCACTCTCCTGCCCTAGAGTCATGCCATCGGTGCATCAATGACATGGACATGAAACCCTCATGCCTAGTGAGGTGGCTTGGGTATCAAACCGTGGGTCATGGTCAAGTATCAAGTATCAAGTCATAATCAGGGTGTCATATCGAAAGGTTCAGATTATGAGGTCCATATCAGGTGTTACAGAAATGTATATCATTGGTTCAGAAATCAGATTGGTTACATCAGAGTTTATCAGAATCAGAGTTTAATAAATAAATGCCCAAGTCCAGGTTCAGAAACAGTATATCAGGTCAAGGTTCAAATCAGGGTTCAGAAATTAAGGTTCAAAATCAACAGGTTTACAGGTTCATAGAAAAGATTTAATTCAATAGTTTCATATTAAACTTGTATTTAAAATAATCTTTCAGTGACTTTCACAAAATGATGATTAGTAAAACCTTTTTATCGAGAAAGTTCTTAAAAAGGAATTTTCATAAAACCGTTAGTACAATTTCATTTAGAAGAGGTATAACCTCGTTTTAAGATAGTTTTTCTCAAAACATTTTCAGATATAATTAAGAAAGGTTTTCCCATTTCAATTTCAATATCAGAAGGTCCATTATCAGAAGGTTCAATATCAGAAGGTTCAATATCAGAAGGTTCAATATTAGAAGATTCAATATCAGCAGATTATAACAAAGGGGATCATAGCAATGGCATAAATACTGAAACTGACAGATCAGTAAAATGAAAGAGATCATGAGAAACCTGTGAGAAGGTTCAGAATATCTGTACCTTATACCGCAAATGAAAACACAACAGAACAACAAGGTCGGAAGCAACTCCGTCTTCAGCGGATCTACATGAATTCATGATCTGTTTTATTAATAGTTTGTTCAATTCAGATTACTTATTTTAGTCGGCTTTCCATTTTTTAGTAACTTTCCTTTTTAGGTACCTTTCCAGAAATAGTAACTTTCCATATTTAGCAGGTTTCCATAACTAGCAGGTTTCCATAATTATAATTTAGGTTAATACATAAGTTATCCAGAATCACGCTTTTAACCCTTTAAGTTCAACAATTTACCATTTATACCCTTCAAGTTATTTAAATTACAAATTAAACCTTATTATTAATTAAATTACAAATTAATCCTTACAATATACATATTTACACATTAAGCCTTCAATTATTCCAAATTACACATCAAGCCCCTTATATTAAGTATTATACGAATCCACCTTCAAGTTTCCAGAATTTACAAAACAAGTCCCTTAATTTAATTATTTCCCATTCGAATAAGAATAATTACCAAAATTACCAATTAAACCTTTTACTTACAAAATCAACACAAGATACCCCTCATATTATATTTTATACATTTTACCCCTGATCCAAAATGACTTATAAAAATAACTCTCATGTTTAAATAATGTCAAAACACACCCTTATAGTTTTTATCATCCAATCGGTATGCAAAATAAATCAATAAACCCTAACCCTAATCAAACCAATCATTACCCATAATTATTACAACCTTAAAAATGCATTAAATGTTCAGATCCAATCATCAAAAGTGAAACCCTAGGTCTCACGATTTTATTTTTAATTAAAACCCTTTTTTCTTTAATCCGGTTAGAAACAATAATTCACCATGATTGATATAAGCTTCGAAAATTGCAAAGGGCCATTTTTTCAGAGTTATATGAAGTGTATAGAACCCATAAAAATTATACTCGAAGTCCAGAAAAATCGTATAGCATATTTTAGATTTTATGTATGTTTTCGATATCAATAATTACCACGACATATTTAGGCCTCTACAATTCGTTCCATCATTTTTCCCAGATCATATACTTCATTTTAGGTCCAAATAAAATAAACATATCACCCAGAAAATTCGTATGACTCGATTTGCATTTTATGTGTGTTTTTGATCTCAAAATTTCGTACGATCATATTAACTTGCATGATTCATGTTTACCATTTTTTATGAACTATATACGACCTAATAATCATCAGAAAAATGCTAGTTCAATTTTAGAACATAAGGATTTGTCGAAAGAATTTACTTACCTTGCGTATGAATAAACCGAACAAAATAAAGTCTCACGTTCGAATCAAGCCTTCTACAATCCAATTCCTATTTTTCTTAGCTTGCATTTGATCTTGAAGAACACCAGAAAAATACTAGTTCACCTCCAGAAATTCGATGTGAGTGTGTGTGAATTTTTGTGTGCCGATTTATGGTTTTGGGTGGAAAAGGAATAGAAACTAATTTAATAAATGTGATGGACCGAGTCTAGGGGTAGGGATAGCTGGAATTTCGACCCAAGACTTTGACAAAATCAGAGATTTTATTTTTGAGATTATTTCCTAATTCTACTTGTAGTTAATTTGATTTAATTAATTAAAATTATAACATAAGTATTTTAATATCATAATCGGTCCATATTTGTATCCATTGTGTGTAACATTAATTTTTGTACATTGCAAAATTGTTAAAATGTTGCCTCAAAATTATTTTACTTCATATGTAGTTCATTACCAGAGATTCGGAATTAATTTGACACTTTATATAAGCTTTAATTGAATTTTAAATTTTCAGGGGCAATTTGGTCATTTTGCATATTTTAGATTTTTGGGTTTTACAGCTTATACCAAAAGAGTACAAACATTTTACAAAAAAGCAAAGAAGAATGACACAAGCAAAAAAAATGTTTGTTGCGAAAGCGGCAACGAACAAGATTGGTGCAACACGGGCTCACAACTTGTTAATGAGTATGAAAGGTGGGTATGAATATGTTCATGGGACACCTGATGATTTTAAGAATCATCAGCGAGATATTAATATATTCATATGGGAAAGTGACGCACAAATGCTTATAAATAAAATGGAAAACAGAAAGATATATGTGCCGAACTTTACATTTAAGTATAAGGTAGAAGACAGTGAGTTAATGGCAATGTTTTGGGCTGATGAATTTGAAAAATGCAATTATAAGGAGTTTGGAGACATAATATATTTTGATGCAACATTCAGGAGTAACAAATAAGTGTTTTTTTTTTTTTAATGATTTATCTTGTTGATAAATCACAATGGATTCTGTATGAAATCACATGGGATTCTGTATAAATCAAAAGGGGTTAATTGTGAATCCCATGGGATTCACAATGAATCACATGGGATTATGTATGTAATCACATGGGATTCTGTCACTAAAACTTATATTATTTTTAGGTACAACATGGTGTTTGTACCATTCACCGGTGTCGATAATCACAGAAAATGTGTCACACTTGGCTCGGGAATGCTTTCAAGAGAAGACACTGAATCATACACATGGCTACTAAAGGCATTCATGACTGCTTTCTTTAAAGAACTAACCATGGTGTTAACAAATCAAGATGGAGCAATGAAGAGAGCCATTGAAGCCGTTTTCACTAAATCGAAACACACACTTTGCATGTGGCATATTCACCAAAAGATTCCAGCACCGGTAATTTATCAAGCTTAACAAAAATGTGTTTTTTTATCACATGTGATATATAGATGAATCACATGGGATTCTGTATATCCCATCTGAATGTTTTTTATCTGAATCACATGAAATTCTGTATGAATCTCATGTGATTCATCTATATATCACATGTGAATGTTTTTTATCTGAATCACATGGAATTCTGTTTAAATCTCATGGGATTCATCTATGAATCCCATGTGATTTACATGTGTATATCATGTTATTTATGCTGAAAATAAGCTTCTAAAACTCTATTTATCAAAAACAGATTTGTAAAGAAATATACAATGAAACTGATTTCAAGAAGCGTTTAAACAAGATCATTTGGAATATGTTCATGGAACCATTAGAATTTGAAGAGAAATGGGCTAAGTTGATTGAAGATTTTGGTTTGCAAAACCACAAATGGATGACCAAGATGTTTAAACTATGAGAAATGTGGATTCCAGCTTATTTTATCGACTCGTCATTGTTTGGATTGATGAGAACAACATCAAGGTCTGAGAGTGAAAAATCGTTCTTCAAAAGTTTCACAAGCCCAGGAGCAACGCTAGTTAGTTTCATGATGTCCTATGAATCAGCAATGGAAAGACAACGTTATAGGCAAGAACATTTGGACTTTAAAACACTAGACGCGGGTCCAAAATGCGAAACACAGTTACCGATTGAACGTCATGCATTTAGAGTGTATACTAAAATGATATTTCTTCTTGTTCAAAAAGAAATAATTGAAGCATGCTGGTCTTGTACGATACAAGATTTAAAAATAGAAGAAGGTTGTGAGATTGTCATGATTAGAGACAAAAATGCTGCGGCTTATAGAATCCTTAATAAGGAAGTTGCAAAAGAACAAGCAGAGGAAGGCGAAATAGTAGCAACAAAAACATTTGTATACTATAAAGTATGTTACTTTTTGGTATAAACTACTTTAATATCATATGGGATTCATCAAATAGTCACATGTTATTCAACATGGATCTCATGTGAATCAGCATGAATCCCATGTGATTCATTATGAATCCCATGTGATTCATTATAAGTCCAATGGGGTTCAAGATGAATTTTGATTATTTAATTCTTGTGTTTTAAAAAGGTACTGCGTACTATAGAAGATGGGTCGGTGGTATGTACTTGTAGACATTTTGTCTGATACGGTTTTCTATGCCGACACATATTCTGTGTCTTCAAGAATCGTGATATTAACGTCATTCCAAAACAATATATTTTGAGGCGTTGGACAAGGGAGATAATACCACCTGAATTGAGAAGGAAAAGAAACAGATATAGGGAAATAAATGAATAAATTGAAAGATTTACAAATAAGGCAACGTTTATAATGGATGATTGTTTATTTCGGTTGAGCAAAGATGCAGTGAAAATGGGTGCTTTTGTAGAAAAGTTGAAGACATTGAAGACAGAAGTGGAGGCCGAGGTGCCAAATCCTCCTTCGAGAAATATGGGGGATGTGATTGGTGAACATTTTGCTATTTCTAAACCTGAGAACAAAACAGCTAACAATCCAACAAAGGCAAGAAACAAAGGGAATATTACAGAGGGAGAACGCAATGAAAGGCGAAAGAATGAAAGAGAAAAAACTCTTCAAGTTAAAAAAAAAAAATGAAGCCTTGTGGCCATTGTGGAGAGAAGACCAACTTGCATACAAAAACAACTTGTCCGATGAACCCAAAGGCAAGGCGAAAAGCGAAACCAATTGATGTTTGAACAAACTTAAGTTACTTATATTCTTGTTTTTTGTTAGTTCTTTTTCTTCTTTACTTGTATATTTAGATGAGTTGCAAAGAAAATTCTTGTTTACTTTGAATATATCTTGTTTACTTTGAATATATCATGTTTGTTACTTATATTCTGTTTCAATAACTTGATCACATGGGTAATCTGTATGAATCACACGCGATTAGAAATGAATTACAAGTGATTCATCAAAGAATCTCATGGGATTTTGTATGAATCACAAGGGATCATAGATAATCCCATGGGATTAGGGATGCATCACATGGGATTCATCAAAGAATCCCATGGGATTCTGTATAAAATCACAAAGATCCTTGAGAAGTAAATATCATAGAAAGACAGATTTTTAAGAAACTACACAACAGTTACTTCACCAGTATATCATAAAAGATTAGTTATGGTACTCCTGTTCTACCATGGACATAAAATGATCTACCATGGACAAACTGATCTAGCGTAACGACTAACTGAATATTCACATGTTAACTGTTCTACCATTCACATGTTTTTAAAAGATTAGTTATAAACTGTTCTACCATTCACAAAAGACGATCTTCTTGAATGCTTAACTGTGCTAACGTGCATCCCTATCCCTAACTGCTTCAGAAATTATAGACATCTTTTCACAAGAAGGAAGTTTATCAAACTCCTTTGCTAATTCAAACATCTTACCCGCATGCTCATTAAGCTCGTGTAACAATATCTTTGTGGCATACTTGAATCTCAATCGCCTCAACATGTTAGACTGCCCTTCATACTCGGCAACCAGCCCACAATCCCATTTCCCAGCAGCTTCACCGGTGTAAGATTCCATATGTAACATAGTGAAAATACTGCAATCTTGAAAAATTTTCTTGGTCCTTGATGTGCGTTTTAAAATACTTGTAAAATAAACTTTGGAAATTACCAAACTAGAAACTACACACAAATGGCAAGTGCACCAATCATATGTAATATAGTAAAGTAAGAACCGGTTTTATCATCCCAAGGAAGCCAAAATCAAATCATGATAATCAATGTTCGTTTTATATTTAGTTATGAAATGGGTTTTTGTTTTGTATTTGTAAAACTAATAGAACTAAGCTAAGTTAATTTAAACTAAGAAAAGACTTTAAAATACTTAAACAACTAAAATTTAATAAACAATATTCCAAAAAGAATGCTTGCTTAGATAGACTTCACTTGGATCGGATAATACTCAACATAGTGCAATTGTGCGATTTGGGTTACAAATGTGGTTAGACTTTGAGGGTCTTCATCGTCTGCCCCTAACAATTATTGAAAAGTGCTACAAGGGTCTTTGTAAACACCACCTCAAATTATGCTTTTAAAACCAATCTTTGATTCCACAAATTTTGATATTTAGGTTTCAATCATACAAAGGGTCATATGTGCGACTAAACAATGTTCAAAACTATTAGTTTACCCATAACAAATCCCAATAATCCTTGATCAGGATTAAAGCTTCCACTAAGCATAGACAACTAGTGAAATACAAATGACCTTCAAAAGAAGTTGGTCTACAAGCTTAATCCAATCATTCATAGACATATTAGTTGGTAAACACAAGCTTTGAATAAAGAAAACATCAAAATATTCATTTCATCAAAGACTCCCAAATGGGTTTTGCACAATCACACCATGTTTGTATTATCCAACCACAAGCTACATCTAATCTAAGCAAACATTAAAAGACTACTCACTCATAAAGAGTGATTCAAACAAACAAGTAAAGAAAATGATACAAGACATAATCATAAATCAAAAGTCAAGAATTAACCGTTGGATTACAATAATGTTTGCGGGAATCAAAAGGTGTTATTCCCCTCTCCAAGTGCTCCAAAAGGTCCCAACAATCTCCAAAGAATAGGTTTGAGCCGTCACTTGGTCGTGTGTGGAAGAGAATGAGTGAAAAAGCCCTAAAAGTGGGCTTTTATACCAAGTATGCAGGCACTATACGCCCTTCCAGAAATGGAGCATAAGGGCGTATGAACTGCTGAATAGATGTTCTTCATACGTGGAGCATAAGGCCTTCTGCAATCGGCATATGGTCTTCCGCCTGGAAATGTGTTCTTCAATCTTCAAGTAGCATAAGGCCTTCCAGATTAGGACACAAGGGCTTATGGTCTTCTAAGCATATCCAATCTCGAACATCTTCAATGCTATCCATCTCCAATCTGATCCATCCGCATCAAATCATCATACTAACCTTACAAAAAAACTTTTAAACATAATTAAGCATATATTTCATCAAACAAGAACTAATATACACTTAAATCATGAGAAATTGCCTTGTAAAATAAGAGTAATTTAAACCATATCAGTCCTCCACTTGTGCTTTGGGATTTTTGGCTTGACTTTAACAATGCTAGCATGTTTTTTGTGACCATACAACCTCAGATGACGGGCAAACAACGTTTTCTACAAAATTATTAAAAAAAGAGAGCATAAATTACTAGAATTCTGGGAAAATGTCAATTGGGATTCAGCATGAATAACATGAGATTCACATGTGATTCTGTATGAATCACAAGGGATTCATCTAGTATCACATGTGATTCTATATGAATCTCAAGGGATTCATCTAGAATCACATGGGATTCTGTATGAATCATAAGGGATTCATCAAAGAATCACATGGGATTATGTATGAATCACGGGATCTGTGTGAATCACTTTACAACAGAAAAGTAAATAGTTACAAGAAGTTCACATGTATCTTTATACTTTGAATCATACGTTGCTCCAGAATCACATGTGTCTTATCCTGTGGCTTATCCTTCACCTTATCCTATGGCTTATCCTTCGCCTTATCCTGTGGCTTATCCTTCGTAAGATCACCCTTATGCTTCTCATTAACAACAGCAGGCACAATAGCCTTATCCTTACTAACACCTAACACCTTACCCTTTGACTTATAGGGAACAACACCCGTCGCCTTATCTTTAACAACATCAGGCGCCTTCTCATTTGCCTTATCAGAAACAACATCCGACGCTGGTGCCTTCTCCTGAACAACCGACACCTTCTCCTTCTCCTGAACAACAACCGGCGCCGTCACCGTAACAACAGTTGCCTTCTCTTTAACAACATCAGGCACCTTCTCACTTGCCTTATCAGTAACAACATCTGACACTTTCTCTTGAACAACACCCGGTGCCTTCTCCTGATCAACCGGCACCTTCTCCTTCTCCTGAACAACAACCAGCGCCTTCGCCGTAACAACAATCGCTGACTTCTCATTAGGATTAAACTGAGACAACAACGTCGGGTTCAAAACTTTATTGGCAGGTTTGCCCAATGACTAGCGTATACTCGATGGAATCAACTTCTTCCTAGGCGAACCACTAGCACTATCGTTAACAACACCTAACATTAAAAAAAATTAAAAAAAAAATTGTTATACAATAAAAGAGCATTAAGAATCCCATGACATTCTGTATGAATGTCATGGGATTTAGAAAAAATCACATAGGATTCAACATTAATCACATGAATCAAGTTATATGTTACAAGTCATGTGTAAGACACGATATCAATACTTTATCACACACTAATATAAGTAAACTCGGCACAATAGCAAGATAGATGGAGAGTATGATATAATATGTATGTCGTATATTATGAATAAGAGAAGAAGAACAATACATAAACACACACACACTCCCACCTATAGACCTCTAATGCACACATACAAATGAGGGTAGGAGTGTGTATATATAGAGATACAAGTGACGCCCTAAGGCTTTTCAATGGGCTTTGGTTGGGCTTTTGTGTATGGATTGGATATTTAAACAATACATGAACTAGTCTACTTAGTCCAACCATAAGCCCTTTCATATTATTCTATTATATATGACTCGACACAACACAAAGTAGTAAATTCAAAAATGACCATCACTTTTAATCAATGCTAACAATCTCCCCCTAAGGGATGGTCATTCAAATGATGCTCCTAGTGATTAGGTCTTTCGTCTTCGTTGTCATGAACTTTGTGTGTCATTGTAGAATAGTCTTGGTTCTTTGTTCCTTCATGCTTTGTGATCTTTAAAGTATCGTCTTTTGGTTGTTCTTGCCTTGATCAACATCTTCTGTACATTTGCCTTGTTACCTCTTCCATCATACTCATACCTTTTTAAACTTCATACTTATGTCTTCCTCATTTTGTTCATAAACTTGTTCTTGACATCTTGATTAGCTTCTTGATTTTGTCGTAACACTTTGTCTTTAACTTGATCCTTTTGTCTTGAATTATTTCACTTGAGCTTTGTTGAGGATGATCTTCATAAGTATGAGTATGTGGAGGTGAAGATGTTTGATGTATCAGATGATGGTGTATGGTCTTTCTCCATGGGGACTTTCATCAGCAACTGCATAAGAGTTGTTAGATAAAAATCACCAATCGATCACGGTGGACTTTTCTTAGAGAATCGACCACTATAATTGTTTTACTGATGAATGTCTTGATTCCATTCACCTTGTTCGGGCACATCAGCCGTCCTAATCCCGTAAGGGACAGTTATCACTACTAAGGATAAATTCCAAGTAGAGACCCACTTCATAAGGACTCAATTCGTGAAAAGAATCTCCTTGGCGGGATTTCCAACACTTACAGGCTCAGACTTCAAAAGAATCAACAGCATAGTGTGAAAACCCTCTCTAATCCTTACAAAACTTGTTCCTGAATTGGATGCCCTCAAGAAGGCTTACAACAGATATACCAAAGTATACCCACAATCCAGGTGAGCCGCTGAAGTATACCGAAGTATCACTCCACGACTGTAGACCGTTTTGAAGCAAATAACCATCATGATATGTATGGCAAGATCCTTAGATCTCATTAAGACTCTTGTACACCTTGTGTCCTTTTTGGCGAACACAGGTGTATTATAATGGAAGTGTTCCTAAGAGATCTTTTAATGAATCTCATGGCTCTAGACTCGATAATGTGCGTTTTGGTTTTAGTAGTCGGAGGCATGGAGCAGAGTGCCACCTTTTCAATATCAACACATCTCGGAGTGAGAGGCCGATAGATTATGCAGTGTTCTCCGTGAGAAATGAAACAAATATCTTTTAAGAGATATCTGAGTGGTTAGGAGGGGTGGTGCAGCGCGTCACTGGGTCCATGACGTCTTGTCTTCAATATCAGTATCAACTCAGTGATAACCAATAGCAGATGTATTGACCCGGTTTCTGCCCTAAGTTTTCATGGAGGGCTATTTCTTTTCACCCTTTCATTAAACTTTTCTTTTTCATTCTTCAACCCCTTCTTTCCCTTTCTCATTTTACTCCTTTTTTTCAATCTTACCTAAGGACTTCAAATTCTACAGTAATCTATTGGAATTGTCCTTGGGTAGATCCCTCCGGCTCTGGCGGATCATAGGACATAACCTAACCATAATTACCTTATTACTCCATGATTATCCTAAGTTTGTTGATCACTTGCCATAAAACCTTTTGTGAAAATCTCTCAAAGTGTTTATGAATAATCACATTTTTGTTAACACTTCGAGAGTTTTGTATTTTCTGAAATACTCCCCCGACGCATGTGCTTATGCAATTTTTTAAGATAAATTTGCACATGTTGGGTAGAGTTCGCACATTTTGAATTGATCGATTTTCAGTTAATATGACCATTGCGAGACACGTTTACATCACTAGTTAGACTAGCTTGAAATTATTACCCGTCCCGGTCATATTAAAAGATAATCTTATTAATTGGTACATTCTACTCAGACAAGTCCTTTGCGAGACACGTTTACATCACTGGATAACCAGCTTGAAATTATTACCCGTCCCGGACAAGTCTTTTCGATTACGGACATTTATTTTTCGTCAATTCGAGGGTTCAAATCTGAGTCTTTTTGGAGAGCTCTTTTTGAGATTCAATCCACGATCTTTAAACATTTTGATCACATTTTAATCACGTCTTCTCCCCCCCAAAAATAGCATTTCGTGATATTTTTTATATCAACGGATTAAAATAAGGCTTTTGGAGAGATAGACGGATCTGTTTTAGCATGATTTGGAACATTTTTGTTTTTAATATTTTATACTCCCCCTTTAATAAAGCATATTTTTTAAACATTTAAGTTTAAAATCATTTTAAGGATATAGAGGGAGTTATCTTGAGCACATAATTTGAGAAAGATTTTGAAAAATCTTTTTGAAAAATCTTGATCATGTGCTCAAGGATTTTTTATTTTGACATTGAAAGTACGAGTCCTGATCAGATATAATCAGAAGTCAACATTGCAGTGCGGGTTTCGTACTAAAGTATACGAAAGCCATAGAGATTTTTAGGATAAGTGCTTGAAAAAATATTTAAAACCTTTGTTTTGATTAAGCACTTTCCTTTCTTTGAAGCGCGGGTCCTGAACTGATGTGTCCAGAAGCCATTACATTAAGCTCGGGTACGAAACTGAGTTGTTCCGAAGCCATTATGAAGAAAATTTTGAGAAACGACATGTTTTGAAAATAATTTTAGTGAACTCTCACTCAAGCATCTATACATGTCCATATCATTGTTGAATGATATTTCTAGATACGTACAGAATATCGATTATACGAGAGACATGTCGTGAGAAGATTATTTTTGGTTTTTTGATTTTATATTGTTTTTGTATTTTTGAAAATTTTCTAATGTTTTTGGATTTTTGAAATTTATAATTTTGTATTTTGCTTTTGTTAGTTTTTCAAATTTTGTATTTTGTTTTTTCTTTTTTTCAAAAAATAATATTCACAAAGAAGAATTAAGTTTGAACAAGTAAAAGTAGAGTTAAGAGTGGAATAAGACAAGGATTTCCACATGCACTTTTGGCATAAAATTCTTCTTTTCCACATCGGGTGTATGAACCCTCAACACTTTCACAAGTACCTGCATCCACAGAAGAAGAATTTGCACAAATAATAGTGTTAGAAATACATGTTTCCACACATTGAGGGTGTTCACTATCAACGATTGTAGTGGTGTCTACTTCCATATCCTGAGGATTTTCACTATTATTTGTCTTGATGCAGCTATCAAGAATCTTCCCAGTGGGAATCCATCTAAGACCAACTGTTTTAAAAACTTTTCCCATGGGAATCCACCTATGGTAAGATCTAGGAGTTGTTTTCTTTTCAGATGCAGCGGAAGTCTCATTTTGAGAAAAACTACGTCCTGTAGAGATCCACCTATTAGGTTTCTTAGCCTCTTGCTTCTTATCAACGGTTGTGTTTCGATTTGGTGTCTTAGTGGATTGTGCCTTAGCACGTAAATTTGCTTTCTTGATATACTGTGCAACACATGCATCATGATTAGCTGAAAAAACACATTTTTGACATGTAGGACAGACAAATTCAACATTCTTGTTTAAAACAGCAACCTTAACTTTGTCACTACTGTCGTATGGAAATTGTTTCTTGTTCGAAGAGTAATTTGAATTTTTAGTGTTGCATTCTACGTGCATAACATTTTCTTTTGCGCAACAACTCTTAGATGCAAGCCAATCCCTAGTCTTTTGTTGAGTGTTCCTAGGTAATGGTTTACTACTACTAGCAGTGCCTTGTAATGTTGTAGAATTCATCACCCTCGGTTGTGTACCTAAAATTCCGTCTTTTCGAATATGTGCCTTTTTCCTAGCTCCTTCTAGATAGTGATTGTGGACCATGTCATTAGAACCAACATATTCCTTAACTGTTTTTGTGGTCACATTTGGTGTACTATTCCTAGAAAGGCGAGGTGCTATCACTTTGGTGTTTCGATAACTGCTTTCCCTTTTTTTTTGCATTTGACTTGGGCAAGGGTGTTGGAGTGACTGTTTTTGTCAAATCAATTATCACATCAACTTTTGGAACAAATTGAGAAATAGACATTTTTGGTTTAACAACCGGTTTGTCCAAATTCGATGGTTTTGCAAACTTAGTTTCCTCACCCTTCCCTTTTAGACTTTCCAGTTGAGACTTCAAAAGATCATTTTGCTCTTTTATGTCCCTGTAGGCACGCTCATACGATAATTTTTCATACTTGCATTCCTCGGTTTTGCGATCAAGTTGTTTAAAATATGAGACATTTTCTTTTTTCAAGTTTAATAATAGCATTTTCATACTTTGAAACAATTTCAGAAGTCTCAGCTCGGAGTCTTTCATCGTCTTCAACAGAATATGTTTGGTAAATGATGGACATAATATCGGTTGACAGAACTGCTTCGAAGAGAGTATCATTGTGGTTTTCCAAAACTTTGATACGTTCAATGTTTTCATTAGCTTCCTTAACCAGGGATTTGTGGTCCTAGACAAAGTCGACTGTATCTTTTTAAATTGCATTTTCAACATTAATTACTCTCGCACTGATGGCATTTAGTGGAGGAATAATTTCTGTGTCAAACATCTTTTTCTGTTCTACATGAAAAATTGAATGCCAGTTGTTGATACTGATATTTGTTTTGGATGCAACAATTCTTTGAAATATTTCCATTCTCTTTTTAAGATCATCCAAATATCTTCTAGCTTCACTTGTGTTAAAAGGGTTGCTAGAGGACATTTGTTCCAAGTTTGAAAGATTTTTTTAAACAACTTTTTGTTTTTTTGAAACAACTGGTTTTTTGAAAACCTTTGGTGTTTGTTGTTGTTTAACAAAATTTACTCCAGAAAGTATGTTTAGTTTGTTATAATCAATTGGTTTTATTTCTGAGTTCTTTTGTTTCATTTTGATTCTACTCTCTTTGACAAGCTCAATCGTTTCATCAGAATCCCGAACCTCGGGAGGATCATGTTTAGCAAATATCACATTACCATTATACAAAATATTATGTTATTTCTGTGCTTTCTTGAGAGTATAAGGGTTTTCACAACCGATAGCCATTTTCTTCATTGTGTGCAAAAGCGGGTTTGGATCTTTAATTAGCATATGAATTGTTTGAGCAGAATGACCCGTTTTGACAAGCAAATCTTCCAACTTCTTAATTGTTTCTTGTTTCTCAATGATTTCATCAAGAAGTTCATTTTCGCGCTTTGAAAAATCTGCTTTCAACTGTTTCTTTTCTTTTTCAAGATCAGAACAAGTTGATTTTTGTTTAGAAAGTTGGTTTTTAAGATCAGAAATTTCTGCGTTTAAGGATTTTATTTTCATGTTTAAATTAACATAAAGTGTGTCAAACTTGATTTGCAATTGTTTTTCTCTTAAAACGGAATTTCGATAACAAGGTTCTAATTATGACTGTTGTGTTTTATGAAATTCAAAAACTTTTTCAGTTTCCTTATACTTCTCAAGCTCAGTGGTCAATTTCACATTCGCGACCTTTAATTCGCGATTGACCTTTTTCACTTTTTCAATCTCAATGCAACAATTATTATTCAGTAATGATTCAAAGAGAGCACGGGTTTCCTCATCATTAGCATCATTTTGTGCAACTTGAACTTCATTAGGATCCATAAATGGAGTTTCACAGTTAACATTGCTATTAACTTGCTCTCCCACATATGTATTATAATTAGGTTCGAGAGGCACAAAATGTGGCTTTTCATGAGCAAACGGATTTTGTACCTCATGGAGTGGTTCTGTGTCATAAGTTGGAGGAATTTCAGAAGCACTGCATGATGTTGTTTCTTGCTGATTAGCCATAAAGTTGCAGTTTCCATTGAGATCTGCTGCATTGTCATTAATTTTTTTTGTAACCATGAATTCATATTCCTCAGCAGTCAACGGTGTACCCGACTCTTCCTTTTTGGCTAGCATCAACATGTACTGGAGCTTTTGTAGCTTCGTCATTGCATTGACATTGCAATCTCTACCAATATCACCACTGTGAATTTCAGATATAGGTTTCTGAATCGTAGTCGTAAAACAGTAATTCTCATTTTGATTAACCCCGTTCTGATTCACAAACTGATCCATTTGGTTTCCAGCATACTGCCCTGCATATTGCATCTGATTCCCCATCTGTATACCCATAGCATTTCCTTGCTGATTCTCAATAACTTCAACCATTTGTCCTTTTTGACCCATATATAACTACGTATTGTCAGTGTACGATGAAATCCATTGGTTGTTGTTATGTTGTTTGATTTTTAATGCCTTGGAGAATAAAGCAAAAGCATTTGCCAAATCAGTTGTGATATTGTCTTGCTGAGTTGCCATTGATGAAGTTTGGTATGATAAAGTTGAACTTGGATCGTTGCAACGAAATAGGAGTTGTGATTGGTAGGTTAAGATCAGTTGATGTAGTGAAGTATTGGTCTTTAGCTGATGATCGTTTGAGGTTTAGTCTTCAGTAGTCAATTCCGGAAGGCTACTTGCAATTTAGATAAACTAGGGCAATTTAGATAAAAGTAGCAATTTAGACAGAAATACCAATTTCGACAAGACTACAATTTAGACAAAATCAAATGATCACGATTTCAACAAAGTTACCAAAATTATAATTTCGACAAAATCACAATTTCTATAGAAATCTCAATTTAGACAAAATTATACAATTTTGACACAATTTCAATTTAGATAGAAATTTGCAATTTAGATAAAAAAAAAAAAAAAAAAATCTATCTAATTTGTACAAATTAGAAGATGTTTCTTTTGTCAAAGTATTCCACAAACTTGTACAAGCAAAGGAATACCGAGTTCACGTTTGATATTGTAGAAATCAAGTACAAGTTGAATTTAGATAGTTTTATAAGTTGCGACAATTTTATGGGAATTGTGACAACACTGGGTGAATTCCTATAAGCAATTTCGATAACCAATTCCTATAAGCAATTTCGATAACCAATTTCGATAACTCCTTATACAAGGAATTTCGATAAGGTTGAATTCCTATAGGAATTCGTCACAATTTCTATAAACCCTTTCCTATGGGAATTCGTCCACAATTTCTATAAACCCTTTTTTATGGGAATTCGTCCAAAATTTCTCTAAACCCTTACTTATAGAAATTCGACCACAATTCACATAAACCCTCTTTTATCTAAATTCTTATACAAGAATTTCGATAAGAGAGCTTTTCGATGAAGATCTAAAAGCAAGTAACAAACAATCTTCTAAGCCTTTTTCCACGAACAAACAACTTCAAAAACCCGTAAATAACAATCAAGTAACAACCTTTATCGCCTTTTTTCAACTTTTCACTATATTTCGATACAAGGTAGTAACTTTTAACGCCACAAAACTATTTTTGAAGATGATGATTCAAATGAAAACTACCAAAAACTCACTAAAAACTTAAGAACTATGAAAAGTAACAACCTTTTACCCTAAAACTTGCGTAAAAATCAAAGTTTATACAAAAAGCTCTCATTTTTATTGATAAAAAAAAAGGAAATTTATGTTTACTTCGATCCAAAAAATGAAAATAAAAAACTCCTACAACGTTGTTTGGCTATATGATACCACTTGTAAGACACGAGATCAATACTTTATCACACACTAATATAAGTAAACTCGGCACAATAGCAAGATAGATGGAGAGTATGATATAATATGTATGTCGTATATTATGAATAAGAGAAGAAGAACAATACATAAACACACACACACTCCCACCTATAGACCTCTAATGCACACATACAAATGAGGGTAGGAGTGTGTATATATAGAGATACAAGTGACGCCCTAAGGCTTTTCAATGGGCTTTGGTTGGGCTTTTGTGTTTGGATTGGATATTTAAACAATACATGAACTAGTCTACTTAGTCCAACCATAAGCCCTTTCATACTATTCTATTATATATGACTCGACACAACACAAAGTAGTAAATTCGGAAATGACCATCACTTTTAATCAATGCTAACATCATGAATCAAGTTATATGTTACAACAATCTTGTATATCCAAAAGAGCTACAGAGAGTGCTAATAATCCTATCTCATAAAACAAATGATTACTGCAATGCGCAATCTAGGCTATACCCTATAGAGTATGATATCATGTATGATTAAGTACTTGACTACAAAAATACAAAACGGAAATGTAACATACTCTAACTAACATCATACCACCCCAGCACACACAGACGGATGACTAGCAGTATACAAATGACTCTCTAATCATACACATCCTATATATGCTACTAACCGAGCCGTTTTGCATATATCCAGAAATGAACTCATACAATTGACCCAAGCAGTACATGAAATCATACACGTTAGTCTGTAACTAAGCAAAATTGTAACTACTAGACCTTAAATACAGTCACAAACATCTGAAAATAAGCAAAAAAAAAAGCTGATCGATCGCAAACTTCAATCTACTGATTCCTATAAGCAACAAAATAAGCTAATCGATCAAAAAACTTCAATCTACATGCTGAAATAAGCTAATCCAAACAATCATTCCATCACAACTTCAATCTACTGATTCATATAACTCTTCACAAAGCAAATCATTCGAAAAAAGTCTTAAAATCAAAATAAGCAACATCTCACATCTATACAAAAAATAATAAAAAATAAGCAACAAAATAAGCAATGAAGCAACATATACTAACTAATATAACAAAATAAGCTAAAAATATACCAGAATCTTCATTTGGAAGCTTATTTTGATCGGAAAGTAGCAATGAATCCGATTTGGCCAACGAATCGCCTTTAGATAGAGCTATTTCACCTCGTATATCCATTTTAATGGAACACTTTAAAGAATTAGGTTTTGGCGGTGGTTTGGCGGTGGTTTGGGGGTGAGAGAGTTTGGGGATCCGAGAGTGTCGAGTGTGTGTGTACCGTGTGTGTGTTTAGGGGTGGTTTGGGGGTGTGGTATAAAATATATAAGGACTAAAATGCCCCTCAGTATATATTTTTTTTAAATGCTAATTAATCTAAACCGTTGGATAGAAGGAGGATGAATGGTTAAGATCTTGTGGTTTGTTTCTTATATGAATATTGTTCCGTATGGAACTTTTCTCAATAACTGAACCAAAAAAATGATCGTTTTCGGATGTGGATTTAAATATTTTGGTTCAGTTTCGGCAACGGCCAAAAAATGACCCAAACCAAACTATGCATACCAATAATTCTAATGTTCAAACGAATATGATTGGGCTATGTTAGAATATCATAAGTAAAATAATAGAAAAGAAGCCACTTTGTTTTGGTTAAAATCATGATGTTACTACAAAATACATACCGATTCTAAACACTTATATATTCATGCTTAATTAACTAGCGTGTAGTTGTTTTCCTTATGTCCACACGTATAAGCTGTTCATGGTATAGTAGAGGAAAAGGGTCCACCAACTCTATTAGCAAGATCTGGTATTTTTAGATAGCTAAGGGGTGCTAGTTTTAAATATGGTAAGTCTTCGAATATGAAAAAGGATTTTGTTAGCTTAATAAATACTCATACTCATACAACGAAGACAACAAATGATTGGTATGATGGGTTGAGTGTATTTGAGAGTACAAATTAATATTCCCATTGAAGAAGATGATGACGGCGAACACCTATTGTGGAAAAAGAGGATTGTATTTTCTGATTTGTTGTTTGGAGCATAATCTACTTAGACATAACTTAGATTCTTTGCATATTGAAAAGAATGTTGGTGATAATCTTATCGTGACTTTGTTAGATTTGGGTTAGAAAACAAAAGACAACGAAACACTCACAAGAATCTCATGGAAATGGGAAACAGGCCTGACCTTCACCTTATTGATTGACCTAACAAAAAAAACATGCATGCTACAATGTTAGTGTTGAAAATTCCAACTTTTTACACGTGTTAAAATATCTCAAAGTTCCCGATGGCTATGCTTCAAGTATTTCAAGCGGTGTAAGCTTGAAAGATCGTAAAATTTTCAATCTTAAGAGTTTTGACGAGAACATTTTGACTCAAGATATTTTGCCAATCACTTTGAGGGCTGTCATGCATTAAAGAGTACAAAGTTGCGTAGTTAAAGCAGTGTCTGATTTTTCTTCTTTTTCTAACGGTTATGGGTTAAAGTTTTTTATCTGATCGCTGATTTGGACAAACTTGAGCATCAAGTCATGCAAACATTGTGTGAGTTGGATCAGTTATTTCAACCTAGATTTTCCACAATACCATATAAAAGGTGTTGATTTTGAATTCATTTGTTGTAGTATCTCGTGTTTCATTTTCTTAAGTGCAGGATGTGGCAATATAACTTATCATGTTCATGCAAGCATTACTAGATCTCAATTGAATGAATGATAAAAGTTTCTATCAATATTTCATTTGCATCGAGAGATGATTTAACAGGACAAATATATTTCGCCTCATTTTACGAATCTTTGCGGCTTGTCATTAGCAAGTACAAAGCCACTCTGCTGCCGATCTAAGTTTAGGTTACAATCACCATGGCTAGGAGAAAATGTTGGAAAATTAGTGAATGATACATTGAGCCTCAAAGTGAAAGGTTTGTATTAGAACATTTTGAATAGATAAGGCTTGTTTTGACCGATGTCAAAGCTGGTGTACATCAAAATAATGTATTTGTAACATCCTTTTGAAATATTCATTAGTTAAGATTTTTTTTTAAATGTTGGTAATTTATGCATCGGTTACGATGACACCTTATAACTACAATCCTTCTTTATAGTGTTAAAGCAACATCCTACGGCTTCACACACTATAGCCCATAGTTTCATCAGACTAAACACAAATGTCGGTGAAAAATTCAGGCATGTAAGTCATATCTGGTAGTAAAACATATTGTTCCGATCGTTGTACCTTGGAAATAGAAAGGGAATTGGCAGCGACTATCTTTTAAGAGAAACGTGTCAAACACGCGCCACAATCATGATTCTTGAGTTGGATTTATCAACTTTCTGTCTTTCGTTTAACTAATGTTTATGTTCGTAAATTTTGTTTATGAATTAAAGATTTCATGTATTGTATCATTATTTTGATTTCTAATTCGGATAGTTTTTCCTTAAAAACTACTTCACACCCGATCTTGCTACAGACGATATTATACTGTATATATTAAAAAGTGAGAATATTAATTTTTTAATACTGCTACAGTAAAAACAGTGTTTTGCTACAGTAAAAAAGTGCGATAAACCGTGTTTGTGCATTTTGACCCCTAAGGTGAAATTGTCTTTGCAAGGTAGGTCCTTCGGGGACTAACGATGCAACGCGGCAAGAACTTTAGGGGTTTTTTACGCAAAACGGAAATAATTTGGTAGAAAAATTAATTTTTTTTTAGAAATTTAAAAAAAAAATTAATTTCCAAAAAAAAATAATTTTTGTAAAAAAATTAATTTCGAAAAAAAAAATAATTTCGGAAAAAAAATTAATTTCGAAAAAAAAAATTAATTTGTGAAAAAAAAATAATTTCGAAAAAAAAAATTAATTTTTGCAAAATTAATTTTTTTCCCGAATTTATATTTTTTAGAAATTTCGAAATTAATTTATTTTTTCTAAAAAAATTAATTTCGAAAAAAAATTAATTTCGGAAAAAAAAAATAATTTCGAAAAAAAAAATTAATTTTTCTAATAAAATTTTTTGTAATAGCAGGAAAAAAAAATCTTTTTCAAATTTTTTTTTCCCGAAAATATTTTTTCTAAAATTTTTTTTCAAAAAAATAAAATTTTGAAAAATAAAGTTTTTAAAAAAATATTTTCAAAAAAAACATTTTCAAACAAAATATAAGAAAAAAAAAATCCTATTAAAAAAATTTCGAACAAAAATTATATTAAAAAACAATTCAAAAAAAAATATATATTTTTTAAAAATTTCAAGAACCTGACATGTAATGATTATATGATTTCAATGACCAACCACATCGTACAAAAAAACAATTATATAAACACCCGACCGCAATACATAATTAAAAATTGAAATAAAAATTAAAATAACAAAAAAAAAAAAAAATCTACTAAATACATCACGAAATAATTGTAAACCTACAAAACGTAAAACACACATCGTACAAAAAAAAAGAACTATCTGAATAACCCGTTGCAATGCGCGGGCTTCCATACTCGTTATGATATAAACATTGGTCTAGAGTCTAGACTCTAGAATAGGCTTGGGGCTTGAAATTTTTGGGCTTAGCCAATAAAATCTCAAAGTTTCTCATATGTATATAAATAGTTGAACATATTTAGCCCACTAATCGAAACGAAGTTGTCAAATATTATAAACAAAAAAAAAAAAAAAAAAAAAAAAAAAACTCTTCATTTTACACATGACGTGTGTATCTCGTGTCGGTTACAAATTTTTATACGTGTTAGCTATGGCTAGATACTGTTGTTGAAGTCGTTGGCAAATCAAAATTTTGAAAATGACTATATTTGACGATTGGAAACTTTTGTAGTGGTGAAATCCCTCGAGTACAAGCAACTTAAGTATAAAAATATAATGATTGATGGTTCCCTTAGTCACTAAAAGGCATACTTAAAAAGAAAGGGAGACCGGCTATTGGAACTTCTAAGTTATAAGGCTTTAGTGACTCATCGTAACTTACCAAATGCATACATATCTAAAAATTGTTGACGAAAGATGATCCACATGAGGATGTGTTATTTACGTGTGGTAATTGGGGTGAGATTGGTATCCTGATAGCAATTAGAAGTCACGAATTGTACGCTTTCAGATCGATTAAATTGGAGTGTATACCAATTAACGACCGGATAAAATCTAATTGATTCAAGTTTGTGAATGATATTATGTTTGCAGAAAAACGTGAATCAAAATTATGGTTGATCAGCCTTGTCTTTTCTCTATACGAAATAGAGAATATATAAGACGGTTTATAGGGGCGGTTATTAAAGCCTAATAACTGTAAAACACTAGCAGCAGGAACTACACTATCGGCAGGAATGGTTCAGCAGGAACGATCCACTATCAGCAGAAACCATCTGCTATCAGCAGGAACCATCTGCTATCAGCAGAAACCATCTGCTATCAGCAGGAACCATAGCAGCAGAAACCAAACATTATCAGCAGAAACGAGCATCAACTTTATATGTTTTATTTGGTGAAAAAACAAATTCTAATGAATTTCTAACACAGCTCGACCCCAGCCAGGGGCTCTGCCCCTTGGACCCTGCCAGGGGCTGCCGCCCCTTGGACCCTGCTTCTCTCAGGGGCGTTGCCCCCGAACCCCCACCAAGGAGGCTACGCCCCCTTGGAACCCCCGTTAGTCCAGTTAATATCCAAATAAGTGTCGACCCTTATTTGCATATTAAACTCAATCTATTTTACACTAAAATACCAACATGAGGATGTCAAATATAACGCTATGACCGATCTGTATATATAGCTAGACTTCATCATCAAGTTAACAAGTACTCCATGTCCAAAACCCAGTCACATTATATTGGACATGATGAGCCATTGTTGAGATTCCCCTCCTTGATGGGTCGGGTTCTACTATTGAAAAAGTTCGGGTTGAATATGAGTGGAAACCGCCTCGGTGTGACACGTGTAAACTTTTTGGTCATACCTTGGATACTTGTCCTAAATTTGTTTCCCCTCCAGTTCAGCCTACGCAAAAGAATAGTGATGGTTTCCAACCGGCCAATAATAAACAAAAGGGTAAGAGTGGAAGCCAAAGTGCACCGGGTAAAGGAGGATTTACTAAACCGACTGTGGGTCCTAAGTTCCGTTATAAACCTAAAGCGCCTCTTCCTAAGCCCAAGAAGGTGGATGTTACAAAGAAGAAGGCCACTGAAGTGGCTAGTACGAGTGAGACGAAGATTGCTACATCGAATCCTTTTGATGCCATTAATATGATCGATACTGATGAATGTGGCATTCCTACTGACGTCGTGGCAAAGGATGGGGCTGAGTTGGATTCTCGCAGTACAATATAAGCTAAGGAGGTTGGTCCTACTCCTATTGTTGAGAAAATTGGGGAGCTTGAAAAGCTAATTATTGATGAGAAAGCTACTCTTGTGGATAATAATCGTCATCCTATTAAAAATGTTGATTATCCGGGTAATTAAAAGGAAGCTAAGGTGGATGGGTCTCAAAAGACTGGTAATGTATCACAAGAACCGCTTGTGAGTGTTGTGAAAGAGAAGGTGCAGGCCGCGGCTAGTAAGTCTAGTTATTCTTTTTCTCCGTCTACTTCTTCTACTAAAAGGGTTAACCCATTCATTAAGGTGAGAGAGATTGTTGATTCCGATAGTGATGAAGAGGAGGTTGTGAACACTTTTGATGAGTTAGTGAATCTATTTGGCGGTGGTCACGATCATGAAGATGATTATAATGACTATGATTATGATGACTATGCGGATCAGGTGTATGATCTTTCTGGGAATTTGGATGCTATTTATGACATGTATGGTATCAAGCTCCAAGGTCTTGGTAGGAAGTATTTTTATTTTCGTAGAAGTCTAATATTATCATTTGAGTAGTGGTTTATTTTCTTGTTT
Source organism: Artemisia tridentata subsp. tridentata (assembly GCA_021014915.2). Lineage (NCBI taxonomy): Eukaryota > Viridiplantae > Streptophyta > Magnoliopsida > Asterales > Asteraceae > Artemisia > Artemisia tridentata. The sequence continues at coordinate 134,208,571 of CP139506.1, read as the reverse complement.
AGAGAATATGAAGTATCTTATTATGTAAGCTTTTCCACTTATATAACGGGCTGAGATATGAAATTCACCCATATCCTTTGTAGGAGTAATATATTAGGATTTTTTGACCTTTTACAGACATGATGAGCCATTGTCTAGTCAAGTGCATTGAAATTTCATTGCAGTGATTATCATGTCAAACTTGCTACAGTATATCAAAACGAAAAATCTCATAACACATGTCAAAATTAATGGTAGTGTCATAAATTCAATAGATAAGTCACGAGTTTGTGTTTGGGATAACTGTTTTCTTTGTTTTCTTTGTATGCTTCTGCTAAAACATACTACTTTCGTCTCAAAATAAATATCAGGTTTGATTTTTTAGAGTCTTTTTATTTAATTTTGACCGTAAATATTTTTATTTGTGTTATATAATACTTGATGCAAAATATATGTATGGATTGACTTTCAAATGTATTTTCATAAAGTATTATATAACGCAAATAAAAATATTTAAAGTCAAAGTTTAACAAAAAAGACCCCAAAAAGTCAAACATGACATTTATTTTAGGACGGAGGGAGTAAGTGCTTATATGCTGACCTAAAAAAAAGTGTTCTGAATTAAGTTTTGGATTTGCTTCTAAATAATATAAGAGCAGCAGGTGTGGTAAAAATCGTGGCTCGCCATGGCTGAGGTGGAGCCTCGCCGTGGTTTGCCATGGTACCAGGCCCCCTCGCCATGGCTCGCCGAGCTCCAACAAATCGTGCAGACAATGAAGGATTATTTCTGACAAATGGGACCTTTAATTCTTTATTTAATACCGAACGGTAATATTACCGTTCAAAATATATACGTTTCACTTTTTTTTTCTTTCTTTTGATTAAGTCCACAACATTTTCAGTATATATAGCAACATACCAGCACACACTATCTCAAATACATTTTCCAATCACAGTTACATACCTTCACACACTATCATTCCAACACAGCAAAAAATATGAGTACCGACACATCTCATTCCGGCGAGGATGATCTTGAAGAGCTTGAAGAGATCGCTATGATTGAAGAATATGAGAACGAGCTTTTGTTACAACAACAAGAAGCCGGAAGTAGCACACGGACATACATTCCCCGGGAACGTGAAATTGCTGAAGCACGTCTACTGCGGGATTATTTTGGTAACAACCCAAAATATACGGACGAATATTTCAGACGTCGCTAGCGTATGAGCCGTAAACTATTTTTAGAAATAGTTCAAGGTATTGAAACGTATATCGAAACTCATGATAATCTTCCTAAGCATTTTGATTTCTTTAGAGTCCGACCCGATGCTTGTGGTGTAATGGGTTTCAGTGTCATTATGAAATGCACAAGTGCCCTACGCCAATTGGCGTACGGCATAACAGCTGATGCATTTGATGAGTATTTACAAATGGGAGATCATTGTGCACGCGATTGTTTAGATTTTTTTACTATGTGCATAATCCATTTGTATACCCGTGAGTTTTTAAGAAAACTAGACGAGAACGACATTCGTAACTTGTACCACGCTCATAACGTGGTTCATAAGTTACCGTGAATGTTGGGAAGCATCGATTGTATGCACTGGGAATGGAAAAATTGTCCTAAATCATGGCAAGGCCAGTTTCACCGAGGTGATAAGAAGTATCCAACCATAATGCTTGAAGCCGTTGCTTCATATGATTTGTGGATTTGGCATGCATTTTTTGGGGTGGCGGGCGCGAATAACGATCTTACCATTTTGAATAATTCTCCGTTATTCGACGACCTGCTTGATGACATCGCCCCTGAGGTTCCGTTTGAAGTAAACGGGCGTACATTTAGAAATGGGTATTATCTAGCTGATGGAATTTACCCCAAGTGGTCATCGTTTGTTAAATCATTCACGGTTGCGCATACCCAAAAGAATGCCGCATTTAAAGCCAAACAAGAAAGTGCTAGAAAAGATATCGAAAGAGCTGTTGGTGTCCTCCAAGGGCGTTGGCATATTATTATCCAACCGGCGCGTGCATTTGCTACATCAAAGCTACGGAGAATCATGTACACGTGCATCATATTGCATAACATGATTTTGAAAGACCAAAACTTTGCGATATCCGAAGTTAGTGAGATGTATATTTGTCCGCGAGTAAATTTACAACGGTCTTGGATTGAGCGTTGCGAAGTGCAGCGAAAAAAGTCGAAGGAACTACGTGATAGACGTGCACACGCAGCGCTTCAACGTAATCTCATCGAGCATGTTTGGCAAGTAACTCAGTGGGAGGAATTTCAGAAACAACAACAACATGATTAGTTTTTTTAATAATTGGTTTGTTAATATTCGTTGTATCGTTATTTTAATTTTTGTATCATTTTTTTAATTCCCGTATCATTTTTTTTTCATATCGTAAGTTTGTGTTTAAATTTGGTGTAATGTATTTTTAATTATATGAAATGATTTTAGTTTATTTGTGTATTTGAATAAAAGAAATAAAAATAGTTAGTGGTGGGGCCCAAATGAGTAAGTTGTGGATGTTATGATAAGGGGGGGTTGTTAGTTGTGGTTAGTTGTGGTAATGTTGCACATGTGGGGCCCGAATGAAGAGGTAAAACTTAGTTATGACACCTTGTGGTCTAAGTAGATAAATAGTTCTTTTAAGGTCCGCTTGGTTTAAATTAGAGGAATGCAAAAAGAAAGGGAAAGGGAATGCAAAGGAATGGGTGATGGTGGGTAATCAATCCCTTACCTCTCAATTTACTCTATAATGGTCCATTACCCATTACTGGGTAATCATTATATTACTTAGGGTGAACCAAGCACCATTAATCATTACCTTTGCCATTACCCACCCCCTTAACCCCCAACCAAGCACCCCCTTAATGTTTGACTTATTCTAATTATTTAATCAAATGATAGGTAAAATAACAAACTTACCCCGTTTGTTACATATCGGTAACTTAGTTAAGTATAAGAACAACTATACGATTAATCTAACAAAAATACAACATATTTTACAAAAATATTGAGCAAAATTTTCGATTAAAACATGTGAAACAACTCTTTAAAGGCTATTAAGTTTGAATTTTTTTTATAACTTTTATATTTTAGGCTAAAATTTTAAGTTATATATATGACAAAAATACACCGTAGGTCCCTAAACTTGCCCCAAAGCATCGCAGGGGCCACAAACTTAGCATTTTCGTCGCCGTGAGTCCCTTTTTCAAATTTTTGAGGCCGATTGCGTCATTTGACCCGTAATCCGCTGGTCAACGTCGTTCATTTCCGTTACATTTTATTTTTAGCACTAGGGCTTAATCATCATTTCCCATAAATGTGTGAGTAAGTACTCCGCAGCTTCTGTGGTTGCTATAGTAACTGTATGCTAATAAAAGCTAAAGTTTTTCACCACTCATCCCTAAACTCTCCTCTCTCTCATAAAACCTTATCCTAAATATTTCCGATCAAATCTTAACAATGGTGCGTTGCGGATGTGGCAGGCGGGCGGGCGTAAGGACCTGTTGGAACAATGTGAACGCCGGAAGGCGTTACTATGGTTGTCTAGTTGAGGTGCGTTAATGGTTGGGGTTTTTTAAGTTAAAATGTCACGTTTAGTTTAATCATGGTTTAAGTCTAATGGTTGTTTTAGATTAAAAGTTTATTTTCAAGTTATGAGTTTAAGCGTCAATATCTTGATTTTTGCTTTTTAGGGATCAACATGTCCCATCAATGGGTGGTACGATCCACCAATGCCACCAAGAGCAAGGGAGGTGATCCTCTACTTGAGAAGGCACCTTCACCGGAATGAGGCGGCATTACAAGAATGCCAAGCCGGCCTCATGGCTGAGACATTGGAGGCTGTCAACGCGGAAGACAGGGCAATCGAGCTAGAGGCTGCTCACCAAGCATCCCTAGCTGATCTCCTTCTTGAGAAGGAGAAAGTTTGTCGTTTGAGGAACTTCTTTGTATTCTCTTGGATAGTCATCGTTTTAGTTTGCCTATGGTTTATTTAGTGGCTTTAGAAAGGCACTGATTTTTTGTGTTTTGGAAACCTTTCTAAAAGTAGAAGTTATGTACAATAGTTTGTTTTATGTGTTTAGGAAGCTTCAATGTAGGTTGACTAATACAAAGAATTGACTTCATCTACTTTGGTCCTTGGCTAAGACTATAAATATGTTATTCCTGTGCTGCCTTTATTGGTTTACTAGTAGGGTAGCCACACAAACATTATCCAATGCAAAACACATCTTACTAAAATGATCAAAGATGGATGTATCAACATAAAATTGATCTGGTGTTGCTCATCCATTTATGATTCTTCATTGGTCTTTGTCAAAATAGAAAAACATTATCCAACTCACAAACACAGATTCAAGTAAGACAAATCCAAGTATCAAAGATGGAAGAAGTATCAACGATGGATGAACAAACACCACTTTCAAGTATGAACATAAACTTGCTCTGGTGTTGTTCATCCATTGTTGATTCTTCTTTGCTCTTTGTCAAAATACAGAAACATTATCCAAGTAAGAACGCAAGCTGGTAAATTGACTATTCAATAGTCAATTTTCATGTATAATGACAGTAATTGACTTTGTTAAAGTCAACACTTATAAGTATCTGTATGAACTTGCAACAATAGGTAGAAACTGGGTAAAGTGGCAAATGGATACATTTAAACCTCAATTAATCACATAGAATAACATGAGATGATTTCTTACATAATGCAAATTGGATATATTTCCAAATGCATAAAATTTTGTAGTCTACATAGTTCAGAAACACATATTGTTAAAAGATAGAAAATATTGTCTAGGAATTACATATTCGATGAAAACCATTGTCTTTGAAATACTTAACCAACATTTTTTTGTGGTGAAGCCATATTTCACTACTAGAAAAATAGCCTTTAATGACACCTAATTTATGACACACGCATCAATAATGACAAGCAAAAATGAGGGTCATAAAAAAACTATCATAACTTATAAAATCTGAAGTTAAATGACACGCAGTTTTTAGTGTCATAAAATTCGTGTCAAATCTCAAATTTTTTATAAGACTTATAACCCATTCACACACGCACAACACTCCTCTTTTTTCTCTCCCTCTTCACTTTACTATAACCCTAAAATATATCTCCCTCCCTCCTCCTCTTTTGCAGCCGCCGCTCCCCAAGAGACACCACCAACCACCACATCGCCAACCTCACCAACAAAATACCACCAAACCCACCCTTGTTTCATCACTTTGAAGGCGGATCTGTGGTTCACGCGCCCCCAAATCCCACTGCCACTGTCTCGGTGTGTTTTGGAATGGTCTAAAACTATTTTACCATTTATTATAATGAAACAACATTTTTCAGGTAAGTGATTAGGATTTTATCACCAACCCAAAAGTTTGACTACTGTTTTGGTAAGCTACCATATGGTTTCTGTTCTGGTTTCAATACTTTTCAAATTTTTGGGTCAGGTTGCATAAGTGTTATGTGATAGTCACATTAACATAAACGTGAAGGTTGAGTTATGTTATATGCATAGTGCCGAGTTCGAGTTATTTACACATTTGCCACCTGTTATTTATGATTTATGGCCTTAGATCATCATCACTTGAATAATGTTATTTTTCACGGTCTTTATCAAACTAGACTCTATTTATATGAAACCTTGTATTATTCGACTAAAAACTTTCATGAAAAGATGGAAATCTCATTAGTCAGGATTACTCGATTTATGTGTTTAAATTGAAAATCTTGATAGGCTTTGGCGAGCTGTTCTTGTTTTCTGACTTCAATTCAAAAGATTGTGGATGAGTTTGAAGCTTCATCAGATAATGAACAAATTGGGGATATGCCGCTTGCTGTGTCATTGAATGCTCTATTGCAATTTACCCACAATTTAATAAAACCTTCATCCAACTTACAATTTCATTGCTGATTTTTCTGCATGTTTAAGTGCGTGTCACTGCTGATTTTTCTGCACTAAAAGGGGGTGTTTGGTTGCTGATTTTTCAGCATACAAAGGGGTGTTTGTTGTTGTTGGTCACGACCAAGAGGTTGCGGGTTCGAAACCCACTTGGGTTACTTAGTTTGTTTTGTTTTTCTTCTTCTTCCTAGCTTAATTAATAAGTTTATTGAATATGAGATTTGGATTATTTTAATTCCATTTATAATCCAACTCGTCAAGTTATTTTAATTGCATTTATTTGAAGTATCCTACCTAATTGTTGTTGAATGAATTGTGTATTTTAGAAAAAAAAAAAAAAAAAACTACGATACTGTTTTTTGGTGACTTATCCAAACACCTTCCTTCTGTGTTTACTTGTCATTTTTTTAGCCCGACCTCACTTTAACTAATCTTTGTGTCGCAGTTTTGCTCAACTCTTATTGTGTAATTGAATCTCTATCTGCTATGATTTTTGGTGTGTTTGTTGACTGTTGTCGCAGCCCACCCCAAAGGGATGTGATGTTACAGTGCTGGCTGTTAATAAGGAACAATGCTTGTTTCTTTCAGGTTTGATGCTAAATTACCTGGTTTGACCCGCCAAATTTTGAGACCTCTAGTTACCTGGTTTCCATATTTATTTGACTTGCATGAGCAAAGCATCCAGCACTGTAGTATAGTGTCCTGTTTCAGTATTGCTAAATATTTGTTAATTTGTTGCAGATAAAATTTCAAGCTGGGATAATGTTGTTTTGGCTTATGAGCCAGTTTGGGCTATTGGAACCGGAAAGGTTGCATCTCCAGCTCAGGCTCAAGAAGTAAGTTTATCCCAAATTTTTTGACATTCGATTACATTGACATAAACCTCTGCATCAGTGTATGTATGTGCAACACTGTGCTTTGTGTAGCATCACAGAAACAATTTCTGAACCTCGATGTAACAGGTACATGCTGGACTAAGGAAATGGTTTGCTGACAAGGTCAGTGCTGATGTTTCTGCTTCAACCAGGATCATCTATGGAGGTATCCATTGTCATGACCTGGTTTATCAATATGCCGCCTTGCGCAAAGTCATTAATTCACATAATTTTTTTTATGATACATAATAATTTTGAACCTATTCTTAAACTATTACTGTATAATTGAAACTTGATATTTTAATTTGGTGCCGCAGGCTGAAGCTATGTGTACAGCAGCAGAATTCCACTCCACAAAGGATGGCCGAAGTTTTAGAGGCACATTGTAAGGTACTTGAGTTGCCATATGAAAGTAACATCTTGATTAAATCTACGTGTAACTGGCTGTTTTCTTGATTACTGCATGTTAATTTGGCTCTTTTACGCGTCTATATATCTTTGTTGAGTATAATGGTAATTTAGGATATGATGCTAAGAGTTTGTACTTCTGATTTATAGGCAAGAAATCAGGACTTCGACAAGTTCTATGACTTCAGTCTCGAAGCCATTGAAGTTTTTGCGCCCACATTATGGTACTTTGACAAGTTCTATGACTTCAGTCCCGAAGCCATTGAAGTTTTTGCGCCCACATTATGGTACTTCGTGAAGAATGAGCAAATTATGTGGCAAACTTCATTTACCGGTCTTGAATTCTATATAATTTAGCGGTTGTAAACTTTTATGGTGAATTTTAGAATTTTAAAATAACTTGTGGTTGTATGAAACACATTGTTTTGATATATATGAAATTCGCTCTTTTGCTATTTGTGTATTTATTTGTATTATGAGATTAACTGTTATTTAATGTGTGGATATTAGTTAATTTTATAATTTTTTTTTTTTTAAATTTGAACCATGACACGCAAAAAAGATGTCATAAAAGCGTGTCATAAATTCATGACGCGCGAAATGCGTGTCATAAAGATTTATGACGGGTCGATCAATGACACCAAAAAGTGCGTCATCTGACCCCTTTTATGACACGCAATGCGCGTCATTAAAGGCCTTTTTTCTAGTAGTGTTTGCTGCTATAATCTTCTTCCTAGTCCACAATTGTTTTGGAGCCACACCAGAAGCAACATCAACTTGACTTTCACAGATTCAGGCTGGACCACACTTGCTTCAGAATGACTTTCAGACTGACCACATGTTTCATGCACATGACTTTGAGATTGAGCATCAGTTTGACATTGAGTTTGTTCATTTACTTCAAAGTTATTACCTTTAACCTTTGTCTTCTTCTTTGATGGCACTTTTGGCTGGGATGAAGCTGTTTTTTGTAACTAATGGGTACTACATTGACTTCCTGTTACACCTCCTTGCCCAAGACATGTTTTCTTGTTGTGTCCAGCATTGCCACAAATACCACAAACTACACTCCTACTAGATTGTGACAACTTACTATCTTTATCATTATCATCATTTTCTATAAAATCCCTAGTTCTTTTCTTTAGAAACTAGAAGGGGGGGGGGGGTTGAATAGTTTCACCATTTAGAATTACGTTTTAAAAACTTTTAGTTCTTTTAAGTTCCTTTTGAAAAACCAGTAGATTCAATAGTTATGTGATATCTATAAACACAATAATAATGCGTAAAGTAAGTAAAGTAAAGACGAGAGATAAAGGAAGAACACAACCAAACCGAGAAGCAGAGATTTATACTGGTTCGGCATGAAGCTCACTCTTCGCCCTACTCCACTCCTCGAGTACCACACTTGAGAGTTCACAATCACTATGTAAACATACTCCCTTCAGGCGGAGCAAACCGTACACCAAAGCTTACACCAAGTTTAACGACACTAAGTGGAGTGTCGGGTCCTAATCCTAGCTTGAACTAATCTACACAAAGCCCACGTGGCTACATGAATAAGCACTCTTGTCCACATGGATTTACACACAATCCAATTCTTTACACGGATGATCACCCCGTCCAAATCTTCACAAGGACGATCACCCCGTCCACTTGAATCTTCACCTTATCTAAGTCTTCATGAACCTTCACTCGGTCCTAGTTTTCACTTCACGGACTCACACCAAGTCCAAGTCTTCACACACCGATACACCAACTTACACAAAGTCCTAATCTAAATACACCACTTCACGGACTTACACTTTATCTGTATTTATCCTAACATACCTAATCATGACTCACACACAAGTCGGATATCCAAGTTTACAATCTATACAAATAAGAGAGTTTGGGGGAAGAAGAGAATCATAACACAAGTTACGTGTATGTGATGACCAATCTATAATACTTAATTGGACAATTCCAACATCTAGGTGAGTTATAATACTTATAGATTGTTAAGTCTTGTTGTTAATTTCAAACAATTTTATGAAATTTTAAGTTCCCCAATTTTGATTTCCTGTTCTTATAAACCCTAGTTTCGAATTAAAGAGGAAATAGACGAAATTGACTTACAATTGATGATTTGGGTGCAAGGGTGATTGATGATCTTTGAATTTAAAACCTTTGATTTTAGTTTTAGTGTAGTAATTAAAGATTTGTGTGTGTTAAACTTGGTTTCGTCACTGCTGCTGCAATGTGTGGTAGTTTGGGTTTTGTTTTCTGTAAATGAGAAAGAAAAACAAGGTATCACATGAAAAACTCAGACGGTCCTTTAAAGATAAGGGACCGCCTCGAGGACCGTCGCCAGTAGATGGTTTTATGAAAGAGAAATTTTGTGACTGGTTTTTAATTTTTGGTTTTAGAAGAAGTATTTTGTTGAAGACTCTTTAGGAACAAGAATTTAGATAATATGAAGTTCTAGACACGGAGGAGACACAAAACGCACGAGTAGTCTAGAGGAATGGGTATTGAGGAGAATCGAGACACAAGAAGTATGAGAGACTCGTTTTAAGTAAGGAGGTTGACGACACGCTGAATATTGAATAGAAATAGAGTCGAGACAGAAGAAATAGAAGAGACGTGGATGAGACGAGATTCAAATACGAGACTTACACCGGGTTGTTCAGAAGTCAATCATGTATATAGCGAGTAGATACAAGAATAAAAGTCGTAGACGAGAAATAGAAGAGAGAAGAGATGTTGAGGACATTAAGAGTGTGCATCATCCATAGTGATTGATAAACGTGAGTAGTCGGCTATTGATAATGGTTGTGGTAAGACCATTATGTCCAAAATTTACTAAGATCCTAAAGAGGATACGCATTTAGACATATAGTCCAATCCTAAAAGTTATATATCACACCTGTTATCACTTAATCATCATGTAGCACATAAGCATATAGCAAGCAAACACATAACAAATAAGCACATAACAGATAGGCTTATAGCAATCAAGACAGTAAAGGTTTTAAGAAAGCTTACCTTTGCCACTAGCTATTCCTAAAGATACATTACCGTGAGAGATGGTGTGCGTGATGCAAGATTTGAGTATTGATGAGTCTTCACACGTACGACGAGAATATGAACGTACATTCATATCCATTATTAGCTTCCCTCGTGCATCAAAAGACATAACTTGCAAGAAAACTTGGTACCCAGTTTCTCATGGGTCCGAGATGGTCAGTAATAAACATCCTTTGCAGTTACATGCATAAGATGAGGATGTTGTTAGCAAGCAAGAATTCTCGTTGATATATGTCTAGTTAACTTTTATAGAATATTTTGATCGAAAAAAGTTTTACTTAAGATCCATTAGAGTTAAACTAGATTTTTAGAAAAATGAGTTTTCTAAATAACAAATCTAGATTTGTCTAAGAGGTTTCACAAATTTAATTTTTTTTGACTTGCTCTTTGATGACTCACATGAATTAAAACCCAAGCCCGTTTTATCTCTGAATGCTTTTTGACTCTTAAGTAGATCTTTAAGAGATTGAGAACTCTTTTCAAATTTACCTAATATCTTTGCCTTTTCCTTAAGCTTCTTAATTTCACTTTTATAATCTTGACACATTTTACATTTTAGATCAATTTCTATACCACTTTCAAGTCTAGACATTTTATCTTATAAAATGATTTCTTTTTCCATTTTACTTTCGAAAGATTTTGAAGATTCATTTTCAGAAAATGTTTTTAGACTTGTGTTGCATAGATGTTTAAACTCATTTTCTAATTTTGAAAATTCTAGAATAAATGGGTCATAGCAAAAGTGTTTGATTTCAGAGTGTACCTCACTTGACGTTTCAACCTTTTGACATATAGTCCAAAATTCAGAGTGCACGTTGTCTTCTTCATCCGTATTACTCCAAGATTCTTTAATGAGTTCTCTTCGTAAATTACTCATATATTCCTTGTCGGCATTAGCTTCATTGAAAATAATTGAACTAGTAGCATTTGTATTTAATCTATCTAAATATCTATCTACTGATTCGTCTTCAGAAATGACAAATTGTTCATGTGTATTTTCAAGATCAATTCGGTTATCTTTGGCTTGACTATTCTCTTGATGAAAGTTTAAAAGATTTTTCCAAATGTAATTTGCCGTTTGACGCAAAAATATTCTTTCATATTCAATTTTCGGCAAGGCTTTATAAATAATTATTTTGGCTTCAATATTTTTACAAAACTTTCTTTTGAAATAATCACTTTGATTTTCAAAATTTATTTTCGTTGGCTGATAATCACCAATTGAAATGGCATGCCAAAGATCTTGATCTATTGATTTCATATAACTTTCAAATCTATTTTTCCATTTAATAAAATTATTGTTTTCGAAAAATGGTGGTACTTTCAAAAAATGCCCTTCTAGATACCTTTCAGACTCAATAGATTGATTCAAGTTTTAAAGTACAGTATACTTTAACACTCTTGAGTGACCCGCTCTAATACCAATTGTAGAAACTAGAGGGGGAGGGGGGTTGAATTGTTTCACCGTTTTAAAAACTTTTAGTTCTTTTAAGTTCCTTTTGAAAAACCGTTAGATTCAATAGTTATGTGATATCTATAAACACAATAATAATGCGTAAAGTAAGTAAAGTAAAGAAGAGAGAAATGAAGAACACAACCAAACCGAGACGCAGAGATTAATAGTGATTCGGCAGGAAGCTTACTCTTCGCCCTACTCTACTCCTCGAGTACCACACTAGAGAGTTCACAATCACTATGTCAACACACTCCCTTCAGGCGGAGCAAACCGTACACCAAAGCTTACACCAAGTTTAACAACACTAAGCGAAGTGTTGGGTCCTAATCCTAACTAGAACCAATCTACACAAAGCCTGCGTGGCTACATAAACAAGCATTCTTGTCCACATGGATTTATACACAATCCAAGTCTTCACACGTATGATAACCCCGTCCAAATCTTCACACGGACGATCACCCCGTCCACTTGAATCTTCACCCGATCTAAGTCTTCACGAACCTTCACTCGGTCCTAGTCTTCACTTCACGAACTCACATCAAGTCCAAGTATTCACACACAGACACACCAACCTACACAAAGTCCTAATCTAGATACACCATTTCACGGACTTACACTTTGTCCGTATTTATCCTAACACACCTAATCACGACTCACGCACAAGTCGGATATACAAGTTTACAATATGTACAAATGAGAGAGTTTTGGGGAAGAATAGAATCGTAACATAAGTTACGTGTGTTTGATGACCAATCTATAACACTTTGTTTCTTGACGAATACTAGCGTTCTTCTCTTGCACTTTGATATATAGGGTAACGGGATCACTTATAAACACATATCGACACGTTATAGCGATCAAAGAAGGGAGGAAGAAAGACCAGAATGTTTTCGTGCTAAGAGGGTTGTTTTTTCTGAGAAAACAGTGTAGTATTTATAGGCACAAGAAGGAGCGGGGGACTGTCCCTTAAAGCTGGACAGTCCCGTATATATAAGGGACCGTCGCCATGTTTACGGGACCGTCCAGACATACGCCCCTATTTTTGTCCTGATGTGGTGAAAGTTTATCTGGTGAAAAACTTTTCTGATTTGATCGGGACAACTAGCTGTTGGGAGATTTGAAATTCAAATTTATTTTCTTTAATAAAACATTTCTTTTTAATTACAAAAATACTTTTGTAAAAATGTTTTGTCACATAAAAATGTGAAGTTTTGAGAAAAAAATATTTGATCACTTTACTAATGTCGGTATTGTGTTTGTTCATGCCTAAAGTGATTTTGTAGTCGGTACGTTGTTGAAACAATTTTCCTTGGTTAGAAACTAATCAAATGTAGTTTTACGTATCGTGTTTTTATATTTTGTAATTATCAAAACGTATAGATAACGAATAACGCAAATGACATTTTTGACATTATTTGTATTAACATTTTCTTTCGTGGCCTACCTAATGATTTATGATGTTTAGGTGAAAGAATGGTTGTAGGCACATTTGACTTTTTCCAATGTTGATAACAATTTATGGGATGGACGTGGTGTTTGTAAGTTTCCTCCAAAGTCTTAAGCATGTAACATGGATGAACCCATGATTCTATAGAGCCTACTTCCATTACATTGAACCTCATAATCCGGTTGGTAGCAACAGCATGTTTACATGACATACCTGTAAGCTCTCATCTTCTACAAGTATAAGCTCTAGCTTCAACATTCACAAAACACATATCTCCCCATCCACTAACCTAATACTTATCTCCTTCAGTCCATAAAACGGTATACTTGTAAGCCTCTTTCTTAAGCAAGTCTAACATGTGTGTTGCCTTTGGTGTTAATGGTCCAGCACACTTGTCAATTTTATGCACAACATTCACTATTCTTTGCATACAATATTCTCTAATGTATTCTAAAGTAGTAATGATATAACACCCCCATTTTCGAAACGCAGCAGAATACAACATGGGGTGCTATTTATTAGTCACATAGTACAAGTATAGTAAATGAACTCAAAATAGAGACGTTTATGATAAAACTTTCACATTCGATAATATCAGAGTAAGCAAAAGGAGGTCCCAAAGTTTGATACAACACAAGTTTGAAAATAGCATAAGTTTAAATTAACATGAGTTTAAAAGTTTAAGTTTCATCGAATGTGTTTTTAAAACATGGGTCATCCTTGTCGATATCCATATCCTTGCGCAGCCCATCCAAGCGTTAAACATCTACAGACCTGAGATAAACATGCTAAAAAGTCAACATAAAGTTGAGTGAATTCATAGAGTTTAATAAGTAATAAGTTGAATACAAGCATTGTTCATAAGTTGACATGTAACGAATACAAGTCGGGAAATAAGATTATAGCATCGAGCTCATGAAACCGAACCTTGACAGAAATTTAATAGTGCCCTTAAAAAGGTAAGATTTGCCATTTTACCACGAATTTCTCAATATTATGCTACCCGTTATATATGAGCGCGACTCATCCGGACAGGCTTGTCAAGCCCCATATGCATATTCATAATACTAGCGTTTCCCACGGAATTAACGGTTCATGAAATTAGGGACTTGTATGGCAAAAGTTACTCCATAACTATAATCATGTAATCGAGTCAAGCATACCAAAAACTACTTGTATTCAGTTTGTAAAACTAGCATGTATCCCCCTCGTAAGGTTTATAAAACATTAAAATGAGTAAAGGCGAGGCTATGAACTCACCGAAATCGAAAGTGAACAATCAAGTGAAGAAGTGAAGAAATAATCCGCAAAAACTATACGAGCAACCAAGAATATATACGCGTGTCTTAGCTTTTATGAATAATGATACAATCATTATTATATGCTATATAAATTACGATCTCAATTATGCTTGGTGCATAAAGTTTAGATAATTATTAAGATTTAATTTAGCCTTTAAAAATGATTTTCAAGTTTAAATTTTACCTTTCTTACAAAATCTCAAGTTTTTAGTCCATTTATATCCTTAAGTCCAAAATTAGTATTAAAGGTCCAATTTAAGTCTAAGGGTCCAATTTAGCCAAAGGGGTCAATGCTTACTCAAAAGGTTCAGATTATGACTAAAGGTCCAAATTATATTAGGTGGTTCAAAATGAAACTTAGGGGTCCAAATTCATAAGTTATCAACCTTTTCATAACTTTTACTCAAAATCTGATGGAATTTTTATAACTTAACCACTTTTAAAAATTCATATCTCTCAAACCGTAAGTCGAAAAATTATGTTCTTTATATCCCCGGAAAGGTATTCGACCATACTAACAATATTTGCGGGGCCCACTAATTTAGAAGTTTTGTAACAGTAGTGAATTTATTATTTTTCCCCATACTACCCAGTTCTGAAATCACTAATATCACAATAGTCCCACGAAAAATACAATATCTTGAGTTCTACAAGCCCGATTAATCTCATTCTTGTGGCCACATTTAAGTTGAAATGTTTTCTACAACTTTTATGTTTTAAGAAACAGGTGGTCATGTACAAAAAAAATGACTTATATAGGTTTCAAATCTGTTACTCAGAATATGACATGTTTCACGAAAACATTTTTAGTTTAATCATCGGGTGTCGTCACGGGAATCACCACACATAGAAATGACCACAAGACATAGATCTACAACATCATAATTTTAGCTTAGGTCCATGGTCTATTGTTTCATCCAGTTAATTACGTTTTTACCCTTGATCAGAATAGTGTTTTCAGAATATGTCCTTTTTAATGTTTTCTTGTAATTTTTAACATGTACCAGGCATATTTAAGCATCAATAACTTATGAGGCATATGAAACACATCAAGTAACTTGTATGTACTGTAGAGAAATGAAAAGATGAAGGTTGGTTTCTTACAAGGATTTTATGGATGAAGAACAAGAGATTAAGAACAAGAACACTAGCCTAATAATCACCAACCAAGAGATTTAATACCCAAATCTTTCAACCAACCTTTCTTACCAAGTTTTACCCTTGATAAACCCTAAATATCACAGCCCTTAACCACCTTGGAAGAACTTCTAATCGACTTTGAGGAAGACTTCAAGAAAAACTCCAAGAAACTTCAAGAAAACTTTCAAAACTTTGATTCAAGCCACCATCTTTTGTGAGCACCTTCAAGAAGATGTTGTAGAGATGATTTTGTGGTTAAAATCAAGATGATATGTATGGATGGTTTTTGAATTAGAGTGAGATTTGCATGAAGGAGTGGAATGATTATGTTTCTTGGAAATGAGGAGTATGAAGAGTGTGAATATGGGTAATGGGGGGATGGTGGCCGGCCTAGGGATTTAAAAGGAGTGGATATATTTTATTATTTCATAAAAATACATTATATACATGTTTTATACAAGTATCATAAGTCACGGAGTGAGTTTGAAGGCCAACGGGACTAAACCGGTAACGTTTTATGCATAATTTGTGAAAATAAATGTCATGTAGATAATATTTTCATAAAAATGTCACATTTAACTTAAAATGACCCAAATTGATGTTTCATATATTTCCCGAGCCTTTCGGAGTGTTAATATGTCTTTAAAGCTTAAACCGCGAGCCGAAAACGCGAATTACGCAATACCGGGTGACTTGAAAACGTAAATTTTAGGAGAATGTTATAAAAATATTATGAAGTGTTAAAATGACTAATTTTAATATTTCATGGGAGACTTGGGTTTTCTGGAGTGTTTAAACGAAATAAAAAAATCAAAAACGCAGACTGAAAATGCAAGTTGTTACCAAAATTTGACAAAATCGTGAAACGAAACATAAAATGTGAAATATAGAAGTTTTGAATATTAGGAGTGTATGATGGAATATTAAATCACTTATGACATGAAAACGGACAGGAATCCTAACATGGCTCATGAATAGCTAGAAACGCGAAAGTCGCTAAATCGGGTGAAAAGTAAAAATAAATTTTTTACTCAAGTGAAAATAGAAATAGAATATGAATTAGATATTGACCTTGAAATTACGAAATGTCACAAATGATGAGTTGGTGCCTACCTCCCACTAGTTTCCCATTAAACACTTCACACATGTTATTAAGTAACACATCAGAATGAGCTTTCCCTACACATGTATAGAACATGTTTTAGTAATACAGAAAAAAATGTTGAACAACAAAAGATGTACACTTAGACACAGATTTGGTTAGTACCTGAAAAATGCGACCTTGACCAATGGGTTGGTGGTATCTTACTTAACCAAGCATGGGCAGGTTCGCTAAAACTCTTGAATGCAAGCATTGCTGCCTCAAATTGTTGGACGGTTGTTGTTGCTGCACATCTCCACAAATGTTCCATGTAGGCTCTAGAATTCCATTGCAATTTCATATTCTCATGGATGTACCTCAAACAGAATATGTGTTCCGCACTAGGGAATAATGCTGCTAAAGCTAGAATGATACCCTGCACAAAGGAACATCAATTCATTACTAATAAAAGTATCATTTATGAATTATATAAGTGAATATAATCAACTATAAATTAACATCACCTTTTTTCTGTCGCTGATAAAAGTGTAGTTTGAATTTGGTTGCAAGTCAATATCATCTGCTAGACATTCAAGAAACCAAATCCATGAATCTTTGTTTTGAGCTTCTAAAACAGCATAGGCTAAAGGGTATATTCCATTATTGTTGTCAATACCAACAACTGTAAGAAGCTGACCAGGAAAATGACCCCTCATAAAAGCACCGTCTAATCCCAACAACTCTCTTTGACAAGCTTCATATCCTTCTTTCAAAGCACCTAAGCAAAACGTACATTCTCTTGAGAACTTTCGTTAGACTTGATGGATATGTTGCAGTTTGTACACTTGTCCAAACTGCTGTATTAGGATTTGTTTTCTACAACTCTTCAACATAGTCCCTCAAAATGGTATATTGCTGCTTATGATCACCCCTAATCTCAATTTTTGCCTTGTTTTTTTCCCTTTATGCCTTTTGTATAGACACTTGGACTTCAAACTGTTTAGTGAGTTGATCTTGAACATCCCTTATTGGAATATCTGGATTGACTTGAACTTGGTCAAGTATTTGCTTTGAGAGAAACTTGTAGTCAAATGCTTTGATCTCTCTTGATTGCAAAAATTTGTGTTCATACTTTAAAGTTCTAACACTCCATAAATCTTTAGATGTATCTTTTGCTACATACAACAACCATAGGCAATCTTTTGCTTGCTCTTTTTGTGATCACAAATATACATCCCTTCCGAGGCCTCTAGTTAACGGACCAGTTTTCCTCTTTGGGTCTGTTCCCAGCCCAATACCTCCACTTGTACCACATACTGGTATTATTCCCACACACCTAGCCCTAATTCTTTGTTTTTCATTCTTAATGAGTTGCAATTTCCTCCTAGTTTGTATTGAATGCAGTTTGATCTTATCTTTCACTTATTTTGCAGTTACAAAAGTTTGACCACAGAAAAAAAATACTTCGTCGTCTACTTGTTCTGCCTCAGTTAACTTTTGTTTCTTGTATGCCCTCATCTTTTTCTTCCTAATTACATACTCATTCTCATTCTCAGAACCACTTGCAAACTCATTATCATCACAGAGATCTTGTATATCATTTTTCTTAAAAAAATCATCTGGTATCAGGCTAGAGCTACCTATAGTGGGTAACTCCGTAGTCTCAATCAATTTGAACAAAGCAACATCAACATCATGCTCCTCAAAAGTATTCTCCTCATCAACAACTATGTTTCCATCTTGAATGTTGTCAATAACATCGACATCACTCTCATAACTATCTGTTTCACTCACATTGTCATCACCTAACTCTTCATCAATCTCACAGAACTCTACAGATTTACCTTTTTGCATACGCTTAACAAGTGTATCTATTTCCTCGTCTTGATGACCAAACTCTTGTTTAGTTTCACATACCTCTATAGGACCACCTTCTTGGCTATGGTCAACACTAATAGGACTATCTTTTGGCCTATGGTCAACACTAACAGTACTATTTTTTTGGCTATGGTCAACACTAACTGGACTATCTTTTTGGCAATGGTCAACACTAACAGGACTATCTTTTTGGCTATGGTCAACACTAACAGGACTATCTTTTTACATATGCTCAACAGGTGTATCTATGGTCATCAAGGGTGTAGAAAACTAGAAGGGGGGGGGGGGGGTTGAATAGTTTTACCAATTAAAATCTCTTATTAAAACTTATAGATCGACTTATGTCAATCTAGTTTACGTGTTGGATATTGATAGTTAGAAAAGGAAAATAACTAAGGAGATAGAGATAGAAAGACACAACCATAACACGAGTGTTTATAGTTGATCGGCTATGTGTCGTTTTACACATATCTTTTCGTCCAATTTTCGAGTCAAAACAACCAAAAACACTTTAAAACGATCAAATAATGTTAAAAATATATTTGAAATGTGTTTTTGTGTATTCATATGCAAAATGATTGAAAACGTTTGAAAAAACAAATAAAATTTGCAAATGGCAAGTCTAGTCCCTCAAGCTTGAAAAAAATAAAAATAGTAAAAAAAATAAATTTTTAGTCCTCGGAATAATAAACTTGGCATTTTTGGTCCCTTGGAATATTTTGGTGAAATGACAACTCAGGCCCCTGCAGTTTCATGATTTACAAATATGGTCCTTGTGTTTTGAACTAAATTACCCTTACTAACCACAACCGGATCCACATAAAAGCTTAAACCCAGCCCACTCTCCCATTACACTCACCAGCCCACCACTAAATTAAACCCACCGGATCCACCACTCAAACCCGACCCATCCACCCTTCTAATAACAATACGGGGTCACAAGAATAGTCAAATCCCCCAAATGCAATGGTCAAAATCCCTAAGCTAACATCCCACACTTCATCAGCCTTGTCTTCTTCCTCCCTCCCGCCAAGAACAATCACGGGACACAACCAAACAAACCTCCACTCCCCAAACTTTCACCATTTTTCCACTTCTCTTCTCCCCAACACCAAAACCCTTCCCCTTATACCTCCCCATCAGCCACCTCACCTATCCGTGTGAGTTAGTGGGTGCTAAGACCAAGATTGAGGGCTGTGATCATTTTTATTTAATCCAACGGTGGGGAAAGTCAGCAAAGAAGCACAAGTAACTATTTTGTGAAGCCTTCTCTCACAGAAGAAACACAAGAAGAGGGACCGGAGTATTTTATTTTTTTCTTAGTAGTATAAATAGGGTAGGATAGTCTCATTTGGAGGTAGGTTTATTTTAGCTAAAAAAATTAGGTATGTTTTTTTTTTTTTTTTGAGCAGTAGGTTTATTTTAGTTTAAGAGTTGTAATTTTGAATTCCAGTTGTAATTGACTCTAATTTTAAATTTTAATATCAGTTTTTTTTCGAATCAGTCCTTATTTTATCTGCTATTGATATCAGTACTTGTTTGTTGATTTTTGTTGTTGCCAGTTTATTTGTTTGGGGTAGTGGTTTTCATTGTTTGTTTGCGACATTTGCGTTATTAGTTTAATATAAGTTAGTTGCTGCTCTTGGTATCCTTGTTCTGCTTTAGTTTCAGTTTAGCTAAAGTATTTTGTGAATGATTTAGTTTTAGTTTAGCTCAGTATTTGTTTTGATCTCTACCTAGTTTTGTGCTGTGGTGAATATTTGTGTACTGAGTATGCAAAATTTGTTGCTTTGAAATTCCCTAGTAGCAGCCTGTACCATTCTCATCCTGACTTTTGGATATCAGTTTTAGTAGTAGAATTATTGCGTTTAGTGCTTATTGCATCAGTAGGATCCTGTGACTTTAGTTGCCTGTAGTGGTTTTGTAGCTGTTAGGTTAGGACACCTTTTAAGTAGATAAAAAAAAAAAACAGTCATTTGCTTGTTCTCTCATTAGCTAAAGTTTGTTGAAATTTGTTGATATGCTTGAAGCTTGTTTTGGATTTAAAAAGAGTTTTTGTGACTAAGGCTGTTACTAAGAATTGGTTGTTAAAATTTTAACTTTGTAGAAATTTCATCTTTAGTTGATTAGTTGGTTGTTATAGATTTTAGTTTGTTGTTAACAGTTGTTTTAATGTTTGTGTTTTGAGTAATGTCATCTTTAATTAGGTTGTTGTTATCAGTGAGTTAAGATTTTTAAGTCAAAAGAAAAAAAAATTAATAGCAAAACTAACCATCCTGGGGTTCGAACCCAGGACAGTTAGCACAAACATAATAAACCCAACCATCTGCTCTAAAGCTTATTATTAGATAATATTTGCAATAGTTTTCTTTTAAACTTCTTTTTATTTCAGTTTAGAAATTTAAAATAGTTTAAATAGTTTTTAAATTATAAAAAAAATATTTAAAAAGTAAAAAATATTTTTCTTTTTTCCAAAATTTTCTTTTATAATTTAGAATGTAGGAAAATTAATTTGATATCCGTAGGATTTATATTTCGTAGGTTTCATGTTTTAGTTTAGCACGTTTACGTTTTTAATTACGTTAATTGTTTTTAGTTGAATTTTATTTCCTAGCATATTTATTGTTTTACGTAGCTGTAATCCAAATCCAAAATCTCTCAAATTTTTATATCTCAAACACGATTCACAAACCCGATTGCACAAATTCCATTCAACTCTCATCGGGGATAACGAACCGGGTCACACATACTTCACTTGTGTTTCCTTGGAAATAAATATGACTTGATTTTAACAGATCAAATTTTGGCGCCGCTGCCGGGGAGGGCTGTAGCGAATTTTTAAAATCTCGTTTGTCAAATCGTGTTTTATAAACTTTCTTTGTGAAGGTTTATAGTATATTTGTGCATATTTTCTATAAAAAAAAAAAAAAAAAAAAAAAAAAAAAAAAAAAAAAAAAAAAAAAACCTCTTTGTTTAATAATAACAACAATAAAAATTTACCGTCGAGAATCAAGACAGAGTACTACCTAACTGGGGGTACGGACATAATAAGTTCCCAAACTAAAGATTAAAACTTGCCTTTGTATCCTTGTGAGTGGTGTACCTTTTTCAAAGAAGCCATTCATCTTGTGATTATTGGTTTAAGTTCATTGTCTAAGGTGTTTTACAAAAACAAAAGAAAATAAAATAAACATCCTCACTTCTTTGAAGTGTTGTAAACCATTCCGAATTTCCAACAAAACGAATCGTGAGTTAATTGTTTTTCGGATTATCTTGAAATTACAACCTATACAAGTGGTTTAAGGATGGTTTGACATTAAATTGACGAACCGAAAGAGGCGGGTTTTTAAGGAGCATTTATTGCCCACCTTTGCTTCTCCGCCACTCTGCGAGTAATTTTGTGAGAAACGAGTTTCGATTGACGAATCGATCACAAAAAAATATTGTGTAACTATCCTTAAAAAAAAAAAAAGAGAAAAAAAAGATTTTCATTTTCAAAAATTTGTTTTTAAACTTTTGTTGTTTTATTGGTGCATGAGCACCCGTTCTTCCACACCCAATCTTTGTTCACCCGTTTCTAATCCCGAAAGAATTATTCGCCGAAATCGACGTCTTGATTTTCAAGACGTTGAGAATATGGCTGCTGATAATAACGCGGGTAATAATGGGCCAGCTCCCGATCTCCGAACGATGGAGGAGTTGTGCCAACCGACCATGCAAGGACGGGGCGGACCTATTGCTCCCGTCAATATCCAAGCCGCGGATTTTGGACTTAAACATCATATGATCCAACAAGTCCAAACTTCGTGCCAATTTCACGGTTTACCGGGTGAAGATGCAAACAAGCATCTCGATAAATTCATCACGGTAACCCAAAGCATGAAACAACAAGGTGTCACCGATGACGCCCTTCGCTTGTATCTTTTTCCTTATTCATTGACGCATCATGCCACCGCTTGGTTTGATCGTCTTCCCAAGAATTCAATTCATAGTTTCGATGAAATGACTTCAAAATTCTTGGCAAAATATTTCCCACCATCGATGGTGACGAAATTAAGGAATGATATAAGCAATTTTCGCCAGCTTCCCGATGAATCTTTATTCGAAGCTTGGGAACGTTATAAGCTATCTATTGATCGATGTCCTAATCATAATATGTTGCTTGTTACCATAATAGACACATTCTATAATGGTTTAACACTACGACATCGTGAAACGATCAATGCTGCGGCCGGTGGTACCTTTATGAAAAGGCGACCCGAAGAGTGCTATGATTTAATTGAAAACATGACCGCCCACCACAATTATTGGGATTCCTCCGCCGAGAGGAGTGAGTCATCTAAATCTATCACTACGGACTCTTCATCCGAGATAGCTTCACTCACTAAAAGAATGGATGATTTATCCACTGCTGTTTTGAGGCTACATCAAAATAATCTTCAAAACCAAACTCAACAAGCAAATGTGGTGAATCAAAGCTGTGTAACATGTGGTGGTCCCACACCCATATTTCGAGTGTCCAGCCACCAATGGCAACACTCAAGAGAGCGTTTATGCTACTTCGGGATCCTACAATTCGGGAGGTAATTCTTACCAACCCCAAGGAGACCGTAATCTTCTAAGCTATCGCTCCAACAATTATCTTGGACCACCTGGTTTCAACCCCCAAAATCCAAATGGGCAAAACCGAAATGCCCAATTTAACCAAAACCAAGGTCGGGTGAACCAAAATTTCCAAAACCAAGGTTTCCAAAATCAAGGTTTTCAAAACCAAGGTAATCACCAAGGTTTTCAAGGAAATCAAAACCGTGGTCAAAATTTCAATCAAAATTTGGGAAATGTTCAAAACCGTGGACAAAATTTTAATCAAGACCAAGTTTTAAACCAAAATCAAACGTCCACGGAGGAATTATTGAAGCAATTCATGATATCCCAAAATGAAACCAATCGGTTGATGGCCACTCAAATAAATGAAATCAGAAAGTCTTTAAATGATCGACCCTCGGGCTCAGGAACTCTTCCTAGCACCACGATCGCTAACCCGAGGGGCGATGTGAAGGCGATCACAACAAGGAGTGGTGTCCAATATAATGGACCCAAAATTCCAACTACCTCTTCTTCTCTTCCTCCAAAGGTAGTTGAAATTGAGACCGAGGAGACAACGGACAAGGTGCATTCCACAAGCTCACGAAGTACCGCACACGTCCAACCTTCGGTAATCCCAACCCCAATTCCGGAACCCGATGTTCCGAAGACAAATCCAAAGCCTTCAATACCATATCCTTCAAGGCTTAATGATCAAAAGCTTAAAGAGAAAAACAATGCACAAATGGAAAAGTTCTTCCAAATCTTCAATGAGATGCACTTCGACATAAGCTTTGCTGATGCTCTCGTTCTCATGCCAAAGTTTGCAACTACACTCAAAGGGTTGTTAAGCAACAAGGATAAGTTAGTCGATATGGCAAAAACCCCATTAAACGAGCAATGCTCGGCGGTCATCCTCAAGAAGCTTCCCGAAAAGCTTGGAGACCCCGGCAAGTTCTTAATCCCGTGTGATTTCTCGGGGATGGTGAAATGCTCCGCCTTGGCCGATCTTGGCGCAAGTATTAACCTCATGCCACTCTCGATATGGGAAAAACTATCTCTTCCAAAGCTTACATCCACGTGCATGACACTCGAGCTAGCGGATCGTACCACTACTTATCCGCTTGGAATAGCCGAGGATGTTGTCGTGAAAGTGGGAAAGTTCCAATTTCCCACAGATTTTGTTGTTGTAGACTTTGATGCCGATCCACGAGTTCCACTCATTTTGGGTAGAGCTTTTCTAAGAACGAGTCGTGCTCTTATTGATGTGTACGCCGAAGAATTAACCATTCGTGTTGAAAATGAAGAGATCACGTTCAACATTAATCAGGGGTCAAATTGCAACGTTGCTACTATTGATAAAAAATCTGAAAAAATTGATTCAAAACTTTCAAGATTCACGGTCAAAAGTGTTGCACAAAAACGTTCTGAGCTCAAAGCAATGAACATAGCCCCTGGTTCAAGTGAATGGTTCAAAAGTTGTAATGCAGAAGTTAAGAGTGTTTTTGATTACGATGAACACGAATCTGAGGATACAACGGAAGTGGTAAAGACTGCTAGCTCTAAGAGCACACCACTTGCCCCACCTTCAGAATCGGTTTGTCGTATTGATATTGCCAAAAATCCCACTCTTACTTCCACATCACTCATTTCCGACTCTTCTCCTCCGTTTGAGGAAAGTGATATTTCTAAAGAAGAGTTCGAGGTCTTCTTGTTTGATGCTCAAATTGTTGAGCCCGATGTTGATCCGGGGGGAGATGGCCCGATTTTAGAAAAAATGATTTTTGATGAACCATTGTTTGTTCTTCCCCCAAAGGATGATGTTGTTGTGGAAAAGCCGTCTTATCCTTCCGAGCTCGAGCTCGAGGATGCTTTTCCCGAATTTGAGAGTTTTGTGTTTAATGATCAAGAGGAGAGAAGTGGCAATCCCACTCCTCATCCCGATTATTCACTCTCGGCTTATGAAGCCTTTCGTTTTGATATCGATCATTTGGAAGAGACGGGAAGTGTAAATACCACTTCCCATTCTTATATGTCTCTTCCCGAGTATGATGTATTTCATTTTGATAAAAATGATCGATATCATGAGGAGTTCTCGTTGAACTCCCTCATATGATATCTCCTCCTGAATATGATCATTTCTACTTCGATCTGGAGGATGATTCTAGTGTGGGGGGAGGTGTGTTCAAAGATTTACTTCTTGAAGATTGTATCCCAACCCTCCCTCCCGTTGAAGCCGATGATGCTTCCGATGATGAAGAGTTTTACATGATCATAATAAAAATCTTGCTTCTCTTCATCACATATGGTGTGATTGCTCTTTCCCTTTTCTCCTACGGGAATGAGGACACCATATTTGACCCCGGTATCACCCTTAATAGTTTCTTCTATTGAAATACCGCGGGTTTTATCTCATCGGTGTGGAACTTTCTCATGTTCAAATGTTTATCCAAACAATTTGAATGAAAGTCCGATTGAGATTGGTTTCCACTTGCTTCCCCATGGACAAATAAATTCGGGGTCGAGTCAAGCTAGCGACTCGGTTAACAAAAACAGTAGCACACCATATGGGTTTTCACCCATATTTCTGACTTCTTTCTACTTTCTACCACCTTAGTGTGGGGGAGATGCCCCCGATGTTGTACATAAATTTCAAAAAAAAAAAAAAAAAAAAAAAAAAAAAAAAAAAAAAAAAAAATTTTGCAAACACAAAAATAAAATAAATGGCCCGTAATATTTCCCTTTTACGTTCTCAGTTTCGGCATAACAACCGGTACTTTGAATATTGAGGACAATATTCATTTCTAGTATGGGGGGAATTCTCACGAATTTAATCACGTATATAAACCATCTAATTCCCCCATTTTTGGCCAAAATTTTTTTTTTGGTGTAAGTGTTTTGCACTTACACAACAAATGGTTATCAGTCCACCATGTCTAACACACAAAAGGATTGGCTAATCCAAGAGCAAACGGTTCTTGGTAAAGATATATCAAATCCGTTTACGGCTTACAATTTGCCAAAAATTGTATGGTATTCGACTCACCATATCCTAAAAAGATGAAGAGTTGGCTAGCCCGCAAGATTATGGCTTGTGGTAAAGGCAGTTGGAAAACCATAATTGGTCATCAGCTCACCAAAGATAATAAGTGGTTTTATCTAAGAGTTGGCTAGTCCAGAAGCAAACGGCTTCTGGTAAAGACAAATCAAATCCGTTGGCAGCTGATGATTTGCTCAAAATCATATGGTTATCAGTGTACCATAGTTCTTACTTGAACTAAAACATTTGGCTACTCCAGAGGTGATGGCTTCTGGTAAAGAGATACATCCATCAATTTTTGAAAAAATTGCTAGGGACTAGCAATTGCTCAGTGTGGGGGATTTGATATGTGTCGTTTTACACATATCTTTTCGTCCAATTTTCGAGTCAAAACAACCAAAAACACTTTAAAACGATCAAATAATGTTAAAAATATATTTGAAATGTGTTTTTGTGTTTTCATATGCAAAATGATTGAAAACGTTTGAAAAAACAAATAAAATTTGCAAATGGCAAGTCTAGTCCCTCAAGCTTGAAAAAAATAAAAATAGTAAAAAAAATAAATTTTTAGTCCTCGGAATAATAAACTTGGCATTTTTGGTCCCTTGGAATATTTTGGTGAAATGACAACTCAGGCCCCTGCAGTTTCATGATTTACAAATATGGTCCTTGTGTTTTGAACTAAATTACCCTTACTAACCACAACCGGATCCACATAAAAGCTTAAACCCAGCCCACTCTCCCATTACACTCACCAGCCCACCACTAAATTAAACCCACCGGATCCACCACTCAAACCCGACCCATCCACCCTTCTAATAACAATACGGGGTCACAAGAATAGTCAAATCCCCCAAATGCAATGGTCAAAATCCCTAAGCTAACATCCCACACTTCATCAGCCTTGTCTTCTTCCTCCCTCCCGCCAAGAACAATCACGGGACACAACCAAACAAACCTCCACTCCCCAAACTTTCACCATTTTTCCACTTCTCTTCTCCCCAACACCAAAACCCTTCCCCTTATACCTCCCCATCAGCCACCTCACCTATCCGTGTGAGTTAGTGGGTGCTAAGACCAAGATTGAGGGCTGTGATCATTTTTATTTAATCCAACGGTGGGGAAAGTCAGCAAAGAAGCACAAGTAACTATTTTGTGAAGCCTTCTCTCACAGAAGAAACACAAGAAGAGGGACCGGAGTATTTTATTTTTTTCTTAGTAGTATAAATAGGGTAGGATAGTCTCATTTGGAGGTAGGTTTATTTTAGCTAAAAAAATTAGGTATGTTTTTTTTTTTTTTTTGAGCAGTAGGTTTATTTTAGTTTAAGAGTTGTAATTTTGAATTCCAGTTGTAATTGACTCTAATTTTAAATTTTAATATCAGTTTTTTTCGAATCAGTCCTTATTTTATCTGCTATTGATATCAGTACTTGTTTGTTGATTTTTGTTGTTGCCAGTTTATTTGTTTGGGGTAGTGGTTTTCATTGTTTGTTTGCGACATTTGCGTTATTAGTTTAATATAAGTTAGTTGCTGCTCTTGGTATCCTTGTTCTGCTTTAGTTTCAGTTTAGCTAAAGTATTTTGTGAATGATTTAGTTTTAGTTTAGCTCAGTATTTGTTTTGATCTCTACCTAGTTTTGTGCTGTGGTGAATATTTGTGTACTGAGTATGCAAAATTTGTTGCTTTGAAATTCCCTAGTAGCAGCCTGTACCATTCTCATCCTGACTTTTGGATATCAGTTTTAGTAGTAGAATTATTGCGTTTAGTGCTTATTGCATCAGTAGGATCCTGTGACTTTAGTTGCCTGTAGTGGTTTTGTAGCTGTTAGGTTAGGACACCTTTTAAGTAGATAAAAAAAAAAAACAGTCATTTGCTTGTTCTCTCATTAGCTAAAGTTTGTTGAAATTTGTTGATATGCTTGAAGCTTGTTTTGGATTTAAAAAGAGTTTTTGTGACTAAGGCTGTTACTAAGAATTGGTTGTTAAAATTTTAACTTTGTAGAAATTTCATCTTTAGTTGATTAGTTGGTTGTTATAGATTTTAGTTTGTTGTTAACAGTTGTTTTAATGTTTGTGTTTTGAGTAATGTCATCTTTAATTAGGTTGTTGTTATCAGTGAGTTAAGATTTTTAAGTCAAAAGAAAAAAAAATTAATAGCAAAACTAACCATCCTGGGGTTCGAACCCAGGACAGTTAGCACAAACATAATAAACCCAACCATCTGCTCTAAAGCTTATTATTAGATAATATTTGCAATAGTTTTCTTTTAAACTTCTTTTTATTTCAGTTTAGAAATTTAAAATAGTTTAAATAGTTTTTAAATTATAAAAAAAATATTTAAAAAGTAAAAAATATTTTTCTTTTTTCCAAAATTTTCTTTTATAATTTAGAATGTAGGAAAATTAATTTGATATCCGTAGGATTTATATTTCGTAGGTTTCATGTTTTAGTTTAGCACGTTTACGTTTTTAATTACGTTAATTGTTTTTAGTTGAATTTTATTTCCTAGCATATTTATTGTTTTACGTAGCTGTAATCCAAATCCAAAATCTCTCAAATTTTTATATCTCAAACACGATTCACAAACCCGATTGCACAAATTCCATTCAACTCTCATCGGGGATAACGAACCGGGTCACACATACTTCACTTGTGTTTCCTTGGAAATAAATATGACTTGATTTTAACAGATCAATAGTGGTTCGGCTATAGGGACTCTTTTTCCCTGCCCTACTCCACTCCCCGAGTCACTTACTCGAGAGTTCCGTAAACACTACAAGACAAACTCCTTTCACCGGCGGAGAAGCCTTCACAACGTCGCTTACACTTTATCTGGTACAAAGCTAAATACCGAGCTCTTCCACGAGGTAGAGCCAAACCTATCACAATGTCGCCTACACTTTATCCGGTACAAGGCTAGATACCGGGTTCCATTACAAAGGTGGAACCACTACCCAACACAACTTGGAGATCCACTCTCCAGTATCACCAATCTACAAGACTGATGAACTCAAATAAGTACATTTTATTACTATCATTTATCCTATTAATTTGACTTGTTTTACTATATTATGTATGAGGATTGATACTTAATTGTTTACTTTTGTAATTCTCAGGTAAAAACAAGCATTTGGTGAAACTTAGCGATTATGGACTAATAATGGAGCAAAACGTGCATAAAGTGAAAGTCTACTGACATGGACAAGATCAAGTCAATTCTGCTCCAGATGCGCCGCATCTCACTCTCGAAATGCGCCGCATCTCTATCAAGATATCACCAGATACGATCCAAGATACAAGAGGACATGCGCCGCATCTAATAAAGGGTTACGCCGCATCTTCTGGCGGTGTACGAATATTCCTGAATATTATAATCTTGGACCCCACGCGAAGTTAAGTACATGCGCCGCATCTACTTAAGTAGATGCGCCGCATCTTCCCTCAGACAGAAACTATAAATACACCGTAGACCAGACGAGTTAAAGAGTTCGAAACCCTAAAACCGAAGTTCGGACAGCAGAACAGGAGGACGAATTCAGTCAAGGAGGCAGCACAAGACACACCTAAATCGAAGATACAAGAGCTGTAAGAAGGTGCTGCATGTATTTAATTCATTAAGTAGTTTTGTTTTATTGTGTTAGCAAACTTTAATTCATCAGGATTGGTGGCTTGTGTAATGTGACAACGAAAGATTGCACTCCCTTTAATACTTGCTTTCCCATCAATTAAAGTTTATATGTTGATGTCTTTGGTTACTACTTATTAGTGCATTGATAACCTCTGTGTTTATTAGTGGCTTGCGGGCATCCGACTGCGGGACAAGATGTGGCTCCCACGGTTGTTTCTAAATTGATCACTTAGGAATAACT
Source organism: Artemisia tridentata subsp. tridentata (assembly GCA_021014915.2). Classification (NCBI taxonomy): domain Eukaryota; kingdom Viridiplantae; phylum Streptophyta; class Magnoliopsida; order Asterales; family Asteraceae; genus Artemisia; species Artemisia tridentata. The sequence goes on along the minus strand of CP139506.1, from coordinate 134,178,524 downwards.
TTTAGACATAAGTAATCATTAAGGGTTTACTCGCCGATAAGAATAGGACCAACGAGAAAGGGTTAATTACATACACTTCATATAAAGCTATCAATAAAACAAGTGACAATCTACTTAATCATAAGGACAGCCCTCTTATTGTCTCTAGTATCTATCTGTGTACGTGTGTGCTACTTGCTGATTCGTGCCTAGTGGTTTATTTTATCATTTAATTGCAACAAATCGTGCCAGTCTCTCAGGCTGAAACACCCCTTGCGTTAGGATATTAAAATACTAATTAGAATAACTAGATAATACGTTCCACTCTTAGTGATCGACACTCTACTTACCATTATCTTCATACTGACCGGGTACACTGCTCGTTAAGTGTGTGTGTTATTAATAAGTCGGCTAAATATAAATTTAAAACTTGAGTAGGCATTAAAACTGCTAAACCGCAACGACACATCACGCGCATCAAAGACACAACATACGGGTGATCACCCTCGACTACACCAATGTATACAACAAGACTTGAGGCACCAAACCTCAACAACAATGTTTTGCACCAAGACAACCTTGAGGTATCAAACCTCTACTTCGACAATGTACACCAAGATCTTCATGAGCCACCAAAACTCATCTTCATAATCTTGATCTACACAACTTGAAGAACCACTTTTCAATGACAAAGACCTTCATGACTTGACTTGGCAATCCAAGCTTCAACTACACCAAAGTACACACCGTTTCTTGAATCTACTTCCAATGGATCACCTACAAAAATCGCTTCTGTGATCTTGAGATGATGATGAAGCCTAGCATTCCATGGCTTGGAGATTGCATGACTTTGAATCTAAACGTAGTTATTCGCCTTTAGAAAGAACCTATAGAATCACCACACAAAAGATTACAAGGAAGATCTAGGATCTGAGGTTAGAGAGATAAAAATATAGAGAGAAGATATATTTAAGAGGGGTGAGAAACAAGAGAGAAATGGCTCACTATTTATAGGCAAAAACAGTCCACTATTCACCCAGTTCTGGCGGATCCCTTCTCAAAGGGATCCGACCAGTGTAATCCCACGGAACCGGGTATCTAGTAGTACCATGTCGGGTTATGGGTTACAATTACGGATTTTGGGTTATGGGTCAAGGTCCATGGGTCAAGTGATGTTGTGAATGATGTTAAAGACATCTTGGGTCATGGGTTATGGACTTTGGGGCATGGGCCATGGGTTTTACCCATTGTGATGTCATGCATGATGTCAAAGACATTAATGCATACGTGTGGAAAACTAGAAGGGGGGGGTTGAATAGTTTTACCGTTTTTAAAATTAATTCGCTTTGTGACTTAACGTGATTTCAAAGTAAGTATGCACAAAGAAACAATATAATATAAGTAAGTAAGGAAAGGAATGATCAAACCAAACAACACAGATATTTATAATGGTTCGGCTACAAGGACTCTCTTCCTTGCCCTAATCCACTCCTCGAGCCTCTAACTCGAGAGTTTTTCTTCACTAAGAAACAAGCTCCCTTCTAGGCGGAGAAAACCTTTACACGTTGCTTACTCTTTATCCGGTACTAAGCTAAACACCGGGTTCTTTACAAGTGTACAACCACTCCCGTTGGTTCTTTCACAAGGGTACCACCACTCCCGACACTCTTTGTGTTTTAAGGACTAAAACACTAACCAAACTCTACTGAATAAATGATACAAACAATGATGTGTGAACTAATACAAAATCACACAGAGTCTATACTAAAAGGATAACAACAGTAGGTTGATCCTTATATGCTTTGATCTCTTTGCTACAAAAGGAAATATCAATGAAATGAAAGAATGATATGGGTTAGTGATATGTAAATGAATGAGTATGTATTTAAGCTATATGAGTGATGAAAATGCCCAAATGATCAGCTTGCTATTTATAGGCAAACTGATTCAACAGTTGGCGGATCTGGCGGATCCCAAAAATTGGATCCGCCCTTGTATGGGTTTGGATCCGCCACTTCAGGACAGCTAAGAGATTCTCAAATCTTTCCATATCTTGCCATATCTTTCCATATATTCCAATGTCAACTCTTTGGCTTGAAGATCAATACAAGATATCTCAAAATCTTTCTAAGATTGTGTTCATAATGCATGCCATGATGTCATCCTAATATTTAAGAAATAAAGTTTCTAATTTAAGGAAGAAACTTGTAAATATATATATGTATATAATGTTACTCCTAGAGATCTTGTAATATGTAAATATGTTTTAAAAGACTTATCACTATAAATGTAAAAGGCTTATTCTTATATTTATGCTTTTGCTTAAAGATAAACTTTGTATTTTTCATTAACAAAATTAAGCAAAGACCGTAAAATATAAATAACGTTTTTGGGACGATATTTGTATTAACAATGTGGGTCAAGGTTATAGGTCAAGCTTCATGGGTTATGGGTTATGGTTTTGGCCCACGGATAATCCAAGACAAGTTATACATTTTTACTTACTTATTTTATAAAATTTATTTAGTGATTTTGACAAAGTAAGTTAGAAAAACTTATTGGCTTTAAAACATTACATATTTTATTTATTTTGATAAAATGATTTTAATTTTGTTATCGACAAAACATAAAAAGATCGTAAAATTGAGCTGCATAAAATTTGGTTAGTGTTCTGTTTGTCCGGATCCGCTGGTTTCTTTAAAAGAGAGATCCGGGTAGTACAAAGTGATGGATCCGACTTACCTGCAGTTTGTTAGCAGCAGTGCACAATAGAAAAGATATGAAGACAAGTAATAATCACACCAATCATGCTCACATAGACAAGATAATCAAGTAGATTCAATTAATAAAATAAGAGAAGTGTTACACACATTGGTGAAATCTCTAAAACTAAGAAAATGATCTAAAAAGGTAAAATCCTAACAAAGTCTAGGCCTAAGACTAGTTGACGTCATCAAAACGTTCAAGAAGGTGGTAGAACATGAAACGTACTTCATCATTTAGTTCATGAACTAAGGTTTAGACATGTTGACAATTATCACAAGTATCATTGTGGCTTGTTTGTTGTGAGGTTAAGATAGAAGGTAGTTGAGGTATGTTTGAGGTGAGAACACCTAGGTTTAGAGTTTGTGGATGTACCACGGGTGTTGGTAAAGAAACATGTGTGGGTGGAAGCGTGTCATTGTTTGGTTGAGGTGATTGAGGTGTTTGTGATGGTTGACATCTTCTCATTACCCAAAATGGGCCATTTAAGGGTGGTGGAGAGGAAGGTACGTATGCTATGGTGGTGGTATGTTGATGTCAACATCTAGGGGATGAGATGGTGGTTGTATTGAAATTCTCTCAATGGATGAGAATGTTGGTAATAGTGGTGGATTAGAAGGTCAAGGAGGTAAGTCCTCCAATGAGTTGAAGTAGAGGTGAGGTGATGAATGAGGTGTGGTGAAAGAAAGAAGTCTTGGTTCAAGAGGAGAAGGTTTTTTTAGTTGAGTGGATATAGGAGTGTTTGGTAATGTAGGTTCACTAGTAGGTGTAGGTTCAAGAGGAGTTGATTGTGGTGATGTTGTTTTGGTGGAAGCAAGTTGTGGTGGTGATGGTTTAAGAGATGAAAGTTGTGGTGAGGTTGGTTTGTTGGAAGCTAGCTGTGTTGGATTCATTAGATGGAAGAGTTTGGATGTAGTTTATGAGAGGTGTTCTAGTAGAGGATGCTTTGATGGGTGAGGCTTCGGTTGAGGATATTACATACACAATACGTGCGGTTTTTCTTAGAGGGCTCCTAGTGGATGATCTTGCACTTGGTGCCTTAGTCATGTTATTGGGTAGGTTTAGAGTGTGAGTTTGCAGTAGAAGATGGTTTATTTTGGTGTGGTTTGGAAGCACAAACACAAGTGGCTTAAATAGTGAAAGATCAAGTAAGTGAATTAAAGCCTAAACCACTAAAATCCTATGAATTGTAATGATATGCATGCACCAAGGTGAACTACATTGATATATTCTTCTAGGAGATATATTAGAGGCAATGTGGAGTGCTTAAGTGGATAAAATTGAGTATTGGAAGGCTATAGGTGATAAAATTTGTTTCTGTTTGCCCGGTCCCAGCGGATCCTTCTCAAAAGGGATCTGGCTAGCTTTAGCTGAGGGAACCGGCTAACAGATCAGATAAAGGTAAGAAATGCGGGTGATCCAGCTATTGCAGCCCTATGTTTCCTGGTGTAATGAGTGTGAGATAGTGTTTTAGTGAAGGAAATTCTGAGTGTTATAAGACTAATGATGATGGGTTGCCATTAATGGTCTTTAGAGATGAGAAAGAGTCTAAAGTAGGCCATTAAGTGAATGTGGGTTAAGATAATCATATCACTAGGTGTCAAATGTCTGTAGGTTTCAGGGAAAGGTGGTATGAAAAATTTAAAAAGTCTTTAAAAATCATAAGAATTAAAAAATTAGTTTTAGAGCATTTTGAGGTAGAGATAGTGCAAATAAATTTTGTTAAAAATCCATTTAAATTATACGTAAGTATAAAATGATCAGAGAGGGGTAATGCAAGAAGTGTTACTGAGAAATGATGGTTATTATGAAGATGAAAAATCATAAACATCTCGGAAGAGACTTAAGTTAATCCTAAGAGATCAAGAGAGCTGCTAACCTCAAAGTCAGGTTAATTGTGACTAATAGGAGATGGATAACTAGTGTACTAAGGTTAGAGTGGTTGAGGGTGATGAGAAGTGATACAAAGTTAGAGAATGCATTATTGTTTTGCCGGTTCCTCCGGATCCAATCCATAAGAGATCCGGCAAGTTATAACCTAGGGATCCGGCTTTTGAGAACTGAATTAACCCAGAGAACTCGCTAATTCTTTCCTACTTATCGAATGTCAAAAACTAGTAGTAAAAGTATATGGATTCATGTCTAGGATAGCAAGGAGAGCAAGTGGAGTACACTAACGGGTGATCAAATAAGGACACAAAATAACATAGAAGGTTAGCAAGACTAACTCGCACCATTTAAAAGATCAAAACAAATTTGCATACTCGCAAGTGTTGCAAGAGATGATCTAGATTAGTAAATTGTTTGCACTAATAATGGTGTGTAAGATATGTGTCAAGAGAGAAGAGAACATATGACGGTGTTCTAGAGTTGTGAGGTCCTAGTTAAGAAAATCCTAGATTTCATTAAGATCCATAATGCGACGTTGTTGGTTGTGGATACGAAAGAATTGTCAAACACATGATGTGTTCTTCTTTTGATGAAGTATTGGTGAAAACTAAGTGTTGGGTTAAAAGGCTTGAAGCAAGTTACCTATGTGTTGATAATTAAAGAGTGAGAAACACATGTATATGTGTCCTTAAAAGATAATTATGTGAATGAATTTCCCTCCCCCATAATTGGTGGACATCCAACAAGAATAAGGAATATAAGAAAGTAAATTGTTTAGAGGGCTGTTTCGGAAGCAATGAACTAAGTATAGTCATTACGGATGGTGATTAGCATACAATGAATTTCATCCTTGAAGTCATTTAGCTCTTGTCTATCAATGCGAGATAATCGCTTGATGAGGCGAGTCGTATTGATTGACTAATATGGTGAACAAGTATGGAGAACAAATATGGAGAACACATATAGAGAACAAATATGGTTGGATGAGCAATTTCAACATATGTTGTTGGAAAGCTTGAGTTTGGATTTTCGGATATGAACAATTATATTTGCATTGAAAAATAATTTACTTGAGTATCTCGGATGAAATAATCAAGTTGTCAATCCTACTATGAAGCTTGGAATGCGATCATGGAGAAGAAGATGGGATAGTACTGCATACTCGTGATACATATCGAGACCAATACAAGTGGATCAAAAGAATATTTTATGTATTAGGATAAAGACTTTTTTTGGTTGAAGGTGCTTCATGAGGTTTCTAAGAAGATTAACAAAATTTGATTGATTACTTAATTATTACTACTTCCGTCCCAAAATAAATGTCAGGTTTGACTTTTTAGAGTCTTTTTTATTCAACTTTAACCGTAAATATTTTTATTTGTGTTATATAATACTTGATGCAAAATATATGTTTGGATTGACTTTCAAATGTATTTTCATTGGTATAGTTTTCATAAAGTATTATATAACGCAAATAAAAATATTTAAAGTCAAAGTTTAACAAAAAAGACCCTGAAAAGTCAAACATGACATTTATTTTGGGACGGAGGGGGAGTATGTTTTTACTTATATTAAGAACGCTAATCTATTATTTCAAAAATAATCCGTATACGATGAGAGACAATTTAAGTTTACATACTTAAGTTGGTAGGAATGTTTTAATTAACCTTGCTCAAAAGAGAGAGGTTTCGGGAAGATGTAGTTATTTACGAAGGTGGTTGGAACTCAGAGATTGAGGAAGGTGAGAACCTAAAATGAAGAGATACGCATTTTTGGTCATTTGGGAAGAGAAGGAAAATGAGATGAGGTGTTAAGCTGATGTCTGTCACGCCGGTTCTTCCGGATCCATTCAAAAATGGATCAGGAATCAAGGGAAGTCTGCTAATATAGAAGGTTTTGATCATCTGGTTGGTACTAATATGTTTAAGATTACTTAAGAATATATGGGTTTTGATCTTAAGTAACTAGAGCGAGAGTTTGAGAAGTTTGGGCAAGAGAATACTTTTCAATAGCGCACGAGGCAAATAAAGAAGAGGGATGAATAGACAAGAAGTAGAGAAATATGAGAAGAGATAAATTGCCATGAGAGAATTTGAAATGGGGATAGATGAGTATCACAAGTGTGATTGATGTGGAAAACTTTTCCTGTGTTGACTTAACCTTTTTATTGAAGGATTTATGTAAATGGATTTGATTAGAAAGAGATTGATGGAATGGAATACTATTCCTGATCATTTGAAAAGACGTGGGAGTTTGTGAAGAAAGATCTTTGAAAATAGTGATAAGGTATCTAACACATAATTCACGAAGGAATGACACTTAGGAGATGCACATCAAAACTATGATTAAAAATAAACTTTTTAGGAAAGAGGTCATGTATATGTTAACACATCTTAAAAGAGAAAGACATGTATAAATCTATATTTTAACCATAAGCAATTAGCACATTTTAAAGGACTAATTGTAACTAAGAAAACATACCTTTAGTATAATCTTTTTATGTAGTTTTTGAAACCATAGACGCGAAATACTTCATGAGTTTATAAAATACCTTAGTGCCTTTTAGTAAAGCAGGTCGATAGCTCTTTAGGTTCTTCTTTTGTGTGCAAACTCCATTTATCCTATGATAGGATGAAGTTTTTGAAGAATCCTAAACTGAAGATTTCTCAAAGAAGATTTGTTAGAATATAATAGATAATAATAAACTTATCAAGATCCAAACATAGAAAGTTTTATCACTTTTGTAAAAATGAGTTATATGTCAATTTTTGCAAAAGATTTATCCTTCTTTATAGTATGAAACATACACGGATCGTTTCAAATTTTTAAAGTACAATATACTTTAAGAAACTTGGTAACGAAGCTCTGATGCCAATTGTAGAAAACTAGAAGGGAGAGGGGATGAATAGTTTTACCAATTAAAATCTCTTATTAAAACTTGTAGATCGATTTATGTCAATCTAGCTTACGTGTTGGATATTGATAGTTAGAAAAGGAAAATAACTAAAGAGATAGAAAGACACAATGTTAGGATCTCTGGGAAATAAGAGTTTCATTATTGCTGCCGATAGTGTTAAGCTGGTTCCTGCCGATAGCTTTGGTTCCTGCTGAAAGCTCATTGCTGCCGACAGTGTTATCTTGTTTCTGCCGATAGTGTTGTTGCTGCGGATAGTATTATTTGTTATCCGTATATTTAGAATGTTTGTTAAGATTTATTTTTAGAAGAGATTGTTGTTTATCTCTTCACACGTTTTCTTGTAGAACGGGTTAGGGTTAGGTCATCTTGTTAGTATAAAAGATAAACCCGTCTATGAGTTTATGCACACCTTTAACGTTTTCAATATTCAAGATCACAATTCTTAGTTCATAGTTTGATCCATAGAGGATCATTGTCGTTTAGAGTTTTCTTCTTTATTATACTTGCTGTTTAGTTTCCGCATAAACGCTTGTATAGCATACAGAGGTTCTTGTTTATACCAAGCTCAATCAAGCTCGAAGTACTCGATCCTACAAGTGGTATCAGAGCCTGGTAAGGATCTCTGATAAAGAAGAAAAAGGTCGATCTCATATCTCTTAACCCTCTCTCAATGGCAGACGAAAACCCAGAAAACAATGTCATTAACCAGGAAGACCAACAACCCAAACCTGAAACATCCCAAGTCCAAACACAAATCATCACCACAATGTCCACCAACAATGCTAAATTCCCATATCTGAAGAAAGATGAGTATGAAGTCTGGGCTATGAGAATGGAATATTGGATCACAAACAGTGATTACAATTTGTGGAATGTCATTCTCAAGGGTAATAGCAAGAAGAATACTGGAAGGGACGAGGATGGCAATATCTATATAGAGCCACCTGTTACTGCAGAAGAACACATGGCTGTGCAAAGGGAAACCAAGGCCAGAACCCTTTTGCTTCAAGCCATTCCAGAGGATCATATGAGTGACTTCCATCACTTGGATGATGCTAGAAAGATCTGGCATGCTGTAAAAGCCAGATTTGGAGGGAATGATGAATCCAGAAAAATGAGAAAGTCTATGCTCAAGCAAGAATTTCAGGAATTCAAGATCTCTGAGGCTGAAGGGATTCACAAAGGGTATGACAGATTCCACAAGATCCTGAGTCAACTCAACCAGTTGAAAGCTAGGCCGGATGATGAAGATTGCAACACCAAGTTTCTGAGGGCTTTACCACCATCTTGGTCGCAGGTTTCCATAACCCTCAAGGCCAAAGGAGGACTGGATTTTATGAGCTTTGATGATCTGTACAACAAGTTGAAAACCCTTGAACTTGATATCAAAGGGTATTCCACCTATACACCCCATACTCCAACCCATACTGCTTTTGTTAGTAACTCTGGTGCTAACAAAACATCATATGGAAACAGTCCAACACCATCAACATCATCAATCTCCTACTCACCTGTCACACCAAAAGCTCAAACCAGTTCTGAGAATCTTGTAGTGGATGTGCTTCATTCATTTGTTGCTGAAAGTACACCACAACAGAAGATTGTGTATGATGATTTCAATCAGGTTGATGAATTGGATATGGAAGAGATGGACTTAAGATGGCAGGTGGCTATGATATCGTTGAAGTTGGATAGGTTTGAAAAGAAGGCAGGAAGAAGGGTCAATTTTAATGGACAGGAGCCTGCCAGGTTTGATAGAAGGAAGGTGAGGTGTTATAAATGTTCTCAAACAGGACATTTTGCTAGGGAATGTACAGACAAGAAGGTGGATGATAAAGCACGGTATTCTGCTTTCAGAATTCAAGAGTTGGAGTCAGAAGACCCCAAGGCTTTGGTATCTGTGGATTCGATGGTGGACTGGGAGCAACATGAGAAGTCTCTTGCAAGTGGAGCAGATAAGGTCTATGGGATGGTAGCTGAATATGGTGAAAAGAAACAAGTGGCTGGTCAGTTTGGAATGATGGGTCATCCATCTCAGGTACATAACTGCCCGTTTGGTTGTGATTCTAAATATGATAAATTGAAACAGGAATTTGATGATAAAGAAAGTGAAAATAAGGATAACTTTATTCAACTTAAGGCTCATAAAAAGGCTGTTAAAACTTTAGAACAACAAAAGGTCTGGTATCAACAACAACAGTCTGCTTATGAAGTAAAAATAAAGGTATTGGAAAGAGATTTAAAAAATGCTATTAATGAGTTTAAACATACTGAACGGGAAAAAGCTAAGGTAGTATTAGATAATCAGGATTTAAAGTCTAAACTAGATGATACCTTGGCTAGATTTGATAAGTGGAAAGAGTCATCCACAAACCTTCACAGGCTTATTGATAGTTCTATGTCATCAAAAACTAAAAGAGGTTTAGGGTTCGGTGACCTGATAGGGCCAAATCAATATTATGACCCTAATGAATATAGTGTTTTTAACCTAGAACCTGTAGATTATAGAAAGCCTGTAAAGTTTGTGAATGAGGGAGGGATGAATGATGTTCCTCCACCCATAACTGGAACATTTAAGCCTGCTAATCCTTTTGATGACTTTGATGATTCACAAATGATGTATGGCAAACAGGCAAAGGACTTGCCTAATCTTGATTGTGACTCTAATGAATTTGTCTCTTATTCTTACAGTGACAAATCTTCAGAAATCAAGACAGATGACTGTGCCACATGTGGATCAAGTGACAAGTCAGCATCAATAAAGTCAGAAGATCTCTCCTCAGAAGTAGCTAATGATGAATCTCACTCGAAGATAGCTGCATTTGAAGATATTTCTTTTGATAGTGTTAAAAACAATAATGTTTCTGGTTGTGGTTCTTTTTCAAACAATTCTAGTTGTGGTTCTGTTTCAAACAATTATGATTGTGGTTTTCATTGTGTTAAGGATAATTTTGTTTCATGTGTTGGTTTGAATAATTCTGTGTGCAATGAGAAAGTTATTGTTAAGAAAAAGGCCCCTAGAAAGAAATCTTGCTTTGTGTGTCGTAGTTATGATCATCTCATTAAAGATTGTGACTATTGTGAGAAACAGATGGGTTTGAATGCATGTCAAAATAGGTTTGTATGGAAAAATGTGAATGATATTCCCCCCTATATTCCTCAAGCAGCAAGGAGAACTTTAGTTGCTACTGGCAAGCCAGTTCCTGCTGGTAAGCCTGTTGCTGCTGATAGGTTCATTCCTGCCGATAAGCCTGTTGCTGCTGATAAGTACATTCCTGCCGATAAGCCTGTTGCTGCTGTGTATTCAGTTCCTGCCAGTAGGATCAATCCTGCTGGTTGGAGAAGCAATTTGGCTAGACCTATCAGAAGACCTACTAGTTCTTACTTTCAAAATAATTTGAGACCTGTTTGTTTTGACACCATGAATAAGGGAGGGGCAAGATGGAAAACTGCTGTTAAGTCCTCAGCAGGTTGTTCTTGGAAAATCAATAACCAACATATGAAAATGGGGTCCAAGATCAATGGTGGATCTCATCAATCTCCAGGGTTTAATTCTTATTGATCCACTAGGCAGGCTCAAGTCAGCAATGGCTTGAGTCTCTCTTGTATCTAATGTTGTATATGTATTCTTTCTCTCAGGATTTTCCTTTTAGAAGCAAAGATGTTGGAATTGTTGATAGTGGGTGTTCCAGGAGTATGACAGGGAATTTGGATAGATTGCATGACTTTGTACCTTTGAATGGAGGTACTGTGACATTTGGAGGAGGAGATGGAATAATTTCTGGGAAGGGAACTATCAAGACTGCTAAGCTGGACTTTGAAGATGTACTTTATGTGAAGGAACTTCAAGACTTCAATTTGTTCTCTGTCTCCCAAATCTGTGACAAGAAGAACAGTGTTCTCTTCACTGAGAATGATTGCTTTGTGTTGTCCAAAGACTTCAAGCTGCCTGATGAAAGTCAGGTTGAACTTAAAGTTCCTAGGACTTACAATCTTTATAGCTTCAATCTTAGTGATGTTCAGCCTGAGGGATCTCTTGCTTGTTTGGTTGCAAAAGCTTCTGTGGATGAGTCTAAGAAATGGCACAGAAGAATGGCCCATGTGAATTTCAAGACCATTAACAAGTTGGCTAAGAATGGGTTGGTGAAAGGGCTTCCTATGAAGATCTTCTCTAATGAGCATGATTGTGTTGCCTGCAACAAAGGAAAGCAGCACAAAGCATCATACAAGGCCATAACTGCTGTGAGCAACATCTCTGAGCCTTTACAGCTTCTTCATATGGATCTTTTTGGTCCTACTTCTATCAGAAGTATTGACCATAAGAACTACTGCCTGGTGATTACAGATGATTTTAGCAGGTTTTCATGGACTTTCTTTTTGGGTACTAAAGATGAAACTTATCCAGTTCTTAGGGATTTTATTGCCTTAATAGAAAATCAGCTAAGTAAAAAGGTTAAGTCTATAAGGTGTGATAATGGCACAGAGTTTAAGAACTCTAATCTTATTGACCTCTGTGGGACTAAGGGGATAAAAAGGGACTATAGTAATGCTAGAACTCCACAACAAAATGGGGTTGCAGAAAGGAAAAATAGGACCCTGATAGAAGCAGCTAGGACTATGCTAGCTGAATCTAAGATGCCTACTATGTTTTGGACTGAAGCAGTTTGCACTGCTTGTTATGTGTTGAATAGGGTATCTATTACTAGTCCTCATAATAAAACACCTTATGAACTTTTGTCTGGGAAGGTTCCAAACATTAGTTACCTTAAGCCTTTTGGATGTCATGTCACTATTTTGAACACTAGTGATTACCTAGGCAAGTTTGATGGGAAGGCTGATGAAGGGTTTATTGTTGGATATTCTGCTCATGGTAAAGCCTATAGGGTTTATAATCTGTCCTCTAAGAAAATAGAAGAGACTCTCAACTTAAGATATCTTGAAGATAAACCTAATTTGCAGGGTGCTGGTCCAGAGTGGTACTTTGATCTGGATTATCTATCTGACACCTTAGGTTATCATAGATTCAAATCAAATCTATCTGCTGGTACAAATGTTTCTCAAACTAACAATGCAGGTACCTCAGATGATGATTCTGATGTAGAGAGTGATGAACGACCTATAGTTGTTCCTTCTTTTCCCTCTAACAACATTTCAGGTTCAAAGCTCAAGGATTCTTTTGATATGGCTGGAGGTGATTCTAGTTATGCAGAAGATCTTGCTAGGCTTCAAAGACAAGAGTTTAATGCCAAAAGAGCTGCTGAGATGTTTGATTCTAGATTTTCTAAAGAGACAGAGGAGATTCTGAGAAAGGCTGAAGCTGAAGTTAGAAGACAATTGAATTCAACTGATGGTATTCATGTTCCTGCTGATCCCATTCCTGCTGAAAGTGGATCTGTTCCTGCCGAACCTTCTAGGGTTTCTGCTGATGTTCCTGTGTCTTCTCCATCTGTGGACACTCTGGGTGTTGTTAACTCCCCTGAAAGATTTCCAATTCCTTCTGATCTTGGAAACTCAGTCTCTTCAAAAGATAAGCTGAATGATCCTCATCATCAGTCCAGAACTGGAATTTTCACTTCTTCTTCATATGATGATGACTTCAACCCCTCCATAACTAATCAGGCATCCTCCATTGAAGTTAATCCAATTGCTACCAAGAGGATCAATACAGTTCATCCTCAGTCTTTGATTCTTGGAGATATAAATTCCCCTGTGCAGACAAGAAGCAAGCTACATCAACCTAAGTTTGGAGAATCTGCTTTTCTCAGTTATATACAGGATCTGTTGAGGAACAATCATACTGATTACTTACATTGTCTGTATGCTTGTTTCTTATCTCAAGTTGAACCAACTAGCATAGCTCAGGCTCTTGCTAATGATGATTGGGTTGAGGCTATGCAAGAGGAGATGCAGCAGTTCCAGAATCAGAAAGTATGGATGTTGGTGCCTTTACCTGCAGGAAAGCATGCTATTGGAACTAAATGGATTCTAAAGAATAAAAGGGATGCTAGGGGTATTGTGGTTCGAAATAAGGCTAGATTGGTAGCTCAAGGTCATAGACAAGAAGAGGGGATTGATTATGATGAGGTGTTTGCACCAGTGGCAAGAGTTGAAGCTATCCGATTGTTTTTAGCTTTTGCTTCCTCTATGGGGTTTGTAGTATATCAGATGGATGTGAAGAGTGCATTTTTGTATGGCAGGATTGAGGAAGAGGTTTATGTTACTCAACCACAGGGGTTTGTGGATCCTCAGAATCCTAATTTGGTTTACAAAGTGGTTAAAGCACTTTATGGTCTTCATCAAGCACCAAGGGCTTGGTATGCACGGTTATCAGCCTTTTTGCTTAAACATGGTTACAGAAGAGGGACTATTGATAAAACTCTTTTTATCAGAAAGAATTTCAAAGATATCATCCTGGTACAAGTTTATGTAGATGATATCATCTTTGGTTCCACTAATGAAGCCTGGTGCAGGGAGTTTGAAGAATTGATGAAGAGTGAATTTGAGATGAGTGCTATGGGTGAAATGACTTTCTTCTTGGGTCTTCAGGTTAAGCAGAAACCAGATGGAATCTTTATTTGCTAGGAGAAGTATGTTTATGACATGCTTAAGAAATTTGATATGGAAAATGTGAAGGTTGCTACAACTCCTTTTGAACGTCCAAGGCCTAAGTCCAATAATGAACCTGATGCTGCAGTTAATGTTCATCTTTATAGATCCATGATTGGATCACTCATGTATTTGACAGCTTCAAGACCTGATATCATGTTTGCTGTTGGTGCATGTGCTAGACATCAGGTTACACCATTGACTTCTAACCTAAATGCAGTTAAGAGAATCTTCAAGTATTTAAGAGGACAGCCAAAGATGGGACTTTGGTATCCTAAAGATTCTCCTTTTGTGTTGGAGGCATATAGTGACAGTGATTATGCTGGGGCTAACTTTGATAGGAAGTCTACAACAGGAGGTTGTCAGTTTCTGGGTAGGAGGTTGGTTTCTTGGCAATGCAAAAAGCAAACTATAGTGGCTACATCTTCTACTGAGGCAGAGTATGTTGCTGCTGCTAGTTGCTGTGGACAGGTACTTTGGATGCAAAATCAGTTGTTGGATTATGGGTTCAACTACATGAACACTAAGATTTTTATTGATAATCAAAGTACTATGTGTATTGTTAAGAATCCTGTTTATCATCAGAGGACAAAGCATATTGAGATTCGACATCATTTCATAAGAGATGCTTATGAGAAGCATCTTATTCAGGTGGTTAAGATTCACACAGATGATAATGTTGCTGATCTGCTGACCAAGGCTTTTGATGGACCAAGGTTTAAACATTTGGTGGTCCATATTGGGATGGTAAATCCTTAGTTGCTGAGCTTAAGGGGAGGAATGCAGATTAAGGGGAGGATGAAGCTTAAGGGGAGGATGCTTCTTGTTGTTGTTGTATATTTTCTATCTTTCTTTCTTTCTTTTCTTATTTTCTTTTATTTTGGTGTGTTTTCTTAGTTAAAAAAAAAAAAAAAAAAAAAAAAAAAATTCTTTGTATATTTTGTGTGCTAATAAGTGGTTTTGAGCAACACCTTGCAGGTACAGTGTTGGTGTTTACACCTACACAATAAATGGTACTCAACTCACCATGTCTTGCAGACAAGAAAGAGTTGGCTCACCATGAGGGTACGGCTCTGGTGTGATAATCAAATCCGTTGATAGCTGTAATAGCTTGCTCAAAGCTATAGGGTACTTCAACTCACCCATGGTTAATTCCTGAGAGTTGAAAATGGTTCTCAATTCACCATGGATGTAACCCTTTATGGGATCCAAAGGATTGGCTAGTCCACAAAAGTATGGTTTGTGGTAAAGACATTTGGTATCCATATTTGGTATTCAATTCACTAAGGTTCAGTTGAAACCAAAGAATTGACTAGTCCTGAGCAAACGGCTACAGGTAAAGACAAGTCAAATCCGTTTATAGTTGCTGATTTGCTAATAAATCAGATGGTTATCAATGTACCATGGTCTAATACACCTAAACATTGGCTACTCCAGTAGTGATGGCTATTGGTAAAGAGACATCAAATCCATTAATTTTCAATGATTCACCTCTCACAGGAGTTAACACACCTGGATGTGATGAGAATAGTATGAAACTTAAGTGATTTGATGTACATATTGTCATTAGTAGCAGCCAAGTTCAAGTACAAGTAATGGTGACCAGTATACATGTTTTGGAGAAGATTTCTTATTCCTGCTGAACTATTGAAGTTGCTGCTGGATGCTATAGAGGTTGAAATCTTGCAAGTTAAGGATTTTGCTGCTGGTTACTCCTAATTGCTGCTGCTAAGTCGCAGTCCTCAAGCCTGAGAAGTTACAAGCTCTATCACATTGGAATCTTGCAGGTTAACCTAGTCAACCTCAAGATTAGGGGAGGATTGTTAGGATCTCTGGGAAATAAGAGTTTCATTGTTGCTGCCGATAGTGTTAAGCTGGTTCCTGCCGATAGCTTTGGTTCCTGCTGAAAGCTCATTGCTGCCGACAGTGTTATCTTGTTTCTGCCGATAGTGTTGTTGCTGCGGATAGTATTATTTGTTATCCGTATATTTAGAATGTTTGTTAAGATTTATTTTTAGAAGAGATTGTTGTTTATCTCTTCACACGTTTTCTTGTAGAACGGGTTAGGGTTAGGTCATCTTGTTAGTATAAAAGATAAACCCGTCTATGAGTTTATGCACACCTTTAACGTTTTCAATATTCAAGATCACAATTCTTAGTTCATAGTTTGATCCATAGAGGATCATTGTCGTTTAGAGTTTTCTTCTTTATTATACTTGCTGTTTAGTTTCCGCATAAACGCTTGTATAGCATACAGAGGTTCTTGTTTATACCAAGCTCAATCAAGCTCAGTTTGATCCATAGAGGATCATTGTCGTTTAGAGTTTTCTTCTTTATTATACTTGCTGTTTAGTTTCCGCATAAACGCTTGTATAGCATACAGAGGTTCTTGTTTATACCAAGCTCAATCAAGGTCGAAGTACTCGATCCTACACACAACCATAACACGAGTGTTTATAGTGGTTCGGCTACAGGGACTCTTTTTCCCTGCCCTACTCCACTCCCCGAGTCTCCTACTCGAGAGTTCCGTAAACACTACACAAGACAAACTCCTTTCACCAGCGGAGAAGCCTTCACAACGTCGCTTACAGTTTATACAGTACAAAGCTAAATACTGAGTTCTTCCACGAGGTAGTGCCAAACCTATCACAACGTCGCCTACACTTTATCTGGTACAAGGCTAGATACCGGGTTCCATTACAAAGGAGGAACCACTACCCAACACAACTTGGAGATCCACTCTCCAATATCACCAATCTACAAGACACAACGTATGGGTGATCACCCCCAACTACACCAATGTATACAACAAGACTTGAGGCACAAAACCTCGACAACAATGTCTTGCACCAACACAACCTTGAGGTATCAAACCTCGACTTCGAAAATCTACACCAAGATCTTCATGAGCCACCAAAACACATCTTCACAATCTTGATCTACACAACTTAAAGAACCACTTTTCAATGACAAAGACATTCATGACTTGACTTGGCAATCCAAGCTTCAACTACACCAAAGTACACACCGTGTCTTGAATCTACTTGGGATGGATCACCTACAAGAGTCACTTCTGTGATCTTGAGATGATGAAGAAGTCTAGCATTCCATGGCTTGGAGATTGCATGACTTCGACTCTAAACGTAGTGATTCGCCTTTAGAAGGAACCTATAGAATCACCACACAAAAGACTACAAGAAAGATCTAGGATCTGAGGTTAGAGAGATAAGAATATAGAGAGAAGATATATTTAAGAGGGGTGAGAAACAAGAGAGAAATGGCTTACTATTTATAGGCAAAAACAGTCCACTGTTCACCCGGTTCTGGCAGATCCCTTCTCAGAGGGATCCAGCCAGTGTAATCTCATGGAACAGGGTATCTGGTAGTACTAGGTCGGGTTATGGGTTACAATTCCGGATTTTGGGTTATGGGTCAAGGTCCATGGGTCAAGTGATGTTGTAAATGATGTCAAAGACATCTTAGGTCATGGGTTATGGAGTTTGGGTCATGGGTTATGGACTTTGGGTCATGGGTCATGGGTTTTACCCATTGTGATGTCATGCATGATGTCAAAGACATTAATGTACATGGGTCATGGGTTATGGGTCAAGCACCATGGGTTATGGTTTTGGCCCACGGATAATCCAAGACAAGTTATACATTTTTACTTAGTTATTTTATAAAACGTATTTAGTGATTTTGACAAAGTAAGTTAGAAAAACTTATTGGATTTAAAACATTACATATTTTATTTATTTTAATAAAATGATTTTACTTTTGTTATCGATAAAACATAGGAAGATCGTAAAATATAAATAAACGTTTTTACGGTTTATTTGTATTACCAATCTCTCCCTTTTTGTTTATGACAAAACATAAAATTATTTTGAGGAAAAATAAAACTTTTAAGCTTTAAATTGAAAGTTTTTACTCTTTTCAATCCTTTTTTTTTGAAACAAAAATAGTGTCGAAAGGAAACTAACTCATATTTTTTTTTGAAATGATGTAGATTAATAAGTATGCAATGCTACCCCTTGACGGTTGCTCCCCCTTGATGAGGGGCGTCAAGTAATTAGGGAGACTAGGATGTGCTCATTCCAAGTTTTTGCAATGGTTGTGCTTGGACGAAAGCTCCCCCTTAATGAGGGCGTCAAGTACTCCATGTGTATTTTTGAAAATCTACAAAACAAAGGTTAGAAGACAAGTATATTGTGTCCCTTTGCAGAAAATGGGGCTGCATAAAATTTGGTTAGTGTTCTGTTTGTTCGGATCCGCCAGTTCCTTTGAAAGAGGGATCCGACAAGTACAAAGTGATGGATCCGGCTTACCTGTAGTTTGTTAATAGCAGTGCACAATAGAAAAGATATGAAGACAAGTAATAATCACACCAATCATGCTCACATAGACAAGAAGCACATAATCAAGTAGATTCATTTAATAAAATAAGAGAAGTGTTACACACATTGGTCAAATCTCTAAAACTAAGAAAATGATCTAAAAAGGTAAAATCCTAACAAAGTCTAGGCCTAAGACTAGAGGAATAAGAACACTTGTGCTTGTACTTCAAGGCTTTTAAGGATGGTTAGGTCTGTTGACGTCATCAAAACGTTCAAGAAGGTGGTAGAACATGAAACGTACTTCATTACGTAGTTCATGAACTAAGGTTTAGACATGTTGACAATTATCGCAAGTATCATTGTGGCTTGTTTGTTGTGAGGTTAAGATAGAAGGTAGTTGAAGTATGTTTTAGGTGGGAACACCTAGGTTTAGAGGTTGTGGATGTACCACGGGTGTTGGTAAAGAAACATGTGTGGGTGGAAGTGTGTCATTGTTTGGTTGAGGTGATTGAGGTGTTTGTGATGTTTGACATCTTCTCATTACCCAAAATGGGCCATTTGAGGGTGGTGGAGAGGAAGGTAAGTATGCTATGGGTGGTTGTATGTTGATGTCAACATCTAGGTGATGAGATGGTGGTTGTGTTTGTTGGAGTATACTCGTGTCATAATAAATAATTATATGGCTAGACATATGTGAGCCTATGGGGTCACACACATATACACTGAGGTACCACTTTATATATCGTGTTTATTGTATTTACGATATATAAATAACCTAACGTAACTCGGGATCACTATTGGGCTTCTAATGGCTAAGTAAAGTACTTAATCCATTGGACTTGGAAAACAAATGACAATCCCATTTAAGCCCAAATAGGGGCCGGCCATGGAGGGATTCATGGAGGGGATTTGGATTTAATTTTGGTCAAATATATCTCCATAATCTCCTCAATATTGAGAGAATAATTTACCAAATATTTCTCCCCCTTTTCTCTCTAAAATTCACGGCTCAAAATAAATCCCCATCTAGGGTTTTTATTTTTCTTGAACTATCACTTTGTTTCTTGTTCATTCAAAGGTGATTGCAAGGTTACGGGGTTAAGGACTAGCATCCAAGAGGTATACGGTGACGTGTAGTGTGTTTCATTCATAGAATAGATCAACCTTATTGATCTCTTGGGTTTCTTATTCCATACGTGGGATAGGTGTTTGTTGGTGACTCCCGGATCACGCTACAAAGGTATAATCTTGTTTGTTTCACTTTGATTGATCATATGACTCTATGGATCTGTTGATAGGTGATTAATCCGCTGCGCTTGTTTATTCATAATATGTTATTTATATTAATAATCACCTATAGTGGTATCACGAGCCATCATATGATGTCATATGATCATCTAGTATGCGTAAAAATGGCCAGAAACGCGTGTTTTTAATGGATTTAAAAGGATAACTTCAAAATAGCCCCGAGGGCTAATTTTTTTGAAAATAATTCGACCCATATGGGGTCTTATGATCTGGACTTTTTGATCCCATGGCCATTTGTTATGTATATTTTAATTGGTATACTTGTTTGGTACCCGTAAAATGGCCAAAAACGCGTTAATTTGATAGATTTGTCAAACGATTTCAAATCAGCCCATGAGGCTTAATTTTCTGAGGTAAAATGATGTTAAGAAGGTCCTAATATCAGTGTGTTTTGAACCTATGGCCATTTAACACGCGTACCAATCGGGGTTTTAATTCTTGTTAATTAATTTCTTCGATTTCGTTGGCTAACAATTTATTTCTTGTCATTTATTTTGTTATCCATGGAAAATACATGCATGTTTGTCCATGGAGTTAGCCAACACCTTTTCCAGCTCCATATCAAGGATATCGTCACTAGCATCAATATCGTCACTAGCATCAATATCGTCAATATTTTCATTGTTCAACTCTTTAACAACATGAAAAAACCATTGTTCAACTCTTTTCATGTTGTCAAAGAGTTGAACAATGGTTTTTTCATGTTGTTTTGATCATAATATTATTGTATTATTATGTATATATGCAAAGCCGATGAAAACCTAGACCACTTGTGCCTTGTGTTGTTGTGATTTGTTAATTGATTTCATGTTTTTGAGGTTTTGCCATTGTTTCGGCATTTATGTAATGTAATTCATTTTGGTTTTGCCATTGTTTGGGCATTTTTACAATAGATAGGAAGTATATTAGTTGTATTTTACTTCATATATTATGTAATCAAAAGCTTGTAATCAAATGGCAAAAGAATGAAGAACTTTGGACCAAAGATAGCTGTTGGACACACTGCTGTAAAAGGCCAATTCCAGGAGCTCCGTAAGGTATTTTGGGCTGAATTTTTTTTGTAGGTTCACAAGACTTGGGCCTACAACTTTGTCAACTAGGCCAAAGCATGAGGAGGTCTCCTTCTTGGCGTTTTGGGCCTCCAAAAACAGAAAAACTGATCGGACAGAATCTATTTTACATGTGCATAATGGGCCTTTACTTGCTCATGATCGTCTTGGAGCAAGTGGGAGCCCTCCGTGTGGTTGTGTATCATGTACCTAGTTGACTCTTGGTTCTCGTGATGGCTCACGAGACCAAGCATAGGATTTTCATCAGTTGAGGCTTTGCATATTGTGGTTGTGTGTTTGTTTGGTTGCTTTTATATATGCTTCGATTATATGTAAAACGCAAAATATTTTCTAAAAACTTGAAACGAAACATAAACCAATTTAAACTAAGTCTTATGATTTAGTTTAACTAAGTTTAAATTTGGATTTGAAACTTAAAATCATTGTTTTCTAAATAACACTTAAACTTGTTAAGTTTGTTTATGTATTTATTGTATTGTCCAAACTTAATTGTAATCCACTTAGGATTTATATTAGTCTTGAAAATGGACAACTTGACTCACATAAATTAAAAAAATGATTAGACTTAAGTTAAGAAAAGTTTTTAACTTGTGCTACGAAGAATGAATGCATGCTAATTTCGTACACGTTTTTTTATTAACATCAAAATATTTTACCCGTCACAAATTTAAGTCATGCCGTCCAATCGTTGAGAACACTTGCAATTACCTTTTGCCTATGCGTGGGACCTAGGTTGAATTGTAACCCAATGTGACTATTCTCTATGCGTGGGACCTAGATATATTCTCACACGTTTTCAAATTGGATGACTTAATCGAGTTAAGCGGCGAGACCTTGACACGAGGCAAAGATGGGACTAAACATGCCTACATGACACTAGATGCCATGAGTCCCATAAGGATCTAAGAGTTGTACGTGTAATACAATTGGTGATCGTCGCCTACCAATTGAATCTACTATTGCTAGCAGATCAACTGATTTGATAGTAGAAGCACAATGTGGATCTTAGCCTTCTTGTAAATTAATTGTTTTAAATTATAAATATGGGGTAGTTAAATTACAAAAGGATAATTATCAAAAATACTAAAAATGAACTTTGTAAATTCAATTAATGAATTAATGAAACACAACCGTAAACAAGAGTTTGTTCCCTTCTTGTTAAAAGGACGAACTAAGTCGCTCTTTCCTTGTAAGAAAGAGAATTATTCCTATCCTTTTTCTTTATGAGGAAAAGCCATAATAGGAATATTTGAATTTTCCTAATTCTAATCAAACTCAAAGAACACCTACTCTAGAAATCGTGATGTCTTGTAAAAGTCAAAACGGTTAAGTATGGTTACACATCTTATTCTTTCAAGGTTGTTTTATAACCCTAGTTTCAGTTTTGAAACCTTGAAGAAATATACGATATTTGGATAACTAGAGAACACATTTTCTATAGCTACCAAACTAAAATGAGTTTAAATAATTAGAAGACGAAAATATCAATAAACCGCAAAGTGGTAAAGGCAATTACTAGCATGATTACCTAGCAGTTTGTCTTAACCCAATAAACCCACTAAGGTCCTACATACCCTTGTGGTAAAGTAGACCAATTATGGAGGAAATGCATGCCTATTTTCAAGTTAAAATAGCAATGATGGCTAGCCCATCATCTATATGTTAGAACTTGATGCACTTCCTTGAATACCTAAGTACATGTTTACTAGTCAAAGTGACTCATATTAGCAATAATGTGTAGATATTCAAAGAAAGAAGGAAAGTATCCAATCGCCACTCACTCTCCACTGGTGACGTAACACTTATAAATGTTGTCTAATCCAGTGGGAGCTATGTGATTATATTACTAGTGACGAAACATATGTAATGTTGTCTAATCCAGTGGGAGCTGTAAGCTTTATTACCTTGCAAGTTGCCCATCTTATTTCCAGATTGTCTTGAAATAATACATTACTTTCCACATGTTAAGCATCATAGTTTATATAAGAACCATTTCATAAATTTTATAAGATAACTTGTCGCTTTCCTGATGTTGCTTCCTGAAATATTATCTATAAACTTGTTATGCATGATTCATTATTAAAACGATAAAGTTCTACATATCTATATTTTGATTTTGACAAAAAATCATATGTTATCTTAGACATTCTCATATTGATCATACAAACAAACGAGCGTAGTGTTGTCTGTATACTCTCATGATGTTGTGCCATGCACAAGTGGGAGAAATCTTAATTGTGTGCAAGGTACAACATATAACAATATGACTAATGGTTTTTCTTGACTTCAAGGTAAGAAACTAAGATTTTACTAGGAATTCTACACATAAAATGTATGTTTCCCTAATTAGAACTAATATCAAGATAACATGAAATGCTACTTCAACATATTCACTGAATTGTTTAGTAAATATGATTATGTTTTCTTGTAAAGTCATAATCATGAAGTATGAAATTAACTTGAATTTACTATTGAGGCCAAGTGTCGGCGCTCGTAATTACTTTAGTTGAATATGTTTAGGTCTCTTGTAAAGACACAAACATCAATTCCGTTAATTGTTGAAAGACTTATAACGTAAAGTAAGACGTTGATTTGTTATGTCTTCTTATTAAGACATGTACACTTACGACGTATAATAAATGGTTATATTTTCTAGTTAAAACATGAACATGAAGTAAAGTATGCAGTAGGCTAAAATTACTAATGAGTTATGTAAGCCAAAAAGTATAAGTTCATCTAATGAGTTGTGTGATAGTCTCACAACATCAGTCCTCATGGAATACCACAACTTTATGGTATGTCCATCATGGAAAATCAAACACTATTGATATTGTTTGATCTTTGATGACTTAAACTGTTTTACCTCCAAAGCTATCAAGGTTAGAAATTGGATGTGCCATGTGTACACTCAATATAGTTCCAACCCAGAAGGAATTTAAGACACCATTGTATTATGGCATGAGATGAATCTCATTATGTCTTGATTGAAGTTCTGAATTTGTTAACTACCTAAGAGTAAGTAATTAACAAAACTAGAGTCAAGAACTAACGACGTATTCTGGATGTCCCACTTGAAAATAATTTATTGTTACTCAAGATGCTGAGTGTCTAGAGATTAGTCTCTACATACAAAAGCAAGTGGGAGCACCTTTAGATCTTGAAGTTATTCAAGAGCAACCTTCTGAGTACACTTGCTAATGTCATACTAAGGTTGAACATGCATATGTTAAACCATATATTGATATCTCTCATTCATAAATCCGCAAGGATTCCTCTTGCACCTGAATGATATAGTTTTTATATCAATGCTAAGGGATATAAGTTGGAGGATCATAGTGAACCTGCTAAATAAAGAATTGCATTATTAGATATTGTATCTGATGAATAGCTCAAAACTATGAATGTTAAGATGCAATCCTTGAAAGACAATCACTCATGGAGCTTGATTGATCTCTTACCAATCAGTTAGACTGTGAGGTTCAGAATGAGTTTCTTGATGAGAAGACTCAAAAGGACAAACTTGTACACACATTTAATGCACGCGTAGTAAAAGGGGTTTACTCGTACTCAAGAAATTGACTATGACTAAATCCTCCTACCTAAAAACGTTAAATGTATAAAGATGATTAATTGTTATACCTGTTTTCATGTAAAAGAAATATGACAATAAGATATCAAAACACTTTTCTTGTTGATTACCTTTGCGAGGACGACGAGTAATCAAAAGGGTTTATGAATCCATGTAATCTTTATTATGTATACAAGATAAAAGAATCCATGTGTGGATTAGATCATGCATCTAGGAGCAGAGATCTTAAGTTAATTATAAAATCATTAATTTGATTTTGATTAATAAGATTACTCCTAAGTACACTGAGAGCAAGTTGGAGCACTGTATTTATTTTCTTAAATCTCATATGTCATTAACATATTAGAAACAATATTCCATCTAAGCTAGACTTTAACCCTTATCTTGGAATGAAGTTTCTCTTGAGGGATTTATAAAATAAGACATACAACCTTGTTATGTATATGTTTATTAGAATAAACATGAGCGGTTATTAAGTCTAAACACAATATGACACGTTATTGAGGGAAGTCTCAATGATCAATCTCACTTGATGAGATTGAACACATGAATGGAAATATTAAGTTCGACTAAAGGATTCATCATGTAAGTCGTATTACGCATTGGACTATATATATATCATTTGCATGAATGCAAAATGAGTTAATAGCAACAAATATCTAAGTGAAAGTCATTAGATAATTGTTAAACGAACATTATAATGGACCTACAAAGTACCAAAGATATGTTCAAACGTTTACGGATATTTGAGGAGCTTTGTTTTGTTTGCATACACTAATGCTTATTCAACAGAGATGATGCTCAACCCTAGTCGTGGTAGGATATCATCATGAATGATGACATTGCTGACTAGATGTGCTCGACTGAGAGCATTAATGCGTTATACATTAAAAGAATAAGAATACTTTACAGTGTGAGAAACTGTTCAGATGACTGTCTAATGTAGGTGTTTTGCTGGCTTCAAACACCTTATGGAATGTATTGTTGCAATACTCGTCTTGTACTTGAATGCACACATACAAAGGACAATCATCATTCAAACCTTTCATGAGTTTTGAAACAAGTATTCTCAAAGTTTACTCAGATGACTACTTGTTGTCTTGTACAACATAATTTGATCATGGTGGGAACATCGGATTCTGACCTATGAGTAGTCTTGTGTATATATGTTTTTAGTATTTGGATAATGGAACTGTACGCAGTCGTATTATATAATGAATTGATATACCTGGTATGATCGTCTTCATTTATACTACTGTGTTCTATATTTGAATGTTTAATCCATGAATAATTTATTTATTCTAAAACAGTCCATTGTCGGTTGACGATACGGGAGTATCATCAAAATAAGGCAAATGTGAGCGTGTTGGTGATTGTTTACCAAACTCACATGTTGTTCATTGCGATGAACATTGGACTGACCCAACCTACGAGTATTCGCTACATGGATCGTCGTCAATAGTGAATCTCGCAAGTGGTTATGTCTCTTATCCTTAGACTTGAGATGCAAGTAGGTCTTGAATGTGTGGAATTTCATTCCTTGATATGGTTAAACGATGTCCTGAATAAGGTAGTTATAAAAACCATCATCAGGAGTGATATGAAGCACATGAATGAAATGTGCAGTCAAAACAGGATTTGTTCCTCCACATGTTATGGAGTTAGATACTATTGGGCCTCTCGATGAATTGAACAAATGTTTGTATGGCCGTACCCAAAATGAGATTAAGATGAATCTTAATCCACTTGGTAATCTTGTTCAATATCTATATCGAGAAACATAATAGTTGAACTATTAGAATGACATTTGATCCATGTCTAATGTTCAACATGGTATCTGTAACAAAAGGATAGATGACATATAAACCATCTAAAATGACAGGTTTAAGAAACTACTCTCACATATTTCTAGGGGCATTGGCATGTTGCTAGACGCTAACATTTGCTTGTATAATTGCTTGATTATTATGACGTCGCAAGTGGGAGCTGTTGGAGTATGCTCGTGTCATAATAAATAATTATATGGCTAGACATATGTGAGCCTATGGGGTCACACACATATACACTGAGATACCACTTTATATATCGTGTTTATCGTATTTGCGATATATAAATAACCTAACGTAACTCGGGATCACTATTGGGCTTCTAACGGCTAAGTAAAGTACTTAATCCATTGGACATGGAAAACAAATGGCAAGCCCACTTAAGCCCAAATAGTGGCCGGCCATGGAGGGATTCATGGAGGGGATTTGGATTTAATTTTGGTCAAATATATCTCCATAATCTCCTCATTATTGAGAGAATAATTTACCAAATACTTCTCCCCCTTTTCTCTCTAAAAGTCACGGCTCAAAATAAATCCCCATCCAGGGTTTTTATTTTTCTTGAACTATCACTTTGTTTCTTGTTCATTCAAAGGTGATTGCAAGGTTACGGGGTTAAGGACTAGCATCCAAGAGGTATACGGTGACGTGTAGTGTGTTTCATTCATAGAAGAGATCAACCTTATTGATCTCTTAGGTTTCTTATTCCATACGTGGGATAGGTGTTTGTTGGTGACTCCAGGATCATGCTACAAAGGTATAATCTTGTTTTTTTCACTTTGATTGATCATATGACTCTATGGATCCATTGATAGGTGATTAATCCGCTGCGCTTGTTTATTCATAATATGTTATTTATATTAATAATCACCTATAGTGTTGACATTCTCTCTATGGATGAAAATGTTGGTAATGGTGGTGGATTAGAAGGTCTAGGAGGTAAGTCCTCCAATGAGTTGAAGTAGAGGTGAGGTGATGAATGAGGTGTGGTGAAAGAAAGAAGTCTTGGTTCAAGAGGAGAAGGTTTTGTTGGTTGAGTGGATATAGGAGTGTTTGGTAATGTAGGTTCACTAGTAGGTGTAGGTTCAAGAGGAGTTGATTGTGGTGATGTTGTTTTGGTGGAAGCAAGTTGTGGTGGTGATGGTTCAAGAGATGGAATTTGTGGTGGCGTTGGTTTGTTGGAAGCTAGTTGTGTTAGATTCATTAGATGGAGGAGTTTAGATGTAGTTTAGAAGAGGTGTTCTAGTAGAGGATGCTTTGATGGGTGAGGCTTCGGTTGAGGATATTTCATACACAATACGTGCGGTTTTTCTTGGAGGGCTCCTAGTAGATGATCTTGCACTTGGTGCCTTAGTCATGTTTTTGGGTAGGTTTAGAGTGTGAGTTTGTAGTAGAAGATGGTTTGTTTTGGTGTGGTTTGGAAGCACAAACACAAGTGGCTTAAATAGTGAAATATCAAGCAAGTGAATTAAAGCCTAAAGCACAAAAATCTTTTGAATTGCAATGATATGCATGCACAAAGGTCAACTACAGTGATACATTCTTCTAGGAGATATATTAAAGGCAATGTGGAGTGCTTGAGTGGATAAAGTTGAGTATTGAAAGGCTATAGGTGATAAAATCTATTTCTGTTTGCCCGGTTCCAGCGGATCCTTCTCAGAAGGGATCCGGCTAGCTTTAGCTGAGGGAACCGGCTAACAGATCAGATAAAGGTGATAAATGCGGGTGATCTAGCTATTGCATCCCTATGTTTCCTGGTGTAATGAGTGTGAGATAGTGTTTTAGTGAAGGCAACTCTGAGTGTTATAAGACTAATGATGACGGGTCGCCATTAATGGTCTTTAAAGATGAGAAAGAGTCTAAAGTAGGCCTTTAAGTAAATGTGGGTTAAGATAATCATATCACTAGGTGTCAAATATCTGTAGGTTTCAGGGAAAGGTGGTATGAAAAAATTAAAAAGTCTTAAAAAATCATAAGAATTAAAAAATTAGTTTTAGAGCATTTTGAGGTAGAGATAGTGCAAATAAATTTTGTTAAAAATCCATTTAAATTATAGGTAAGTGTAAAATGATCAAAGGGAGGTACTGCAAGAAGTATTACTGAGAAATGATGGTTATTATGAAGAAGAAAAATCATAAACATCTCGTAAGAGACTTAAGTTAATCCTAAGAGATCAAGAGATCTGCTAACTTCAAAGTCAGGTTAATTGTGACTAATATGGGATGGATAACTAGTGTACTAAGGTTAGAGTGGTTGAGGGTGATGAGAAGTGATAAAAAGTTAGAGAATGCATTACTGTTTAGTCGATTCCTCTGGATCCATTCCATAAGGGATCCGGCAAGTTATAACCTAGGGATCCGACTTTTGAGAACTGAATTAATGCAGAGTACTCGCTAATTCTTTCCTACTTATCGAATGTCAAAAACTAGTAGTAAAAGTATATGGATTCATATCTAGGATAGCAAGGAGAGCAAGTGGAGCACACTAATGGGCGATCAAATAAGGACACAAAATAACATAGAAGGTTCGCAAGATTAACTCGCACCATTTAAAAGCTTAAAACAAATTTGCATACTAGCAAGTGATGAAAGAGATGATCTAGATTAGTATATTGTTTGCACTAACAATAGTGTGTAAGGTATGTGTCAAGAGAGAAGAGAACATATGACGGTGTTCTAGAGTTGTGAGGTCCTAGTTTAGGAAAATCCTAGATTTCATTAAGATCCATAATGCGAAGTTGTTGGTTGTGGATATGAAAGAATTGTCAAACACATGATGTGTTCACCTTTTGATTAAATATTTGTGAAAACTAAGTGTTAGGTTAAAAGGCTTAAAGCAAGTTACCTATGTGTTGATAATTAAAGAGTGAGAAACACATGTATATGTGTCCTTAAAAGATGATTATGTGAATGAATTTCCCTCCCCCATAATTGGTGGACATCCAACAAGAGTAAGGAAGATAAGAAAGTAAATTGTTTAGAGGGCTGTCTCGGAAGCAATGAACTAAGTATAGTGATTACGGATGGTGATTAGCATACAATGAACTTCATCCTTGAAGTCATGTAGCTCTTCTCTATCAATGCGAGATAATCGCTTGATGAGGCGAGTGGTTTTGATTGACTAATATGGTGAACAAGTATGGAGAACAAATATGGAGAAAACATATAGAGAACAAATATGGTTGGATGAGCAATTTCAACATATGTTGTTGGAAAGCTTGAGTTTGGATTTTCGGATATGACCAATTATATTTGCATTGCAAAATAATTTACTTGAGTATCTCGAATGAAATAATCAAGTTGTCAATCCTACTATGAAGCTTGGAATGCGATCATGGATAAGAAGATGGGATAGTACAGCATACTCGTGATACATATCGAGACCAATACAAGTGGATCAAAAGAATATTTTATGTTTTAGGATAAAGACTTGTTTTGGTTGAAGGTGCTTCATGAGGTTTCTAAGAAGATTAACAAAAGTTGATTGATTACTTAAGTATTATGTTTTTACTTGTATTAACAATGGTAATCTATTATTTCAAAGATCATCCGTATGAGATGAGAGACAATTTAAGTTTACATACTTAAGTTGGTAGGAATGTTTTAATTAACCTTGCTCAAAAGAGAGAGGTTTCGGGAAGATGTAGTTCTTTACGAAGGTGGTTAGAACTTAGAGATTGAGGAAGGTGAGAACCTAAAATGAAGACATATGCGTTTTTGGTCATTTGGGAAGAGAAGGAAAATGAGATGAGGTGTTAAGCTGATGTCTGTCACACCGGTTCTTCCAGATCCATTCTAAAATGGATCCGGCCCGTTATAATGGAGGGATCCGGGGAAGTCTGCTGATACAGAAGGTTTTGATCATCTAGCTGTTACTAATATGTTTAAGATTACTTAAGAATATATGGGTTTTGATCCTAAGTAACTAGAGCGAGAGTTTGAGAAGTTTAGGCAAGAGAATACTTTTCTTTAGTGCACGAGGCAAATAAAGAAGAGGGATGAATAGACAAGAAGTAGAGAAATATGAGAAGAGATAAATTGCCATGAGAGAATTTGAAATGGGGATAGATGAGTATCACAAGTGTGATTGATGTGGAAAACTTTTCCTGTGTTGACTTAACCTTTTTATTGAAGGATGAATGTAAATGGATTTTATTAGAAAGAGATTGATGGAATGGAATACTATTTCTGATCATTTGAAAAGATGTGGGAGCTTGTGAAGAAAGATCTTTGAAAATAGTGATATGGAATCTAACACATAATTCACGAAGGAATGACACTTAGGAGATGCACATCAAAACTATGATTAAAAATAAACATTTTAGAAAAGAGGTCATGTATATGTTAACACATCTTAAAAGAGAAAGACATGTATAAATCCATATTTTAACCATAAGCAATTAGCATATTTTAAAGGACTAATTGTAACTAAGAAAACATACCTTTAGTATCATCTCTTTATGTGGTTTTTGAAACCATAGACACGAAATACTTCATGAGCTTATAAAATACCTTAGTGCCTTTTAGTAAAGCAGGTCGATAGCTCTTTAGGTTCTTCTTTTGTGTGCAAACTCCATTTATCCTTTGATAGGATGAAGTTTTCGAAGAATCATAAACTGAGGATTTCTCAAAGAAGGCTTGTTAGAATATAATAGATAATAATAAACTTATCAATATCCAAACATAGAAAGTTTTATCACTTTTGTAAAAATGAGTTATATGTCAATTTTTGCAAAAGATTTATCCTTCTTTGTAGTTTTGAAACATACACGGATCGTTTCAAGTTTTTAAAGTACAATATACTTTAAAAAAACTTGGTAACGAAGCTCTGATGCCAATTGTAGAAAACTAGAAGGGGGGGGGGTTGAATAGTTTTACCAATTAAAATCTCTTATTAAAACTTATAGATCGACTTATGTCAATCTAGTTTACGTGTTAAATATTGATAGTTAGAAAAGGAAAATAACTAAAAAGATAGAGATAAAAAGACACAACTATAACACGAGTGTTTATAGTGGTTCGGCTACAGGGACTCTTTTTCCCTGCCCTACTCCACTCCTCGAGTCACCTACTCGAGAGTTCCGTAAACACTACACAAGATAAACTCCTTTCACCGGCGGAGAAGCCTTAACAACGTCGCTTACAGTTTATCCGGTACAAAGCTAAATACCAAGCTCTTCCACGAGGTAGAGCCAAACCTATCACAACGTCGCCTATACTTTATCCGGTACAAGGCTAGATACCGGGTTCCATTACAAAGGAAGAACCACTACCCAACACAACTTCGAGATCCACTCTCCAATATCAACAATCTACAAGACACAACATACGGGTGATCACCCCCGACTACACCAATGTATACAACAAGACTTGATGCACCAAACCTCGACAACAATGACTTGCACCAACACAACCTTGAGGTATTAAACCTCGACTTCGAAAATCTACACCTAGATCTTCATGAGCCACCAAAACTCATCTTCACTGTTAGTGCAAGCAGTCTCGTTGGGGGGATTGTTAGTGCATGCAATCTCATTTGTTTTGATTGATGACAAACATGTAACTTGATACATAACATAAAATGTATTAGTTACTTGTAATCATATCTTGTCTTAACTTACATTCAACACCTCTCGAGTCCTCGTATGATACAACACAGGTTCGTACATGTTTCCTATGTGGCATTATGATCAAACCCTTAACAAACCATTTAGAATGTTTAAAATACGGCTAGGTCATTAAGTATTTTAAAAAGGCTTACCATTCTACTCAGAACCTCATTTCACATTTTGCATATACAAGTATTCTTACTTGTACATCATGTTTTCGAAGTTTAATAAGATAAATAAACTTTAGGTGTCAAACTAACATGATACATATTGATTAACATATATTAGTTAAACTAAGCTTGTATATACATGCTACATGATCAATTGGATACATGTTACAAACATATACACATTTATATTATTTACATTTTAAATCTAAAAATGGAAATATATATACATGACATCATGGCATACATCATGGACAAATCTTGTAGATTTAGAAAGATATTTAATAATGATCTTGAAGCAACATAGTTGACTTTGGAAGATATGGCAAGATATGGTAAGATATGGAAAGATTTGTTGAGATATTAGCTGTCAGGTCCGGCGGATCCAGCGGATCCCTTTGGTATAAAAGGCGGATCCCTTTGTTATAAAGGGCGGATCCCTTTTATCAAATTAGTGGTTTGTTTTATATTTTGCCTATAAATAGTAGCCCATTGTTTACCCACTGTTCAAGCCACTAGAACACACAGTCCCTTTACCCTTTGCACACACTTAGATCAGTAGCAAACCATGTAGATTCATACATTAATCACCCTTTACATAATGATCATAATGTTACTAACTTTCATTATGTTGTAAGCATACACTGTTAATGATCCTGTGAAGCAAGCTCAAGATCATGAGTCATTATCCATAGCATACTTCCTGATCCACCAAGAAGGTTAGAAGATCTTGAAGTCATTATTCACCATAGCATTCCAACATATGAAGATTCAAGGACACTTGACATCCTCAATTATTGAAGACTTCTCATTCAAGAAGTTCATGTAGATTTCATATGCATACATGAAGATCCATCACAACAAGTTTAGGGAGCTTGTGATCTTCATCCATTGAAGGCTTCCTATCAATGGAAGTTCATTTAGAATAGTCATTCATATCCATGATACATTTATGTCATGGATCATCATGTATCATTGTAAACATCAACCTAGATTAGGTGGTTTATGTGTTTGTGTCATAAAACATAAAGTTTCTATGTTGGGCCATAAAACATAGTGGGAGTGGTTGTACCCTTGTTAAGAACTCGACATCTAGCTTAGTGTCGGAAATTGTATCGGCGACGATGGGAGTGGTTGAACCCTTGTAAAAGAACCAACGGGAGTGGTTGTACCTTTGTAAAGAACTCGACATCTAGCTTAGTGTCAGAAAATGTGTAAGCGATGTATGTAAGGTTTTCTCTGCCGAGAAGGGAGCTTGTTGATCTAGTGAAGTAACTATCGAGTTGGGTACTCGGGGAGTGGAGTAGGTCGGAGAGGAGCTCCGTGACCGAACCACTATAAATCATCGTGTTCGGATTGCGCTTTCTTTTACTTATCTCTTTACTTTTATGTTTGTATTATGTGATTGCTTGTGTTGTGATTATTTGATAATACTTGTGTGACATCTTGGTAGTCATAATCTACAACAAACATCTTTCATATTAGAACAAGCCAAATTGGAAATTTGATACAACAAGTTTTAAGATTTTAAAACGGTAAGGGGTATTCACCCCCCCCCCTTCTATGTTTTCACGATTGGTATCAGAGCCTCGTGGCTCTTATTTTCAAAACAAATGGTTTTTAAAATAGAGTACGATCCATGTATCAAATTACCTTTGAAGCAGAATATAATATGAAAAATGTTTCGCTAAGTATACTTAGAAAAATGTTTCGCTAAGATGTCTTTGGAAAATCAAAAGAAAAGATTTCTTAAAATGATTAAGTGTCAAATTGTGTGCGTAAAGCTAATTTACGAAAAACATGGTTTTTAACGGGACTTTTGGGATAACTATTAATTTAGTTGAAAAATCACCTCCGTAATGTTTAGATAAGTCACATAAGTAGAAATGTTGTTAAATATGTGTAATATATGTTTAATATTAAGTCTAGCAAGTCCTACATGTTTTCTCTATGTCAAAATACGAGTTTAGGAGAATTTGTCACAGACACCCACGGATCCCTTTGTTACAAAGGGCGGAACCCTCAAAAAGGATCCGCCAAATCCGTCGGTATTATATGCAGTTTTTTGTCCAACTTCAAAAATTCATAACTAATTAACCGTAAGTCCGTAGGAGTCGCGCCACCTATCATTTTGAAGGGAATTAAGTCTACTTTCATTTTAAAATAATCTCATGTCCTAAATCTTAATTGAAGTAGGTAAAACAAATCAAATACTACAACGTGTTCAGAATATTAAGTTTCATTTTGACACAGTAACTTAAACTTTTACGTCGGGCAATGTAAGTTGGTATTCTTTGAACACTGATATGATTTCTTTTGAAACTAAAGAATTTTGTAATATAAAGGAAACAAATCAAGCTTAGCATACATCATCAAATTTAAACGCAAAGTGACGAAAAGTATCTTTTCATTTATGTTATGCTATGTGACTATCTGTTCTAAGTTATTTGCACACATGTGATTTGCCTGTTGGTAATTGTGATTGAATTTGTTGATAGGAAATACATAAGTGTTTTGCCATGACAATTATTTGCTTGTTTATCAATTGCTTGTTTGATGCACAATATGACTTTTGCTAGATCTCGTGCACTAAGTTGATAAACTGTGTTTGTTTCACTTATAGACTTCGATATTTTTGTTTGCATATGTTATGTGAAAACTTTGCATAACTTACTTAGAAATGTGAACTGAGTGAAACTGGTTTAGTATCTTAAAATGTATTGTCTTGCACAAACCTTCACTTAATTTCAAGTGTTAAAATGTGTAAACATGTTGTATCTGTGTAAGTGTGTTTGGTATAAGAAAATTTCAAACAATAATGTGATAACTTGTTATGACATTAGGATATAATGTTGGCATTATACTTTTATGTGAACTAACATAACAATTCAGGATGATAACATTTTGATGTTGTCAAGCTTTCAGGCTTAAGCCAATGTTTGGCTTAACTTCCATTAATTGTAAGTTCGTTATCCTCGAATTGATCTATATGTTAACATTGTTACTACCTGTGTGTTTTGTTATGAATCTATCACAACTACGTAGTTACATATGTTTGAGGACAATTTTCAGAATTTGAACGAGTAACAAAAATTTTGACATATGTTCTGTTAAGAATCTGAATCTCCATATGGCGGATTCGACGGATCCCAAATTTTGGATCCGCCTAGTGTATGCTTTGGATCCGCCAGTCCTGATCCTGCGGATTCCGCGGAACCAAAAATTTGTTTCCGCCTTTGTTGTCAATTGGATCCGCAGGCTTCAACAGTAACTTTTTCAAAATTCCCGACTAATCCCGATCTTTAGATTATTGATTCTAGTTTTTAGGTTTATTCTACTGATCATTTATGATCATTTCACACATTCACCTGTCCTTTACTTATCCATTAACTTGATTTGTAAATTGACAACTTCCTAACTAAACTAGACTCACAGTGTGCAAAGATATCACAGATTACAAACCCAACTCATGACTGATATTATCTTGTATTCACATATGTTGCCTCACTTGGTTAACATGTCATCCTTCAAGACGATTT
Organism: Artemisia tridentata subsp. tridentata; assembly: GCA_021014915.2. Lineage (NCBI taxonomy): Eukaryota > Viridiplantae > Streptophyta > Magnoliopsida > Asterales > Asteraceae > Artemisia > Artemisia tridentata. The sequence goes on along the minus strand of CP139506.1, from coordinate 134,142,925 downwards.
ACATCGAGTCGTAACTCACACTTAGATTATAGATGTATTATCGAGTCTTGCTATCCTTGGATGCTATCCAATCTCAACAAAGTAGGATTGACAACTTAAGTATTTTATCCGAAATATTCATGTAAATTTGGCTTACGATTGTAGTCATTAAAAGTCATATCCGAAACTATCAACTCCCAAGTATTTTAACAATGCATGTTAAAATACTTATCCTATCATAACTAGAACATTTGTTCTTCATCCCCTCATATTCAACCCCTATGTTTTGCAAACATAACCAAGCACTTCATCCACTAGTAAACCACAAGAATAAGTATCCATTCTTGTCATCTTCAACACCCATGAAACCTAAGTACTCTCATAGCACAACAAGCCCCTCAACTCTACAATCCTTACCATCATTTGAATCCATTGAGTGCATTGCTCAAAAAGCCCTTTATCCAAACACTCGTATCAAATCAAGTATGCGTTAAACTTATTCAACCATACTTTACCACCTATAGGATTAGAACCTTCACCATTAAATGAGCATGATGCTTACATTCATTGTTTATCAATTTCCACTAGGTTTAAGTAGCACCACTTTCACAAGTTGTCAAAGTATTGGCAATACTTTGTCATTAAACTTCTGCGTAAGTTTCATTAAATCTTAAATCAATATATTAAAAACATATGTTAAAATAAAAATTGACAACCTCATACATCACAAGTGATAATGACTCTTGAAAAGTATACATAAGAAACTCAAGTGAATTTCTCTTGTCTTCATCTAGTAAATTTAGGATAGGTCTATCCAACTCAAACACTTTGGGTTCATATCATCATTTAGGAAAATATGATGTTTCAGAAAACATTATTCTTAAATCGTGTGTTTAGTTTGTGTCTTGTTAAAAGGATAATGTATATCCTATGCATCATTCTCTCCTTGCAACATGAACGGTTGTGTTACAAGAGATTTCATTACACCTCATTGGGTAAATGATCTTAAACAAACATCTGCAAGTTCTATGTACTAGAGCTTCCCCCACATCGTGTCATACTTGTTTTCATAAGCATGATAATCCTACTTGTTAAAAGATACTTTATGCATCTATTTCCCTTCAAGCGTACACCATAACCAAACCTTGGTCAAACCTAGGGGTGCAAACGAGCCGAGCTACCCGAGCTCGACTCGATAAAAAGCTTAAAACGAGCCGAGCCTTGTCGAGCTCGAGCCTGAAAATCAACTCGTTTACTTATTGAGCCCAAGCTCGAGCTTCGCTTATCAAGCTCGAGTAGGCTCGTCGAGCCTTATCGAGCCGAGCCCATTTGGCCCAATAACCAAGCCCAATATGATAACCCTAATATCACTCAATTATATAACCCTAAACACACACATCCACTGATAAATCCGCCCCCTCCTCCTAAACTCTCTCACCAAATGTCATCACTAAAACTCTTCTTATCTCAGTTTCATCGACTAAAGCAAATCCGAATCACAACCAATTTAACGTAAACACAACCGTCCTTGATATCTATGTCTTCGTTAGTTACTTACTCCGAATCAAGAAATCATTTTGAAGGCTTCACGATCCTTGAGGGGTCTCGGGTAGGTTGTTATGGTTTGTTTATGTTGTTGTTGTTGTCTATACGAACCGAAGAAAGAAAATAACAATCTTGTTATGTTTCTTTTCTTAATTGTTTCGGATATAAAGGAAGGTTTATCACCACATAGATCGATGATGATGATGATTCAATTGGAAAAATCTTTAAAAGATTTAGAAAAAAATTGAATCGATCTGAGATTTTGTTTTTGTTTACATGACTTGTCGTTTGAGTCCAAGGTATTTGATGTGAGTCTTGAAAGTGGTTTGACATGAGGAGGATGGGATAGGATAGATTGGGAGTTGATGTTGATATTGTTTTGGTTTTGGTATGCTATTATGATGTTGATATAGTTTTGGTTTTGGTCTGCTATAATGATGTTGATATAGCTGAGGTCAATGAGTTAGGATAATGTTTTGTGGTTTTAGTCGATTCTTCATTTTTTCTTTTCTTCCTTTTTTAGTTTCGATAAGTTTAAGCAGATAAAGCAGCTCGAGCCGAGCTTTGTCTCGTGAAAAACATCTTTTTTATTTACTCGAGCCTTATCGAGCCGAGCTCGAGCTTTGTGAAAAGTTTACGAGCCGAGCTCGAGCACAAAAATATCGGCTCGGATCGAGCCGAGCTCGAGCTCGAGCTTGTTAAAAAACTGACGAGCCAAGCTCGAGTATAGTGAAGCTCAGGCTCGGCTTGGCTCGTTTGCACCCCTAGTCAAACCTTGTGCATATCCACATCTCTGGAGCATACACAAGATCTATTAAAGTTGGTAACTTTACTTAGATACTTGTTCCAAAGAACTTTCTTGAAAACGTTTTTAACATATTCCATTATCACACACAAACACATCTCTTGGTCTTAAATGATCAAATCACTTGCATAACACATACTTAAACTCAACATAAAAGATGTCATTCTTTAGATTATTCAATCTTAGATTCCAAACACAAAGATTAAAATTTGTTGACACATATTTGTCAAATTCACGTGTACATCATGACATCTTCATCACATTAGTTTCAATAGAAATAGTTGAGTTTCATTAAGTCATGTATTAGTGAATTATCCTATTTTATACTTCAATAAGCAAAAATAGGAATTTCTATCTTTCAGACATGAGAATGACTACTGGAGAATTTATTGCACTAGAAACTCAATTTAACCTAACAGTTAAATTGCTTCTAGCAGAGAAGTTGGGTATGTGGAATCACCCGTAAAAATGGTCGTATATAGCCTGAATTGAGCACCGCTAGTAATAGTCTCATATTCATTCTCCAACTTGAAAAATCTTTATTCCTATACTTGCCTAAAGTAAGTATTAAAAGATGATAGTTTATCTTGTCTTAGGAATATTAATCAAACAAGTAATAGATGTGATTTTTCTTTAAAATTACTTGCATTACACATACATGTGTTGATTACATGTTATTTGTTTAATATGATTTAGTATCTTGACGTTATCACTATTTGATAGTCAAATGAGTAGACCTTGGAAAGGTTTTGTCTGCATGCTTATATGCTTCATGTTAACATGATTTGAATAATATGTTCATTCTTTCGTTATATGCTATTTCGCAAGATTAACGTATTACTTGTTAACTTACAATATGTCATTTTTAATACATAGGGTTAGATAGCTCTTTTATTTAGTTGACAATCATTGAGCTTTTTTATAGGATAGTCTAAATGATGCATGCTTCCAAAATGCTAAAAATTGTTTGCAATGAATCTGTCGTCTCATTTCTTTTGTAACTTTGTCACACTATTTGCCATGTGTGCACTTTGTCTAAGTGGTTTTGGTATGATGAACATTTAGAAGTCATTTTATTTTACACATAGATCATTGTGTTAATTAATCGGTAAGTATGCTTAAGTGACTAAGCCTAACTTCAAAACAATTTCACAATGTAGTATCTAAAACAATGTCATGCTATCTTGCAATATGATTATTTGTCTTGATGCCATGTGGTAGCTTTTTGTCTAGTAGATGAATATTTGTTTTTGTTTACATAAGATGCTATGATTTCTATGATATTCACATCTTTTGTCATTAAGACTTTTGCCTTGTAGATTGATAACAAATTATTTGTTATTTCTCTTTGATTTTTTGCATAATTATTGTCCCATTATTACTACTTTGATTAGTAATATGTTTATAAGATTCATTTTCTTGCATATAGCTTCAAAAGCTAATAGGATTAAGTTTTAGAGAATTGAAATTTGTGTTTGGGTATCTTTCAACATACCTCTCTCCAAATCGTATTGTTGCTTCCGCTTTCCTAACAACATCTCGATCATCCTTTAATTATAACAATACACCTTCCATGAGGAAACCACATACCTCGTCGTGAAATCATCTTGCATTGATAGAGAAGAGCTACATAACTTCGAGGATGAAGTACTTTGTATGCTAACCAACTTCCGCAAAAACATTACTAAGCTCATCGCTTTCATTAACTTGCTTCGTCATTCTTAACATCACACATTATGATGGATGTCCACCGATTAAGAGGGAGAGAAATTCATTCACATAATTGTCTATTTATATTAAAGAACACTCACACATACCGACACATAGGTTCACACCACTTAGTTAAATCAGTTAACAAAATCACAAAGTGTTTCAAACCTTATTAGCTCAACACCACAGTTTTGCACCAATATCTCGTCAAGTGAAAAACACATATTTGTTTAACAAATCTCTTAAATGTGAACCATCAAGTCTCATTAGAATTTGACTAGGATTAGTGAAACCAAATCCATTGTTATAAGTGAATAGACCTTAGTTTAAACCCTCGTTTGATCAAAAATGACAAAATATGACCAAATCAATTTTTGGTCCCACGGTACCCTTCGATAAGAAGGACGGAACCAAAAATTTGGTTCCGCCAAATCCGCGGGTACCAGGTTCTGTTTTTAAACATTCATAACATACAACCTTCTCACAACCAACGATTCTAGGATTTATTTTCACATCACCATTCTCTAGAACAAATTCATTGTCTAGAACATCTTCTAGAACACCATTATAGGATCTCATCCTTTTTAATACATATCAAGCACGTCATTGTCAGTGCAAACAGAACCATCACTCTCAACACGTTGGACCAACCAACACTCTCATTATATGATCTCATTTTCATTTTCATATAGGTATATGGAATCTCTATTCCTAAGTGATCATTATATTCACTTCCTTCATTTGAGCATTTATCATCTTTGGTAGAAGATAATATCATAACCTTAATCTCCTTCAATTCTCTTATAGCACTTGCTATATAGTTTCTGAATTCATTATAACCACCACCTTCCATCACCTCCTTCACTAATTATCAACCCCATGGATTAGCGTAAAACTTACTTGCATCATCCTTTAGTTATCAATTGTGTTAACACTAGCATCACTAACTTTAACTCCACTTCATATCCTCATCATAGGCATTGTTTTGTAGGAATATATTCTTGTAAATGTAATTCTTATTAGAAGATTACACTCTTTATAACATAGTTTACTAGATAATCACAATTGATATCACAATTGGTATGCTGCATCATATTTTTCTTTGATTAGACAATCACAATTGGTAAGTTATTTGTGATTAGATTATTGATATGTTACATACTATTTTTCCTTGAGATAAAATATATTGCACTAACCATTTCATTGTAGGTTCATCATTATATACGCTCGATCGTATATAGCATACTCATCATAGGATGAAGTTTGCATCGATTATTTTTCTTCTTTTATAGGTGCTGCTTAACGCTCTCAAACCAGGAGGATTATCAGTCTAGCACTCATATTGCATCGTCTATACACATTGGTCGTATATGAATTAAGACATAGCTTCTAGTGTACTAATCTTTTGTTTTGTAGGTTCATCTTGACGCCCTAGAGCAAGGGGAGCTTTTGTCAAGTATTTTTTAGTATGCATCATATACACGCATTGGTATATATCACATACTTGTCCAAGGACAAATATTGTTTTATACTAACCTTTATTTTGTAGGATTCTTCATCCTTGGATCATATACGTCGGTACCCTAGAAACGGAGATTATTGATCAAGGGGGAGCATATCATGTACTAATCATTGTTTTGTAGCATTCATAATCCTTACATCATATACGTTGGTACCCCAACAACGGGGAGTATTGATTAAGGGGGAGCTACAACCAAGGGGGAGCATGTACACATTCTTAAGAATTCTCATTTTTTGACACACTTTTGTGTTTCGACAAAAAGGAGGAGATAGGTCAACATAGTCTAACATAACCAAACCACGTGTATCGTTAGCTATATGCATTTCATTCATCATGCATTTTTCGTATATATTCTTTTTATGTTGAACACCACTAACCTTTATGTAGGTTAAGAGTCTTAATTTGATCCATGGATCCGCTAACAACCTAGGGAACGCAACAACCATAGGAGATTGGAGTAGTCTATTTAACTTCACTAGGAATGATGCAAGCTCGCCATTTCGGGGAGAAATGAAGTTAACTCCAAGGACACACCCTTTTTGCTTCGACAAAAGGGGGAGAAAGGTGTAAACGGGGAAAGTAATAGGCTAGAAGAGTTTAGAAGAGTGTAAACGAAGAAGGTAATGTTTAAGGTAGTACGGACACAAGTAACTTTTTACATTTTACTTTCTATCACGTTTACATATTTTGTCATCATCAAAAAGGGGGAGATTTTTAGTGCAAGCAGTCTCGTTGGGGAGATTGTTAGTGCAAGCAATCTCGTTTGTTTTGATTGATGACAAACACGTAACTTGATACATAACGTAAAATGTACAAGTTACTTGTAATCATATCTTGTCTCAACATACATTCAACACCTCTCGAGTCCTCGTATGATACAACAAAGGTTCGTACATGTTTGTTATGTGGCATTATGATCAAACCCTTAACAAACCATTTAGAATGTTTAAAATAGGGCTAGGTCATTAAGTATTTTAAAAAGGCTTACCATTCTACTTAGAACCTCATTTCACATTTTGCATATACAAGTATTCTTACTTGTACATCATGTTTTCTAAGTTTAATAGAATAAATACACTTTAGGTGTCAAACTCACATGATACACATTGATTAACATATATTAGTTAAGCTAAGCTTGTATGTACATGCTACATGATCACTAGGATACATGTTACAAACATATACACATTTATATTATTTACATTTTAAATCTTAAAATGGAAATATATATACATGACATCATGGCATACATCATTGACAAATCTTGTTGATTTAGAAAGATATTTTGTAATGATCTTGAAGCAAAATAGTTGACTTTGGAAGATATGGCAAGATATGGTAAGATACGGAAAGATTTGTTGAGATATTAGCTGTCAGGTCCGGCGGATCCGGCGGATCCCTTTGGTATAAAGGGCGGATCCCTTTTATCAAATCAGTAGTTTGTTTTATATTTTGCCGATAAATAGTAGCCCATTGTTTATCCATTGTCCAAGCCACTAGAACACACATTCCCTTTACCATTTGCACATACTTAGATCAGTAGCAAACCATGTAGATTCATACATTAATCACCCTTTACATAATGATCATAATGTTACTAACTTTCATTATGTTGTAAGCATACACTGTTAATGATCCTGTGAAGCAAGCTCAAGATCATGAGTCATTATCCATAGCATACTTCCTGATCCACCAAGAAGGTTAGAAGATCTTGAAGTCATTATCCACCATAGCATTCCAACATATGAAGATTCAAGGACACTTGACATCCTCAATGATTGAAGACTTCTCATTCAAGAAGTTCATGTAGATTTCACATGCATACATGAAGATCCATCACAACAAGTTTAGGGAGCTTGTGATCTTCATCCATTGAAGGCTTCCTATCAATGGAAGTTCATTTAGAATAGTCATTCATATCCATGATACATTTATGTCATGGATCATCATGTATCATTGTAAACATCAACCTAGATTAGGTGGTTTATGTGTTTGTGCCATAAAACACAAGGTTTCTATGTTGGGCCATAAAACATAGTGGGAGTGGTTGTACCCTTGTAAAGAACTCGACATCTAGCTTAGTGTCGGAAATTGTATAGGCGACGATGGGAGTGGTTGAACCCTTGTAAAAGAACCAACGGGAGTGGTTGTACCCTTGTAAAGAACTCGACATCTAGCTTAGTGTCGGAAAATGTGTAAGCGACGTATGTAAGGTTTTCTCCGCCAAGAAGGGAGCTTGTTGATCTAGTGAAGTAAATCTCGAGTTGGGTACTCGGGGAGTGGAGTAAGTCGGAGAGGAGCTCCGTGACCGAACCACTATAAATCATCGTATTCGGTTTGTGCTTTCTTTTACTTATCTCTTTACTTTTATGTTTGTATTATGTGATTGCTTGTGTTGTGATTATTTGATAATACTTGTGTGACATCTTGGTAGTCATAAACTACAACAAACATCTTTCATATTAGAACAAGCCAAATTGGAAATTTGATACAACAAGTTTTAAGATTTTAAAACGGTAACGTATTCACCCCCCCCCCTTACGTTTCACATTCACAATCTTGATCTACACAACTTGAAGAACCACTTTTCAATGACAAAGACCTTCATGACTTGACTTGGCAATCCAAGCTTCAACTACACCAAAGTACACACCGTGTCTTGAGTCTACTTGAGATGGATCACCTACAAGAGTCACTTCTGTGATCTTGAGATGATGATGAAGTCTAGCATTCCATGGCTTGGAGATTGCACGACTTCGACTCTAAATGTAGTGATTCGCCTTTAGAAGGAACCTATAGAATCACCACACAAAAGACTACAAGAAAGATCTAGGATCTGAGGTTAGAGAGATAAGAATATAGAGAGAAGATATATTTAAGAGGGGTGAGAAACAAGAGATAAATGACTCACTATTTATAGGTAAAAACAGTCCACTATTCACCCGGTTCTTGCGGATCCCTTCTCAGAGGGATCCGCCCAGTGTAATCCCATGGAATCGGGTATCTGGTAGTACCAGGTCGGGTTATGGGTTACAATCCCAGATTTTGGGTTATGGGTCAAGGTCCATGGGTCAAGTAATGTTACGAATGATGTCAAAGACATCTTTGGTCATGGGTTATGGACTTTAAGTCATGGGTCATGGGTCATGGGTTTTACCCATTATGATGTCATGCATGATGTCAAAGACTTTAATGCACATGGGTCATGGGTTATGGGTCAAGCTCCATGGGTTATGGGTTATGGGTTATGGTTTTGGCCCATGGATAATCCAAGACAAGTTATACATTTTTACTTAGTTATTTTATAAAATGTATTTAGTAATTTTAACAAAGTAATTTAGAAAAACTTATTGGCTTTAAAACATTACATATTTTATTTATTTCGATAAAATGATTTTACTTTTGTTATCGACAAAACATAGAAAGATCGTAAAATATAAATAAACGTTTTTACGGTTTATTTGTATTAATAAATGGTTCAATTTCTAGCAACTCACTAGATTGTACCAAAGTATTTACTTCCAAAGGTGGTTGTGTGACTTGACTTAAAGCCTCTACCACAGGCTTTTTAACAATGTTTTCTAAGAACACTTTTTTCGAGCAATATGGAACAACAGCAAGAGTCGCATTCTTCTTTGATGCATCAACATCAGCAATAACTGTCCTAATTGAATTTTGTGACATTTCATCAACATCCAATCTTGTCTTACCATTTTCAACATATACTTCTATCATCGTATGGTCATCAACAAGATCTTTCAATATTTTTAAATTCGCAACCTCACTTAAGCTATACAAACCATCATCTAAATTACTACTAGGCTTAACAAAGTAATAGTAATTTTTTTGACCTAGCTCGTAACCAAATTCATACATAAGAACATCCAACTCTTCAACTGACACACTATCAACATCAACCAAATCAACTAAAGTTTTCATACCTCCATCGTATATTCTACCAGGCCAGTATTTAAAAAACACCATTGTGATGAACCCTCATGCTAAACATATTAGATCTACCACCTAAAATATATCAATAGACTAAACCACATTATCAAACCTTAATAGCAAAATAAAATATACCCCTATTAGATATTCCAACGATTATAACAACAAAACGTACTGTATTTTTTCTTCGAAGAGTTGTACAGAACGGTATCATCAACTGGATAACCTGGATCTCTTCTTACTTTCCATAAAGTAAAATCCATGTTTTGGAATTCTGAATAATATGGAACTGATTTTGTGACATGCAATGAGGGTTTGTGAATTGTGATAATTCTTGTAAAGAAAGTTTTGGGACGAATAAAAGAGACAGTCTAGGTGTTTATGGGCTGGGAAGAGTGATAGGACATGTGCAAATAATACAGACTTGGTATAGCGTAAATGCGAAATGACGATTATGCCCTAGTGCTAAAAACAAAATGTAACGGAAAGAAACGGCGTTGACCAGCGGATTACGGGTCAAAATACGCAATCGGCCTCAAAAACTTGAAAAAGGGATTCACGGCGATGAAAATGCTAAGTTTGAGGCCCTTGCGATGCTTTTGGGAAAGTTTAGGGACCAACGGTGTATTTTTGTCTATGTATAATTTTAAAAAAATATGAGAAAAAGTAACAATTTGCTTATGAAAAACCGATTTTGTGCTTCTTATTTAAACAAAAGAGCAGAAAGTGTTTAGATAAAAAAAAGTCAAAATGCTTCCTTTTGCTTCTTAATCATGCCAATCGTTTCCCCATATTCGGAATTCCACATGGTCAAAAATTTGGCTCCTTATTAGAAGTACAAAAAGAGGCCAAAATAACGATCAAGAAATAGAATTTACAATGATTGATTTGTATAATTTACACTCACGATCTGTTCCAATTTGAATATTCTCAATAATTCGAGTATTATTTATATGTCACAAAAACAGTGATTCATTAGTTTGAAGAAACAGGTTTCAGTGAAAATAGTAGTGAAGTAGCTATTAAACAAATGGATTGAGATCCTCTCATGTTTTGTTTGAACATGAGAGGTCATGTTAAAGTTTATGTGAGTGAAGAAAAAATCAACAAATTAATTATTATGGGACCATTATTTTATAAATTAATCATTATAAAGAAAAAAATAACTAACATGACCTCTCATGTTCAAATGAAACATGAGAGGATCTCAATCCACACAATCCCCTATACACATTATAACACCTTTAAATCTTACATATATATTACTCCCTCCGTCCTTAAATAAATGTTCATTTGAAGTTTTTGTGGTCTTTATTATTCAAATTTGACCTTAAATATTTTTGTTTGTGTTATATAATATTTGATGCAAAATATATGAATGGATTGGGTTTTAAAAGTATTTTTCATTGGTATAATTTTCATCAAGTATTATATAACACAAACAAAATTATTTAAAGTCAAAGTTGAACAAGAAAGACTGTAAAAAGTCAAAGTGGACATTTATTTAGGTACGGAGGGAGTAGTATATAATAATAAATTTAAGCAGCTTCAGGAGTTTAAGACTTTAAGGGCCTGTTTGGTTCGCTGAAATTCGATGCAATCTGTTGTAATTGTAATCTAAATTACATTACAATCCTATTTGGTTGTCAGGATGGATGAAATTGTAATTCTAATTACATTACATATGGTGTTTGGTTTACAAGGAGATGTAATTGGATTATAACAAATTACGTCCAGTGATGTAATTCAGATTAAATAGCAAACTTGATGGAATCTGTTTAATTACATTGTAATTTCAATAATATCAGTATTTATCTTATATCGTTATTATTAATTATTATTAATATATTATTTAATTCTAAAAAAATAAATAATAATTATAATAATTAGTTTTATATTATTACTTTTATATTATATATAAATATCTAAATATATAATTAAATTGTTAATAATTATTTTTATATTAAATTTATGATTTTTATTTATTATTATATTTAAAAAATTATTATTATTATTATTAAATAATATTTATTATTGTTATTATTATTGTTATTAATTATTATTATTATTATTATATTTTTTTTATTATTATTATTATTATTATTATTATTATTATTATTATTATTATTTTTATATTTGTTATTTATTATTGTTATTATTATTATTATTATTAATGTTTTTTCGAATTATATTACGTTGCAAGTCAACCAAACATAATTACAGATTTCATTAATTACAATTCAACACATTTCAATTCTTTGAATTACAATTCATTCAAATTACAATTATTGTCAAAAATTACAATTCATTCAAAAACATTCTACGAACGAAACGCACCATAAGTTGTGATGACCTCCATGTGCTGCACTATCACTTTACCTTATTTAAAAACATTTTCATTAAGAAACCATGTCTTTAGAATTATAAATATATTGATGTTAAAAAAGTATTATTGCTTATGGAGATTATGGTAGGCACCTGCTGCTTCACACTACTTTAATGTGCTTGATTACTCCTATTATAGACATGGCTTTTCCAAAGTACTAGGGTTATCATAGAATCTTAAGTAGTAATATCATTAAAGTTTTGTTCAACTTGTTCGTAAATTCATGCTAATGGGAGCCATGTTATTGTTTTGACTCCTAACAGCAAGATGATACAGAACACATGCAAAATCAAGAGTTCAAAACAGGGAGAGAGAACTGGTAGTTAGATCCCAAACAATCATATGTTTTGGTTGTTTTATTTAATCTATGTATTATACTGTTGAACATTGAATTCCTTGTAGTATTATGTTTTATTAATCAAATATTTATAATGCAAATTATACCACATGCCCTATAGACTCAAAGCCCACAAGCAGGCTTAGGCCAAGTATCGTCTAATGCTCCTCCCAGCTCGAGCGACAAAACCACAAATGCTCGAACTGAAGATTAAAGGAAAAACTATCATTATTTCACATAAAGTTAAAGCGAGGCACATTGTTACGGCGCGTCACCATGGCTACAACGGAGATTATAGTATGCTTTTATTTGCAATTTGAATAAGAAGCCAATGACACTGACGGTGTCAGTTAACTCTTTGTGGTTTGGTAGTTATGGCCAAAACAGTGAGTTTCACTTTTCTTATGAAAGGAATAAAGGTGAGGCCTAGTGTTTGTTTGACGGGGTGGCATAAAGGCAACGGCTCATGGCGGCCGACTAGCTCTTGAGATACACCCGCTAAAATACCATGAACATTGAACTCCCGTATGAATTATATTTTATTAATCAAATATTTGTGTGCGAATTACATCACAAACTCTAACGAACGTGAAACTCACAAGCGGGCGTGAGCAAGCCAAGTATCGTCTAATACATATATGATTCAGTAAGTGTTCAATGCATCGATCAAGATCCTAATAACTTGTTAAACAAACAGAGATCTATAGGAGTTTGAAAAACGAACAATTATTGTGTTCGGATATTCCTACTAATTAGAACATGTACGTAGATATTTCTATATAACAAGTACCGCCGTACAAGAAAACCTTACTCCATGCATGTGTTACAGTGTAAGCATTGAAGTTAATCCTTTAAATATACGCAAAGCTAACTTAGAAAGAATTATAATTTATTACACAAGGAGCCTTCCATAGTTCAGTGGGCGATCCACCGCCGTCCGACAAGAATCAACAAACCATGTGTTTATAACAAAGCAAGCAGTAATTAAAGGTAATTAATCTCTTTCTAGCATCCCCACTTGTAGGAGTCGAGGACACCCACCCTACTTAGCTTTTGATTCTCATACAAAAGTTTGACTACATAATCATATATATATATATCTTGGTCGCGTTAATATAATATGTAAGTGAGGTTAGCTCATGATTCAGTAACATGATCACTGACCAAATGATTAACGAAAATATATGTGGTATGTACTTATTGTTTTGTTAATATTGTAACGGGTGTGATTGGGATTCTTTCATTTTCACTCTCTCAAGTTGATATGTTGTGAGAGTTATTAAATTAATGGGTCTCATATTATACCTAATTGTAGACCCACTATTTTATTTATTTTTATCTCATTGGTTTAAAATGACAAAACATTAGACACAAAATTTAAAAGATCTTAACCTATAATAAGGGGCGTCTCCGAGGATTTACGGGCCCTGTCCGAGCCGTTAAAAAATGTGCCCCTTAGACCCTTATTGGGCTTATAAATTTATTATGGGTTATAGATTTAGTTATAAGATTGGAATTTAATTGGGCCCAAGTTTAAATGTTTAATACATATTTAAAAAAATACATATAATATATATATATATTGGATTTTTTTTAAAAAAAATGGGCCCCTCGCGAAAACGGGCCCTAGCCGGTTGGCCTCCCCGGCTACCCTTAGAGCCGCCCATGATTTAAAAGATCTTAATCTATAATAAGTGATGATTTGCACACTCAAATTTATATTTGTACATTCAAATGTACAACCGGTTAGAGCAGTATGTCAATAGTGTACAAATATCTAAATGCATAGAATGAAGTGTCACATTCAATACCCAATGTATGCAAATAAATTCCATATTGTAATACGGCTACTAAAGCCAAACATGCACTTCGAAAGATCCTAAGTAACATGGGCACTAAATAAAGTGAATTTAAGTTGCAGTCTTGCTTAATGATCGTTTTAACTTTTAAGTTCCGTAGTTGCTAAAAGTTGTGAGAAAAGTAGACGCAAGTTTGTATGCACATTTTCACTGGGAGTATAGTAGCTGAATAGTATTATTTTAGGTAATGTAAACTTTTCAAAATAAACCAAAATAACTACTAATACATAACTTAGCTAGTTGTGTTCAATGGAAACACCGGTTCCAGTAACGTGATTTATAATCGTTAGACAAAACGCAATAATGAAACGGAGGAACATATACGCAAAAAGAATACAAAGAGTTAACGTGGTTCAGCCAATCACGAGAAGATTAGTGACGTACGTCCATGGATAACTAATTAATTTGGTCCGGCAATATATGGGATACTCTTTTTTTTTATACTCAACTATAGTGATTCAAAGCTTACTCCATCTCTCGTTGAAATTCACCTTCGGGTTTACTTCCAATTTTCTGGGTGAGTTCCATTAATCCATTCCTCACAATACCTTGCTGCATGTACGCTAACAAATCTCCACCCTAGCCTAACCCCCCTAAAGTTGGATTGCCTTCAATCACTAAGACCAATAGCTCCTCCTTGCCACCTTTGACCCTTTAAGGCACCTTGTCTAAACCATGCGAACATCTACATAGCCAAGCAAAGTTTGCTTTAACTAGTAATTAAGCTTTCATTGGTATATCCGTTATATTGTCTTACATAGCTATTTTGTGAATCCCAAACTTGCACTACAAGTTCTTGGGCTTTCAGAGAGGATGAAATGTCGTCCTCAACGGGAAAAAATTATCTTTTGAGAGGGAAATTTTGAAAAGAAACATGAAAAAGCAAATAGGATTACCTTTAAAGACGACATTATCGTCGCTTAAGTTCTCAATCAAAATAAAAGTCAATGAAACAGCTTTTTTCTCGTTTAATGAATTTAAGGGAGGATTCATCCTCCCTAAAAGTCACATCGCAATTCTTCTTTTTCTTACAGTGTTGTCATCTTTCAAGACATCACATATGAAAATTAATCTCACATCTATGTTAGGTCCTTTAATTTCATGATAAACCAGATTCTTTCCCAAAATCAAACCACTTTAATTATTGTTAGTGGACTTATTTGTATTAATATTTGTATTATATTGGATTTTGTATAGTTTGAGGTATAAATAATGGGACTATATGTAATCGCACATTATCAATTAATCAATTACCTCTTACATAGTAGCGAGGACAACATCAAAAAAAAAAAAAAAACCACAAAAAATCATTTAATATAACACCCCACACAAACACATAACACTACTCGGCAGCATATGCGACCGACTTCTATTTTTTCTTGGGGTGAGAGGCGTCGGAGGAAAGGGTGGTAATGGGGTGGGATGCGTTTGGTTAGTGCCAGATAGGCTGGGGAATCGTATAGAACTCTCCCATTACACACTACAAGAAAAGACATATTGTCGTCGGCATTTTGTACTAAATGACAAAAAACGGGCTTGACCGAGCCAAAGGTGCGTTAAAATTTTAAGTTGATAAAATCCCGACGACACGTCGCCGGGATAATATTGAAAAAGTTTGACTTTCCTTAACATGGTGAAAAACTGGGCGGGAATTTGCCCGCCAATATATTGTCGACGACATGTCGTCGGCAAAATATAAACACAAAAAATAATTGCAATTAGCGATTGATTAGCGTTTGATAAACATTTATTTTGGCATTAATGTTATTTTCCCGAAGACATGGTGTCGGGATTTATTTAGACCTCATTTTTGTCTTCTCCCGCTTGTGAATAATAGCGAATAATTGGGCGGGGTTTTTTCCCGCCTGTTTTACCCAGTCGACATGTCGACGGGATTTTCTTCCCAAACACATTATATACACTCTTACCTCAAAACCACTCAACCTCACAACCTCTTATCTTCACACCAATTTCAAAACCTGAGATGCAGCAATATAATCCTTTTATGTGTTTTTATGGAACAGGAAATATAAAACTAAGAACATCACATCAAGAAGATATCTTTGGATGGAAATATTATGCATGTCCTCTTTCGAATGTGAACAATCATACATTTCTTATTTATGTAAATATTCAAACAATCGTAAAATTTCCATATTATATAACAGCCAAGAGAAAAAGATCATGAATGTGGATATTTTATATGGAAGAGTGAATTTGATGACCGGTTACGAGTAATCTCTTCTGCTTCAACATCTCAAGGTGATGGATCTGCACCAACAGAGTTCTCAAACTGTAATGACAATGATCTTAGGATAAACATGTTGGAATCACAAAAATAGGTGCTTGAGACAAGAGTAAACATGCTGGAATAACAAAAACAGGTGCTAGAGACAAGAGTAAGGATGCTGGAGGCAAGACTTGAAATGGTAACGAATCCCGACGACCACGACCACGCATGTCAGTCGACTGCAATACTCCGTGAGCTGTTAGGTGACTTGGACAATCTTCATATGTAGTGTTATTGTTGTTGTTGTTTAATAAAAGCGAAGGTTGGTTGATGTTGTTGGTGAGTGTTTAGATGAAGAGTTGGAGTCATGGGTTCGACGTATAAGAGTTTTCGAGTTCTTGGTTTTCTTTTGACCTAGATCTGCATTAGTTAATGAAGATGTCTTTCTAATGTGTTCTAATATGATATTGTACGTACGTTATTAACTATGTTTAGTTATGCATATATACGTTATCAACCTGTATTCGTTTAACATCTCATGTCTTTCTAATGTGTTCTCATGTGATATTGTACGTACGTTATTAACTATCTTTAGTTATGCATATATACATTATCAACCTGTATTTGAAGACGGTTTAGATCTGAATATTGATGAAATGGATGTTGATCGGACTGGTGGCAAATCAACTTGGCCGAGATGATATGGTTGTACACGAGATGTTAAACGAATGAATCAGAAAGATGGAATAGATGTGTACAACTTGGTTTCACTAACTCATGGACAACCAAATCATCTTGGCTCATTCGTTTAACATCTCATGTATAAACATATTATCTCGGCTCATTCGTTTAACATCTCGTGTACAACCATATCATCTCGGCTCATTTGTTTAACATCTCGTGTACAACCATATCATCTCGGCTCATTCGTTTAACATCTCGTGTACAACCATATCATCTCGGCTCATTCGTTTAACATCTCGTGTACAACCATATCATCTCGGCTCATTCGTTAAACATCTCGTGTACAACCATATCATCTTGGCTCATTCGTTTAACATCTCGTGTACAACCATAAAATCTCGGTTCATTCGTTTAACATCTCGTGTACAACCATATCATCTCGGCTCATTCGTTTAACATCTCGTGTACAACCATATCATCTCGGCTCATTCGTTTAACATCTCGTGTACAACCATATCATCTCGGCTCATTCGTTAAACATCTCGTGTACAACCATATCATCTTGGCTCATTCGTTTAACATCTCGTGTACAACCATAAAATCTCGGTTCATTCGTTTAACATCTCGTGTACAACCATATCATCTCGGCTCATTCGTTTAACATCTCGTGTACAACCATATCATTTCGGCTCATTCGTTTAACATCCCATGTACAACCATATCATCTCGGCTCATTCGTTTAACATCTCATGTACTGATTAGAATAACTAGATAATACGTTCCACTCTTAGTGATCGACACTCTACTTACCATTATATTCATACTGACCGGGTACACTGCTCGTTAAAGTGTGTGTTATTGATAAGTCGGCTAAATATAAATTTAAAACTTGAATACTGCTAAAACCACAACGACATACCGTGGATATAAAAATTAGAGCAATACACGCACCACATCACTCTCTCAACTAACGGCGATCGACACCACCACAGCAAACCACCACCACCACTAGCATCTCCTCTTCTTCTTCCTCAATTCTTCTTCTTCCACACCACAGCAAACCCCCACCACAGGAAACCACCACCACCACTAGCATTTCCTCTCCACACCACCACCACAGCAAACCACCACCACTAGCATCTCCTCTTCTTCTTCTTCCTCACCAAGAAGGTATTTTTAATTTTACTGTTTTTGTTTTTGTTTATTTATTTATTTATTTTTTTTAATTTATGTAATTTAAGTGTTAATTAATGTAGTAATTTAAGTGTTAATTAATTTTGCTGTTTTTTTTATGTCTTTTTTTTTTTTTTTTTTTTTTTTTTTTTTTTTTTTTTTTTTTTTTTTTTTTTTTTTTTTTTAACAGCCGAGAGCTAGACTGAGTCGAAAGCTGAGACAACCGAGACATAGTTAATGTGGTCCCTTTTTTATTTTTTTTAAACTTTTGGTATCCCGACGACATGCCACCGTCAATAGTTTTATAAGATAGGAAGTTTTATAAGATTGGTCCCCTGTTCTTTTATAAGCATACTTGCATTCTTTGTAGTTGAATAAACATTATAGTAGATATATTACTGGTTTGTAGTTCAAGCTGTAGTATAGCTTTGCTGATTCTTGTTTGGATGAGACCACTCCTTGTGCCCCTGATTAACCACAAAGTCGTAACTGAATAAAACCAATCGCATATAAATATGATCCAAACTTTGTACAAAAACCGATAAATAAACCTGAAATCCTCTTGTGCCGAGCTTAGACAGGACCGAACCCACCCTCTCCAAGCTTTGAAGTCAGGCTAAAGTTGTTGGTAGCAGACTTGAGCTCATACAGTCTGAACTCTTTAAGATTACCTGACCTTCTTGAAAAACTAGGATACTTCAACTTTCTAAATCTTTTTTTTGGGACATGGACACTTTTGGACTTTGACTCGGGTCTGGAGTTAAAGGAATGGATTGTACTTAATTGTGCTGGACTTGTGGGCGGTTCATCCATGTTTTCACAGTAAGCCAACTGAAAGCACTTCATAGTGTCTTAAGATTTATTTCTCAGCTGCAAAAGTTAAAATCAACATAGAAACTTTATTATGTCTGACTTGATCCATGCATGGTTTAACGAAAGATTGACCTATTAGTACTTAAACATAGCTCTTTTCTCATCGCATGTTCTAAGCTTTACAAATAAAATGAAGAACTCGTATATAATCAGTCAACATATAATGAATCACCAAGTGAAAACAGAACCAACTCAAATTCAACTAATATATTTATAGAAGTTACCTGTAATCAGATTCAATTAATATATTTATCAAGTATCAAATATTCTGATTGTGTTATTATTTATGTATGTTAACTTGTGAAATTGATTGTGTTACATGTTATGTTCATTTAAAATTAGTATATTGTTCGGTTACTTGTCATAAAAGTGATTGTTAAGTATATATCGAGCATCGAAAATCTGTACAAGTAACTGGTGACTGTGTTCGTTACTATAAGAGATTGTTTTGTTAATTTGTTCCCGAATTTCTATATGTTATTCAACTTGTACTTTTACAGACGGCAGCAGCAGTTGCACGCAGTCATGGTGGTGACGGTGTCGGTCACCCACCTTCCCCTCCCCGTCAGATTGAGAGCGGGTGCCGTGGTGGTAAGAATTTCTAGATTATTTTCAAAGAAACTTAAACATGATCATTTGAATTTGGTTACATGTTAATTTATGACTTTTTCACTCACTCCAATTGTAGGATCACAGCGACCCCGAAGAGGAGGTAAGGTAAGGTAAGGGGGGGAGGCAGGGGTAGTGGAGGTCGGGATGGCGGTAGACCGCAACGACGCCAAGCCACGAAGAACGTGGCCCTCAAGAAAGCTGTGGAACTTAGCGGCTCGCAGTCGATTGAGTTCGAGACTAATGATCAGGGGACGTACGTTCACGTGGGCTCGCATTTCGGGTGGTTCAGTAACTACGTCGGCGAGCTTATTAGGGAGCTGCCGTTGCATTATGCCTCCTGGTACGAGATAGAACTGGAGAAGAAGGCGCACATCCTTCCACAGCTCGGGGTCAGTTATTTCGTTTTCCTTTTATATTGTTATGTTATCGTGTTTATTTATTTAAAATTTCATATTTATTTAAATTTGTTTATTTATTTATATCTCTATATTTAATTATTTGAATGTGTACATTTATTTAAATTTGTTTAAATGTGTATATTTATTTAAATTTGTTTATTTATTTATATCTTTATATTAATTTTAACTATATTTGATTGCAGCGTATGTTTAATTTGGAGCGCCACATGCGCGAATCGCACTTGCATAAAATTTTGACCGGCATCAATGCGTATCTGGCTAAGCGATACGCGGACAACAAATATGACCTCAAGCGCAATTTCTTTACCAGGGAGGGTGGGGCTGCGAATGTGGATGAGATCAGAAGAAACCCTCCTCCGAACATGGAGCAGTCTGTGTGGGTACATGTCGGAGAAGACCGTGAAACGAGCGGCTGTGAACAAAGAGAATCGAAAGAAGAACAATGTTTACAGCTGCCACGGTTCCAGATCATTGGCCGCTTCTCGACACGAATATGTAAGACACATTTTATTTTTATAAGATTATTTAATTTTAATTATATATTAATTAAAAGTATTTATACTAAATAAAATATATATGGTGTTTGATTTGTCATTTTAATTTGTTTCATCCTATATGCGTGTGTATACAATTTGAGAACAATAAGGACCATCAGTACCCGTCTCTCATCTAGAGCTTTTTGGACACACACTACAAGAATGGTGTATGGTTGCAGGATGAGGCTCGTGTTCTGTATTTAAGTATCGTTTTTTTTTGTTTTTTTTTATTTTTTTTTTCAAACACGCACTTTAATGATTTATTGAAACATAATCTAGTAATTAACCCTACTAATATATTAATTTTCTCATTTTTTTCAACTACATAGGAAGAGATGGGTTATGCCTCAAGCAACCCGTCATGGCACGAGTTTCTTAGCCAGGTTGGTTCTCGAGGTGAGGTAGGAGGCGGCAGCGGGTGTGACGCGGGAGGGAGCGGGAGTGGCTCAGGCGGGAGCGGGAATGGCTCAGGCGTGAGCAGGAGTGGCTCTGGCAGCGAGAGTGGCTCTGGCAGCGAGAGTAGCGAGAGTGGTGATGATGAGGATCGTCGTAGCGATGATATGAAAGACGACGAGGGGCGGTAGAGGTATATGTTCTATTTTGTGTTGTTTTTATCTTTGAAACTATATTTTGGCGACCCGAATCTTATTATTGTACAGTTTAATCTTTTGGCGACTTGAACATTGCAGATATTACAACATTTGTAGATATGGCAGCTAGGTCTAGCGATTATAACACCCGTTATGTAAAGTTTATAGTGTATTTTGAGGGTGTTATAAAGTTTATTTTCGTTTTGTAAAGTTTATAAGTGTTTAGTGGTTATATATAACCGTTTTAGCCGTTATAAAGTTTATAGCTGTTTTCTAGTGGTATTGGATCCGTTGAATGTCTTGGAATAAGTTGGTAACAAAGCAGGTTATGGTAGATTTTTGCCAGAAATTTTTACGGCAAAAATATGGAAATTGCAGCTGTGCAGCTGCACTACAATTAAATGTCGACGACATGTCGTCGGAATTTAAGTAAAATCAATGTATTGTTTTCAATATTCCGACGCCATGTCGTCGGTATTATATTCAATTTCATTGACTTTGTATATAGTACCGACGTCTTGTCGTCGGTACAATATACAATTTGTTGACTTTTACAAATAATACCGACGTCATGACGTCGGTATTATATACAATTTCATTGACTTTTGTATATAGTACCGACGTCTTTTCATCGGTACTATATACAATTTGTTGACTTTTATAAGTTAATACTGACGCCATGTCGTCGATATTAACTTATAATTAATTAAGTTTGCTAATTAAATCGTTAATTATTTACTATGGTCCCGACGACGTGTCGTCGAGACAATATTGTCAAACCACAAAAAAGTTTGACTAGAAAAACGTGTGGGTCCCACTTTGTCATCGGGGTTGTTTGTCAGGAAGTTTAATCTCGACGGAGCATTCTCGACAAGAGGCTGTCGACGTCATGTCGTCGACAACTCATTATGCCGATGTCATGACGTCGGGAATATGGAAAAAAAAGTCGCCGGAAATTAACCTGAATGTACTAGTGACATCTGGTCTTATGTTTGGTTTGATTGTTTTAAATCTTGTTTTGATTATTGGTTGGTAATGGTGCTCTTGCTATAATGGGTGCTTGTAAATGGTTAAATACTCGACCATATTTGATCTCTACATTTTTTTCTTTACACCTATTGTTGACTAAAGCTCGACCGGCCTTCACCGAAAATCAATTAATACTCGACCAGTCTTCCCGTTTTAGTTTTCTTTGCAACTTCATCAACTAAAAGTCGACTACTTTCCCCCAAACCTTTGACAACTATAGTCGACTTCTCTCTCAACCCTACCAAAGTTGATTGTTTTTCTTTATAACCTAAACCCTCGTTCATAATGACTATTAAATAGTATTGGGACTTATATTTAACATGTACCTTTATATATTATAATGAAAAGCACAGACAACCCTAACAGGTATTCTCAATATTCTAGCATGGTATCAGAGCCTAAAGTCTATTTAACACACCCCCACAGTCTGAACAGATGATCCTGAATATTCAGACTGGTTCGAAACTCAAGGAATAACTTCGATGGTAATCATTTAGAAAATATATTTGCAAATTGATACTGATATGGAACATGTAAAACACGCACGTGTCCAAATTCAACATGTTCTCTAACAAAGTGTAAATCTATTTCAACATATGTTCTTTCGATATATTTACTAATTAAAGGATTTCCCTCGCAATTATTCCTTGAGTTTCAGACTAGTCTCAATATTCAGGATCCTCCGTTCAAACTGTGGGGGTGTGTTAAAATAGGCTTTAAGCTTTTATGTGTTTATCTATTTTATAAATTGATGTATAGTATATGGACTTATATATAACATGTACCTTGTATATTATAATGAAAAGTGCAAGCAACCCTAATGGGTATTATCAATATTATAGCAATGACAAACAATACTCCCCCTCAACCCTATCACATTCTGCTAAACTTTATGCTGGTAATTCTATTCCCAACCTCATTCATCTTAAACTTGATGTTGATAAAACTAATTATACCGACTGATGTTACTTGTTCAAGAATCACTGTGAAAATTTTGATACAAATAAGTCCACTAATAAGTATACCAATAAATATCAAGCAATCCTTGTTGTCATCATTTTTTTCTATTTGTAGAACCGTATAAAGTTTTTAAAGTTTGCAAATGACTATCAAGTAGCTAGAAGCAAAGATTGAATGCAATAAGGTGGAAGAGGATGAACTTATCAATTGGGATTTATGGTTTACATTTACCCAATTTATATGTAAATGTGTATCGTAGAAGTGATACTCCTAACAGTGATGTCAAGCTAGATAAACATCTAATTATAAAGGCCAGAAATTTTAGAAGTTAATTTATACTTCGATTTCATGTATGAATATATGATATTGCATCATTTGTGTATCATATATTGGAAGATAATGTATAACATGTGTTTTTATGGCAAAACTATTAAGAGCACTAGCAAGATCAGATAAAGAAAATAACAATATGAAATGATACAAGCAATATACGGATCAATGACTCAATTAATCCACGCGTATATTTCTAACCAGATGTATGAGATAATTTTATAATAGGTGTTGTTATTGGTACCCCTAATTAATTGGGCGCAACATGTAGCCCAGTCGATCGGTTTTGTTACTGTTAAACGAAGAAGCAAAACGATATCCGAATATTTGTCCAAAATTGAACTTATGTGTTAAAAAGGTAACAAATATAAATATGGTATATAGAACCGATATTCAAAGGGATACTGGTACTGTTTAAAACCAACTGGCCATTCAAATTGGTGGTAAATTATTATAAAACACATAATATTTGGACATTGACGGTGGATTGTGATGAGCACAATCATCCATATATTGTGACTTTAGATGGTCACGCTTATGTAATGCGACTTACGAAGGATGAATTTGTGTGGTGGAAGAATTGTCAAAGTATAATGTCAAACAACGTATATACTTTCGACAATAAAGAAGCAAAATCCATCGAATGTGTCTAACCTTAAAAATGTATATAATGCAAAAAATAAGCTCCAAGGATTTGAAAAAGGTGATAGAATTCCAATCCAACTTCTTTTGTCACATTTGAAAAGTAAAAGTTATGTATAATTTGAGAGCACAAATGACTATCATGTTATTTTTTCTCGTAAGTATCGGTAATTTATATGAGTTTTTTTTAATGGTTGCATGTATGTCTATTCCACTAGATTGTATTGATAGTTTTTAGAGAACACTAGTTGTTGCATGGTCAGATGCTATTCAGGAAGATGATCCTACTTGTGATAATGAGGGGCAAAACTTCAAGGAAGTTTATCAACAACAGTCGACGATTATCAAAAAAAGTCTTTTAACAAAGTTAAATGGGATATTTAATCCCGAATTGGTTTCAATTCGTCAACTTGTTGTTCATCAAGAAAACAAAATCAGTTTGTTACACCAACTGTAGATCCTCATTGACACAGTTATTTAGACTCTATAAAAGTCTCGGATTTAAACCTATAACCTATGACAAAACATTTAATGGCATATTTTTACCATCGTTACACCACAAGTGTAAACGATGTGATAGGTGATGGAAACTCTAGATTTCGGTAAGTTTTCGTGTGTCTTGGTCACGAGCAAAATATGTGGCCCATAATTTGACAACATATGTTTCAAGAGTTAAGGTATCACGAGAAAAATTACATGGATATATGGGGTATTGATGGCTTTGACTACGTTTGGATCAACTTGGATTTTCCAGGAACTAGTTTTGCCCTAATGGAAAAATAGATGTCTATGCGGGATACAGGGTTAGTTATTGCTTCATTGTATAAGAGACTATTTGTATTCGTATCCATAGTAGAAAATGGTGTAGTTAGTGCTACGTGTTTTTCGCTTTGGTCCGGTCCACATGAGTCAGAAGCAAATGGCCGCATAGTTGTTGCACGTGTGATGGACAATCATTTTATGAATCTAACGCTAAAAGAATGTTTCCCAATACCGTTAAATTTCCCACAATGGAGGAGGTATAGAAGTGATATCGTATTTGCATGAGAAGACGTATATTCAAGTCGACAACTCACTTTTGAAGGAGATATTCGTACTCAAAGAAAAATGTAACATTTTCGTGATTCTAATCTTCAATCTTTATTTACTAAAGTTATTATAGTCGTTATAGGTTTTTTTCTTTTTCAGTTGTCTAACTTTTATGTCGTTAATTATTTGCATTTTTACAACATAATGATAAAAAAAGTAAAAAAAAAAAAAAAAAAAAAAAAAAAAAAAAAAAAAAAAAAAAAAAAAAAAAAAAAAAAAAAGATATATTTTGTCATGTTTATCAATTTAAAGGTTAAAAATAAAAATAAAGAAGTTAAATTGCAAAAAATATCCATGTGGTATCCTGATTTTTCACACTATGCTAGTCTCAAACTTTTTTTTTCCAAATTATGCCATTACTATATACTATTTGCAACAAGTTATGTTCCTTGCGCTAAAGATTGTCAACAATTCTTGTTAGTTGTTGTTCTACTTCGGGGTATTTTAGTCATTTCACTTTTCCCACCTTTTATCCCCTACCCACTTTGCTCGTTTACATTCCCAACAAACCCTTTATTTTATTTACAACTACATCGTAC
The DNA here is from genome assembly GCA_021014915.2 of Artemisia tridentata subsp. tridentata. Taxonomy (NCBI): domain Eukaryota; kingdom Viridiplantae; phylum Streptophyta; class Magnoliopsida; order Asterales; family Asteraceae; genus Artemisia; species Artemisia tridentata. The sequence continues at coordinate 134,117,128 of CP139506.1, read as the reverse complement.
CATTTCATTTTACATCCTTAAGGTTTTAAATCAACTAGTACATTCATTAAATTGAACATGATTTTACCTCCTTCATGGCAGATTCGAGCACACAGTGACCCGATTTATGATATTGGGCTACTTTATGGTAAGATTTGTACACTCTTGATTTTCATTATATTTTTTGTTTGATTTGGTTTTACTATGCATGTAGTGTGTTGAATCCTAGTTGAACTTAGATCGAATTCCTTTAATCTTGTTTAAGGTTTAGTTATATTAGATAAATCTAACACAACTATGGTAGAAACTATGTTTGAAGATATCAAAGATTATGTGGAATCAAATATTTAATATTAAGAAGAATTTTAATGATGCGCGTGATGTGTCGTTGCGGTTTAGCAGTTTTAATGCCTACTCAAGTTTTAAATTTATATTTAGCCGACTTATCAATAACACACACACTTAACGAGCAGTGTACCCGGTCAGTATGAAGATAATGGTAAGTAGAGTGTCGATCACTAAGAGTGGAACGTATTATCTAGTTATTCTAATCAGTATTTTAATATCCTAACGCAAGGGGGGTTTCAGCCTGAGAGACTGGCACGGTTTGTTTGCAATTAAATAATAAAATAAACCAATAGGCACGAATCAGCAAGTAGCACACACGTACACAGATAGATACTTGAGACAATAAGAGGGCTGTCCTTATGATTAAGTAGATTGTCACTTGTTTTATTGATAGCTTTATATGAAGTGTATGTAGTTAACCCTTTCTCGTTGGTCCTATTCTTATCGGCGAGTAAACCCTTAATGATTACTTATGTCTAAAAGTTATTCCTAAGTGATCAATTTAGTAATAACCGTGGGAGCCACATTATGTCCCGCAGTCAAATGCCCGCAAGCCACTAATAAACACAGAGGTTATCAATGCACTAATAAGTAGTAACCAAAGACATCAACATATAAACTTTAATTGATGGGAAAGCAAGTATTAAAGGGAGTGCAATCTTTCGTTGTCACATTACACAAGCCACCAATCCTGATGAATTAAAGTTTGCTAACACAATAAAACAAAACTACTTAATGAATTAAATACATGCAGCACCTTCTTACAGCTCTTGTATCTTTGATTTGGGTGTGTCTTGTGCTGCCTCCTTGACTGAATTCGTCCTAGGGTTTTTCCTGTTCGGTCTTCGAAATTCTTATGATGCGTACGAAATTCGTCTGGCTTTGGGGTATTTATAGTTTCTGTCTGAGGGAAGATGCGGCGCATCTAAGGAGTAGATGCGGCGCATGTACTTAACTTCGCGTGGGGTCCAAGATTATAATATTCAGGAATATTCGTACACCGCCAGAAGATGCGGCGTAACTCCATGATTAGATGCGGCGCATGTCCTCTTGTATCTTGGATCGTATCTAGTGATATCTTGATAGAGATGCGGCGCATGTCATGAGTGAGATGCGGCGCATCTGGAGCAGATTAGTCTTGATCTTCTTCATTTCAGTAGACTCTTAACTTTATGCATGTTTTGCTCCATAATCAGTCCAAAATCGCTAAGTTTCACCAAATGCTTGTTTTTACCTGAGAATTACAAAAGTAAACGATTAAGTATCAATCCTCATACATAATATAGTAAAACAAGTCAAATTAATAGGATAAATGATAGTAATAAAATGTACTTATTTGAGTTCAACAAATATCCCCCCACTTGAACTTTACTTGTCCCCAAGTAAACCTTAGAATTTCTTTTATGAAAATGTATCCTAAAAGATGTTAGGATTTATTTTTATATTTAAGCATGTATTCGTTTATTTCATAATCACACAACTAAACACTTAACGAATTAGAAGTAAAATAAAATAAGTCGATAAAAGCAAATCTAATCGTTTAACTGTCCAGTCGCGACGAATATTCTATCATAAGCTTGGCAAGTATACACATCTCCTCCACTAAAGCTAAGGAATAACAAGTCTAAAGCGGTAAAAAGGGTTTGTAGGTATAAGGGTTAATTATTCTCTTTTCACTATCGATCTCAAATTCCAGAAAAGGCGACAAAATCACAAATACATGATCGAATCCACGAACACGATACTGGCAATTGCTCAAATCCTTAACTCGAATAGGCTAAAGATAGGTCCAAACTTCACCAATAATAATATATCAAAAAGGGCGACAAAATCATAAATACATAGCCGAATCCACGACTACGATACTTAAGATTGCTCAAATCCCTAATCTCAATAAATCAAAGGTTTGGTTGGATAAAGAATAATGAAGGGCATGGATAACATTTGGGATATAAATTGGTGTAAAAATAAAAATAAACAAAACAAATAAATTAAAATCCTAAGTGTGGTTAATCACTATCCCAACCATCCCATGAATAAGACTCATATCATCGAATAACTCATGCTTTAACACTTGAAACACACGCTTTAGGTAGACACGAATTATACTCAACAAGATCTTAATCAAAGAATAAACCTTAATTGGCGTTCCCATAACTGCCAATTCCCATTCAATCCATAGATATAGTACAACAAATAGCGGTGATATCGACCACTTACATAACTTTACATAAGTTGGTTAAAACAAACTTCCAACTTTTCTTTCTTTCTTTTTCTTTTCTTATTTTTTCGATTTTTTTTTTTTTTTTTTTTTTTTTTTTTTTTTTGAACATAAACATAGATGTGTAAAATTTCACCACATCACTATAATGATAATTCTGGATAATTTTTCCATACTTTTCATAACTTCAGAAATAATGGTAATAGTGAAAGTAGTAAACACACGAAAAATAAACTCAAAGATATACAATATTTACTTTCACTCCAATTGCATTGTGCAATTTCCCGACCTAACCAAAGATAATGAATTACGCACGCGAACACAGGTAATGTAAGGAAACACACTTTGCCTATAGCAATTAACCAACCACGGATTCTAATCTACAGGGTAGGCTAAGGTGTAAGGGTGTAACGAAACATTTTAAACATAGGTGTAAGAAACGGAAGGAATGGCTCTGAGTGTTTTTCTAGGGGTATCTTACTCTAAAAATGAGAGTAACAAAAGGGTTTATACGGGGGTTAACTAACCAGTGTAGTTAGTTAATAACACATAACATAATAGGCTATTTGGGTGTAATCCTAGAATTTTACCAATTTAGACAAGTCATTCCAATTATATAAATAATACTTATTATGGTGGTCTCGAATAGTATACAAGCCAAGTTCTAAAGTTTACAAGTCACCGGCACACTCATAGATTTGTGAATTTTGAAAAATCATAATTTTTGAAAATAACGTCATGTGTGCAGCTATGCAACTTAGATCTTAAACAAAAACATGCAAAAAAAAAAAAAAAAAAAATTAAGTTTGATATATTAAGCACATTTTAAGCATAATTTTTGAAAAAGTTTAGGACAAGTAAATGTTAAGTGTTCTAATTCTCCAATCCCCCCACTTAAGTTAAACAACGTCCTCGTTGTTTGTATAAAAGGTTAAAAACTGGAAAATAAAAGAATTAGAACAGAAAAACTCCCCTAGATTTGCTCGGTATGATCCTCCATTAGTATAAGAGCAAAAATCAACTTCTTGTGGAATAGAACGTTAAAGCTTCATACTTGATGTATCCACAGGAAATCCAGGAAACTATAATACCACCAACACTTTAAAACACACCTAAGATAAGAAAGGTTCAAACTTGCATAATACATTAGTAGTTAGGAAAAATAAAATTTAAAAATTAAAACTGAAAATCATCAGGTCAGTCGATGCGCCGTATCTTATGGAAGAAGATACGCCGTATCGAGCCTGGAATTAATACGGATCAGAATAAAGATGCGCCGCATCCTTAACCAGGGATGCGCCGCATTAAAAATAAACTGATAAATAGTTTTAAAGTCGAAAATAAAAATGCAGAAAAATTAAAATAAGATATGACCATTGCAGGAGATGCGTCGCATCTCATAATTAAGATGCGCCGTATCCTCATGCGGGCCTGGACTGACTCGACACAGAAAACAGAATAATAAAAGATAAATCCGGGTTGTCTCCCGGTAAGCACTTGTCTTTATTCCAGAGTCTTCAAGTTAGACTCACGTTCAGCTCAGCAATAAGTCCTTGTCACGGTCCATCCTTCGTCCTTCATCCGAAAGATTTTCCCGTATATCTCTGCGACGTTTTCTTCCGTTCGACTTAATCTAGTGTAACTCTTTGTCTTCACCGCAGTATATTCTTCATTAGGACCCAAAGAATATTTGATGATTTTAAATTTTTCAGAAATAATCATGGGTGGCTCATTGTAAGGAATCCCAAGTAGTTGACACTTTCTTTTGGTGAACTCTTCCTCGTCTTTATCAACAAACTTAAAATAAGGATCCTTAATCAAATAATCATCTAGTTTTTCAATCAACGACTCATTATTATAATCGTCTTGAATCGCCTCCCATTCTCTTTCCAAATCATATTGTAACTGACGACTAAGCTTTGTGAAATCATCAAACTGTTTATGCACCCATTCCCAGAAAGTAGTATCTGATGTCCCCTTAAGTCCTTTCAAACGTTCAATTCTGCCCTTTTCTTGTAAAGCCTCCTCTTTTAGTGGGCAGTCTTCAACATTATTGTACCACTCATAATCTTCAAAGGTCACATCGTTTCCAACCCGTCTCATCCCAATTATACTTCCCCCATTACAGGTTCCGTCACTTTTATAATCACAGGTCGGCCAAACACTACTCCCGTCCTTGAAAACGAAGGGTGTACAAGTGTGATTAATGTGCGCAAATTCCCATGGTTAATCCCAAACCCATGGTACTTGGTCATTCCATTCATAGTACCAGGTGTTTTTGAAATCATCATAAGTCTTAAATCCTGGTAGATCTCCAGTAAGCACATCATCGTCGACTTGAAGAAGGTAGTTAAATTCCTTGAACTGCTTGCACAAGGGTGTCTCATAATCGAACACATCAATGTCAATCCTGAAAAGTTCTTCAATGCCTTCATTGATTGTTGAATCATGAAGTGACAACCCATAATCGCTTTCTACTTCTTCGTCTTCTCCTCTCATCCAATATACCCATAATGCATCCTTAGTAGCACGATCCATGCTCTTATGGTTATTAAACTTACTAGCCAACCATTCTGAAAAATCAACATCGTTAGGATCGTGGTTAACGTCAAAGCAAACCTTTCCAATCATATTCTTTTTTATCTCCATGAACTCGTTAAATTGCTTCTTAAAACTCCGAGTCAACCATGAAGTCATAATCTCCTTGACTTCATTTGCAGGGGCAAATTCCGGACTACCATATTTGAGTTCTAGCCAATCATTGAGGGAGAGGTCTATCAATCTTACCAATCTCCCATGAAATAGTAACTCCGCCAAAGCATAATTCATGTCATTATCCTGATAGTTCTCATTCAATCCCCAGTACTGTTCGGAATAAGGCATGTAAGAGTTTTGGGTATTGCCTCCACCACAGCTTTCGTTGCTTGAATCCATGTATGCAAGATAGAATTTCCCATCATCTTCTTCGATAGTAGTCCAGTTCAATCCTTCGGCTTCAATGATAGGCCATAAGAGCGACAATTCTTCTCCAGTGTACCTCACAAATACATCATAAGAGAATACCTCTTTGTCAATGTTGCATAAACGCATGAATTCCTTAAAAGCAGCTTCAAGAGGAGTCTCCCAGGAGAATAAATCTGCATCGATCATGAGTACATTGAATGAATCTGAAAGCAAGCATTCCTTAGCAAGATATCCGTTAACTGACATGTCTTCCATAGCAAAATCTGTCATCCAAGGTAAAATCATCAGTAGGATTTGTTCGCTAGAAGAGAAATTAATGAATATAGAAACGGATATATGAATACAAATAGCTGATATCTGCAGATGATGCGCCGTATCCAAAGAATTGGATACGCCGTATCTTAATAAGTTAAAATTAAATCAGACTTTATTCAGAAAATAGATACGCCGCTTTAGAATTTAAGAATGCGCCGTATCGAATTAATTAATCAAAAATCAGCTTATCTAATTAAAATTAAATGCGTCGTATTAACGAAAGTTAATGCGCCGTATTTTCGTTACGTTTAAAAATAAATATCGATTTTTGATTCAGAAAGATGCGCCGTATCGATATAAATCGATGCGTCGTATCTGTTTAATAATTCGCAAACTGTTTTTAATTAAAATAATAGATACGCCGTATCTGCGAAAGCAGATGCGTCGTATGGCGTTAACGTTCAGAAAAAAAAATTTTTTATCAAAAACAGATACGCCGTATCTGCAAAAGCAGATGCGTCGTATTACTTTATCGCTTAGAAAAATTTCTTATTAAAAACAGATACGCCGTATCTTGGGGAAAAGATGCGTCGTATCGAATTAATTAAACGCGTTGTATTTTTAAAAAAAAAATTAAACGCAATACGCCGTATCTGAGAGATCAGATGCGCCGTATCGTTTGATTTAGCACAGTACAACGATAGCAGAACAGAAAAAAATACGAAAAATAAAAACAAAAAATAAAAACACACAAACAAAAATAAACACACAAAAATAAAAGAAAACAATTAACACACAATACAACAAATATGCAAAATAGTACAATGATGCAATTAATCTAATAAAAAGAAAAACCTAATTAAAATACTAATCAAATTAACAGATAATAACAATTCACTCCCCGGCAACGGCGCCAAAAACTTGATGCGCGTGATGTGTCGTTGCGGTTTAGCAGTTTTAATGCCTACTCAAGTTTTAAATTTATATTTAGCCGACTTATCAATAACACACACACTTAACGAGCAGTGTACCCGGTCAGTATGAAGATAATGGTAAGTAGAGTGTCGATCACTAAGAGTGGAACGTATTATCTAGTTATTCTAATCAGTATTTTAATATCCTAACGCAAGGGGGGGTTTCAGCCTGAGAGACTGGCACGGTTTGTTTGCAATTAAATAATAAAATAAACCAATAGGCACGAATCAGCAAGTAGCACACACGTACACAGATAGATACTTGAGACAATAAGAGGGCTGTCCTTATGATTAAGTAGATTGTCACTTGTTTTATTGATAGCTTTATATGAAGTGTATGTAGTTAACCCTTTCTCGTTGGTCCTATTCTTATCGGCGAGTAAACCCTTAATGATTACTTATGTCTAAAAGTTATTCCTAAGTGATCAATTTAGTAATAACCGTGGGAGCCACATTATGTCCCGTAGTCAAATGCCCGCAAGCCACTAATAAACACAGAGGTTATCAATGCACTAATAAGTAGTAACCAAAGACATCAACATATAAACTTTAATTGATGGGAAAGCAAGTATTAAAGGGAGTGCAATCTTTCGTTGTCACATTACACAAGCCACCAATCCTGATGAATTAAAGTTTGCTAACACAATAAAACAAAACTACTTAATGAATTAAATACATGCAGCACCTTCTTACAGCTCTTGTATCTTTGATTTGGGTGTGTCTTGTGCTGCCTCCTTGACTAAATTCGTCCTAGGGTTTTTCCTGTTCGGTCTTCGAAATTCTTATGATGCGTACGAAATTCGTCTGGCTTTGGGGTATTTATAGTTTCTGTCTGAGGGAAGATGCGGCGCATCTAAGGAGTAGATGCGGCGCATGTACTTAACTTCGCGTGGGGTCCAAGATTATAATATTCAGGAATATTCGTACACCGCCAGAAGATGCGGCGTAACTCCATGATTAGATGCGGCGCGTGTCCTCTTGTATCTTGGATCGTATCTGGTGATATCTTGATAGAGATGCGGCGCATGTCATGAGTGAGATGTGGCGCATCTGGAGCAGATTAGTCTTGATCTTCTTCATTTCAGTAGACTCTTAACTTTATGCATGTTTTGCTCCATAATCAGTCCAAAATCGCTAAGTTTCACCAAATGCTTGTTTTTACCTGAGAATTACAAAAGTAAACGATTGAGTATCAATCCTCATACATAATATAGTAAAACAAGTCAAATTAATAGGATAAATGATAGTAATAAAATGTACTTATTTGAGTTCATCAAATATTAAGAAGAATTTTAATGAAGCAGTAAACAATGAACATATAGTTCAACAAACAAATAAGCCTCAATATTATTAAGAACGAGATGTGCGTCGAACCGCCGCGTTGCGGCGGGGCGACGAAGTGTTTGGCATGTTTGTCGGTTGTTCTGTTGTGTTATACAATGAATCTTGCCCCTTCAATTTTTACTACCTAAGTCAAACAACATATACAAATAGAAGTAATCGGAATGGTGGTTGTAGTTCTTAACATTTTCACAAGGCGTATTTTTTGGGCCGCGTTCTCCGCTTCTTGCACATTCCACACGGATGCGACATAACCAATGTAATCTGTAAATGGCAGTTGTATAATTAGAACAGGTATGAGCACCATATAAGGAAAGTGGTTAGACACATCTGTGGCAAACAAAAAAAAAATTGACTGATCACAACAGCTTATTATACTAATGTTTATTTGATAACCTGATTCAGCCGAAAGTAAGACGATGTCTGCACCTGCGAACGGCCAGCATTAGGAAAACAAATAGAAGGTTCTGTAGCAGCCACAAAAACATGTACAGAATACATATCAGAAAACATCATAAACACTAAACGCCTAAAGATACATGAACAGAAAGAAACTCACAGCACGGCGCCTTAGTAGCAGCCACTTGACTGACGGATAGAACATCTAATTAGAACAGGTATGAGCACCATATAAGGAAAGCAGTGTTTCTGCAAATTAACAAACAAATAGAAATATTATTAGATCATAAACTGTAAATTGGCAAGCACACAACAGTAAATTAATATAGAAATCATCCATGATCTTAATTATATAGAACTATTCTAGCAGATGAATGAACATCGAAGATCTCAAATCATAGTTGCATAATTAATAAGATTAGCACCTCCGATGCACTAATTTACTGCAAAATAACTTATTTAATCTCTAAAACCAATCAAACCAAGCGAGAGGTTCATTAGCAAGGAATAAAGAAATGATAGATAAGATATACTGTTAACATTTGTTTGTTTATTTCTGCGACTTTTAAAAGCTTCAGTTCAATAATGTTTAATGCTTTGAAAAAGGGAAGGTAGAATAAATTAGTCTATAATATGTGGCTGCTAAGTTTGGATACCTGTCAAGAATCTGGCATTTGTGAAAAAGTCTGTGAGCATAAGTACGAAACCTGCAAAACAGTAATGTCCAATTATGGGTGAGTAGATGTCGGTAGTGTGCATTATAGATATGGGCATTTTGTTTTTTTTTGCTTTTAGAAGAGAATCTCGTGACTGTCTGTCTTGGATTTGGTTTTCCCATTTAAGATAGCTGAAATGGACATTTGTTTTTATAACTCATTTGATAAGTGTGTAGGAAAACCAAGAAAAGAAAATGTCTAGGCATCCTAAGTGTGATCAGCTAAGAGTTGAGGCCAATTCTAATAGTTGGTATGACATATTAGTTTTGTATTGTCGTCAAGCTAGTATCGAGGATGTTCATATGGCACAGCAACTGAGTGTGATTTGTGATAGGTTGGTTGGTGTTAACCGTGACAGGGTTACTTATATTCAAGAGCTTGAAGGTGTTGGAAATACTCATGCTCAGAAGACAGCAGAGTATCTAAGAGAAGTGATAGTAAAAGATGAACAGAAACTCATGCAGATGCGGTTAATAGCAGCTGAATTTGGGTTAAATGCGCGTAACAATGATGTGTTTATTATGAAACTTCAGGGTGTAATGCGTTTCTAAGTGTGTGGCTGCAATTGGAGGATGTTTTATGGTTAATGCTAGTCGATTGTAAGATATGTGTTTCAATAAAGGCTAGTTTCTATGTGAAGGAAATTTATGTTGATTGTAAGATATTTCAGTAAATAAAATTCAGAATTTAAGTCAAGTGATAGTGTGGTACTTACGTTTTTGTTTTTAATCCAAATAGGTTGCTAAGAACACAGGAATCCATACAATTTGTAATTCCGTGGAACGCATAAATTTCCTGAGCATTAAAACATATAACATATTACGAAAAGCAACTGAATGTGAAGGATTGATAGTGAAGAAAAAAATATTTGGATTATTTCTGCTTAGTTATGGCATTACCTGTAGGCTAGTTCATGATGTTGGTACAGCGCCTGTCAATATTAGCAAATGAAGAATATCTGATTTTGTTTATTTGCACATATTAAAAGTTGACACATGATATCTACGATGGTAAGTTTATTTATGCATACTTGTAGATGGAGTTTTACAGAAAGTTTTGATCAATAACATGGTTTGATTAAAAAAGGTACATGGGAAGGAGAAGAGGATGGTGCGAAAAAGTGATTTGGTTCAAAGCACTTATCACAGCACTCTCTTGTAATTGCCATCTATCTTTTATAATCGCATCATATTTGTGTTTAAAACATTTTGTGTAGTGACAGGCATAAATATGCACGAAAAAAAGTAAGTATTGTAGAGACAGTATATTAAATGTTAGTATCAAGAATGAAACAATACCAAATAGTCTTCAATTGCTAATATTGACAGGCGTTGTATAACATGAATGGGTATTGTAGCATCTGAATGCAATCGGTGTAATTGAATGCTTTTCTTACGAACAGCTGACAGTTGCATATGATCATCTGTAGTACCAGCGGCAATGTCTAGGAGTAAAGTTTAGATCGTTTAGATCAGTTGCAGTGTACATAGAACACTTCAGTTTTGTCTTGTAAAAGTCTGCATATTAACATGCAATCAATATGTGGTGTACCAGATGTACATATCAGAAGCTGACAAGCGAAATCAGTGAGTCTGGTAAAGGTTAAGTACCTGAATTGGAGTGCCTGCGAACTGGTTTCTATCAGCACAATATTAGCGCTGTCCAACTATGGTTCTTGCAGTCAAACGCTAAGTTATGTGGGTAGAAATTTTATGGTTTAAACAATATCGTTTGAGAAATGGTGGCAGGAGTAGAGGATGCACTTTGAAAGTGTGGATTGTAGTTAGGAGATGGCAGCAGGAGTAGATAACTGTGCATGTTTGTCATAAAAAGGTTGAGCATGTTGCTATATCTTCTGGTCTTAGTAAGGCTCAGATATGTACATATATAATCAGCATTAACTGCACGTTGTGGCTGCAACTCAAAGTACGGTTGCCCTGCCAACGAACATGCAGCTGGGAAAATGGAGATGTACAAAGTTATCATCATTGCCTAAAGAATGTGGCTGCAAACGATTGAGAAAAAGGGATTTTAGAAAGTCAGAAAAAAGAAGAACCTAAAATAGAGCAATGCAATAATGAGAATGGGTATGCGAACCTGAAGAACAGGAATTGAATGCGGCTATCATGGGAATACGGGGATGGTTCAGAACTCATCAAGTCCATTGGGTGACAATATTCTCTTATATATAATGGAGCGTCGAGTTTTGCTACAGTTTTTGTAGCAGTGTTGGGCTCGCGTTTGGGTTGTGGGCTCTTGTTTTTTGCCTTTTGTTTGTTCCATTTCTTCTTTTAGCCTTTCCCAGACCGCTAATAATGTGGCACCCAGCTCATTTATTCATTCAAAAATTTAGTTAAATTTTCTAAATCCCCTTACAGTTCCATTTGTTGTTTCACCTTCCTTTGTGCAACTGCTTGCACCAAGCGAGCTGCTAGGTTGTTGAAAGAACAAAAGGAACTGTATGGAAACTTAGAATGAGTAACTATGTTTAAGTTCCAGACATTGTTTTGTCTTATCAACTGACAGTTTAATTGCGAGGCATTTGATAAAAAAAAAGGATTTTATCATAAGAAACAAAGGGCATCTATTACTTTTTTTTTTTGGTGATAGTAAAAGCTGATGTCATGTGCATCCGAAAGTTAACCTGCTGTCGTGTATCGAAAACTGGAGGTGGAGAATAGATGCTGATTAGCAGTATGGGTCAATTATCGAAGAAAGATGGGAAACAAAAGAGGATAGTGCATAGAAGTAATTTGTGCCAAAGTATATGGCACACTATCCTCTCAGGTTTCCCACCTTTCTTCAAGAACTGTAAACATATGACATGTATTGTTAGTATCAGCAAAAAAAAAAAGTACCAAATAATCTTTGTTTCTTATGTTTAGTTTTTTTTTTTTTTTTTTTTTTTTTTTTTTTTTTTTTTTTTTTTTTTTTTTAATTGACATATAGGTGGAAAATCTGATCTCCACCTCAAACCCCTTTTGTTATTCAAATAGTCTTTAGACAATAGTCTGCACCAGACATATTGATAGACGATTAAAATACCAAAAGGAATTCGAGGTGAAGGTCAGATTAATGATCCTGGGTGTATTCATGTGTTGCGCGTAGCAGTGCTGTTGAATACATGACCTGTTACAGATATTGATAGATGAAAAAATATGGGTAAAATGTATATAAAGTTACGATTGATGGACAGCAAATGGTTACTTTTAGATAAATCAATCCAATATACCTCAGATCAGGAGTCGCAGTCGAGCGAAGTGCCACACATTTCGATGTCAGTAAGGCTCAGATATGTACGTTTGTAATCAGCTTGTAATGTACGCTGTGGCTGCAACTGATACCGTAGTTGCCCTGCCAACGAACGCACAGCTGGGAAAATGGGAATGCACAAAGTTATCATCATCGCCTAAACACTGTGGCTGCAAACCATTTAGAAAAAGGCATTTTAGAAAGGCACAAAAAGCAATAACCTGTAATGAGGAAAAATTAGTGGTGAAAGCAAGAGATAAGAGGAAACATTTTCTTTACCTGGCAAAGGGCGGATACAAAAGGTTTATGTTATGTGCCAGTAAAAACTAACATTTTTTTTTTGCATAGGCGGACGTGTAGTGACACAATTTGTTCTGGCCAAGAATATGGTTCAAGTCTGAAAGAAAGATGGGAAACGGAAGAGGATGGTGCGAAGAAGAAATTTGGATCAAACTACTTATCGCAGCATTCTCTTCCGCTTCTCATCCTTCTTTTTGAATTGAAGTATATTTTTGACTAGAAGCATTTGTGCCACTACAATTATGAATATGCAAAAAAAAACAATGTATGGTTGCCGCGTAAGTTCAATTGTCAATATCTGGAAATAGACAAAGATGGCATATTAGTAGTTGTTACTATTCCTGGAGCGAAAAGCGATGGTAAACCATAATGAATATTAACTGTTGTTTTTTTTCTTAACTTAATAAAGGATATTAGCAATCGATTGATGGATAGTAAATGGTTACCGTTAGATAAATCAATCGAACATACCTCAGATAAGGGGCCACAGTTGAGTGAGGACCCAGACGTTTTGACGTCAGCAAGGCTCAGATATGTACGTTTGCAATCAGCATGAATTGTGCATTGTGGCTGCAATTGATAGCGTGGTTGCCCTGCCAACGAATGCACAGCTGGAAAAATGGGAATGTGCAAAGGTATCATCATCGCCTAAATACCGTAGCTGCAAACCATTGACAAAAAGGCATTTTAGAAAGACAGAAAAAGGAATAACTTCTACCGAAGAAAAATTACTGTTCAAAGCAAGATATAGGAGGAACCGTACAGTGTTGGAGTCAGTGTTGGGCTGTAGGCTTGTTTTTTTCCCCTTACGTGTGTTTTGGGTTTTTTTTTACTCTGTGCGAGATATGCATTCCTCTGATAAAAATTCATGGCCACAATAGGGCTGAATTTTAGAGGATCAGTGAGAAGCGAAAAAGCATAGCGTAAAGAAGTAATCTGCACCAAATCATTTCTAAGACTATACTATATCGCTTCGCATTCATCTTCGAAAATTGTACTCAATTATCAGTGACCGTGTTTTGTTATATATAACATGTATTAAATAGATGCACACTTTTTTTTTGGCACATATCTTTGTTATTAATTCTTCTAGTAAAAAGTATATATATATATATATATATATATATATATATATATATATATATATATATATATATATATATATATATATATATATAGTGTTAGTGTAAACCTTTTAATAGAATAATGAATAACAAAGATATGCACCCAAAAAAAAGTGTGTATGTATTTATGTATTTTACATGTTATATATATATATACATAGTGCATTCTATTACGAATTGAAACTGGGGCAAAGAAAAGTTTATATCAGCATGTAAACCACAGAGAACAGGCATGTAGATGGAGCAGGTAACCTGAAGAATAGAAAAAGGTGATCAAAGTATGTACATGAATACAGTAAATATAAAAACAGGTTGTGAAATTTAACCAGTCCTTAACTTCTGGTCATCGCCATATGCAAGAAGAGAAACCTGAAGAATAAAAAAATATAAATAAGTTATGTATATGAAGACAATCACTACGCAAAGATTTAAAAACTATGAATGGTGAATGTAAATACCATGTAAATACAGTGGTAGTTGAAAGGAGCCAATTATACGCAGCGACACAGTTGAGTGTAAAAAAATTGTCCGGTACAAAAAACAACAACAAAGTATCAATGATGGATGTATACACCATACGAAATTGGGTATAGCTGCGTATATGCAGTAACCGTGACTGGTTGCCATACATCCATCACTGATATTCTGTCTATTTTTTTTACAATGTTTAGTTTTACATTATCTGACTTCGACCTGTAGATAAATTCAGAATTCGATATCATTGGATTGATATTAAAAACTGATTGCAAGAAGTAAATATACCTGGGACAGGTGCAAATCTAAAAGATTGGCTTACCAAGAGCTGCATAGTAACTTCTTTAACCTGAGTGACAGATTCATGACAGGCTATGACAACCAATAAGCAATAAAAACATTTTGGCTCAGATCTGTGAAGAAGCTATGAGTTTTATATCATTGGATTGATATTAATAAGCGGTTGCAAGAAATAAACACACCTGGCACGGTTGCAAATCTAAAAGTCTGCCCTGCCAAGTGCCAGGGATTCATTTCTTAAATCAGACTTACAGACTCATCACAGCCTATTGCACAAACATCTATGTGTGTTCATTATTTGATATGAAAATCACAAAATTCCTACAGTAGTCGTAAAAAGTTTACAACCAATAAGTGACAAACTCAAACATTTTAGCTCAGATCTGTGAAGAAATTATGAGTTTTATATCATCGAATTGATATTAATAAGCGATCGGAAGAAATAAATACACCTGGCACGGTTGCAAATCTGAAAGTTTGCCCTGCCAAGTTCCAGGGATTCAGTTCTTAAATCAGACTCACAGACTCATCACAGCCTATTGCGCAAACATCCATGCGTGGTAATTATTTCGTATGAAAATCATAACATTTCTACAGCAGCTGGTAAAAGTTTACAAAGAACATCTGCACAACTACTAAGAGAACCACAGGGAAGAGACACATATAAATCTCCAGTGCATTCTATCATTTGTTAGTGATTGGAAAAAGGCTAAAAGAAGTGATGGAACAAACGAAAGGGAAAAATCGGGAGCTCATAACCCAAAAGTGAGCCCAACACTGGTACAACAACTGTAACAAAAGTCCACGCACACTAAACACACGGCATGGCTGCAACCACAATCTTAGTTACCTTGCCAAGCAACATGTGTTCAGAGAATGTAAGCTGAGAAAATTATCCCAGCCGTTGCACAGAGACAGCTGAAAAGAGGTGGTGGCTGCAAAATAAGACCGGTTGCTTAGCTATTGTTTACACTATGCCGTCCGGTAATTGCCTTGCCACCACCTGATTATATAATAGCCGAACTAAGCTGAACGTGTTTGCGAAACGGGTCCAGCTGCATAGTTAGCATTCATACTATGACATTCAAGAATTGTGCCGCGAATACCTCTGTAAGGCAACTGTGGCACCAACAGAGAAGAAAAAGGCAAATTAGTAAACTGAATCGCGAGGAAAAAATATGAAACGTTGGTTACACCACTTGATATGGCACTCATATCTGCCATTTCAACTAATAACAGCTATAGGTGACATATCAAGTGAGCTAACAAATGCATCACAATATGAAGATAATATTTTTTAGCCACACAAAACATCCAAAGGTCTAAACCATAAGCCACAAAAAACAGCTATAGATCTAAAATTCTAATATTAGACCTAAAAATGGATCAAACAACCAGATAAGCAAAAGCCGAACAAATAAGGCCAAAAAAAAAAAAAAAAACACCAAGCACCACAAAAGGCAGCCACATAAGGGAAAGTTCAGCAAATAAGGTACGACAAAGCAAAAGACGGCTAAAAAAAGCGCCAATATCAGACCTTAAAAGGGATAGACAATATAGATCCAAATCATAAGCCATAAAGAAACAAAATACCGGCAGATTACGCAAAAAGAAGCAGCCACATAAGTAAGAGATGAACATAAGCAAAAGACATCTAAAAGAGTAGGTATCATAACCGATCCGTACGCAAGGACCACAAAAAAAAAAAAAAAAAAAAAAAAAAAAAAAAAAA
Source organism: Artemisia tridentata subsp. tridentata (assembly GCA_021014915.2). NCBI lineage: Eukaryota > Viridiplantae > Streptophyta > Magnoliopsida > Asterales > Asteraceae > Artemisia > Artemisia tridentata. The sequence continues at coordinate 134,100,749 of CP139506.1, read as the reverse complement.
AAACCGTAACCGATCCGTAAGTACATAAACAAACGATGAACAAATAACCTACAACAAAAAAAACAGCAACTACCACAAAGAAGAGGGACATAAGCAAAAGAAATCTAAATGACCATAACCGATCCGTAAGTAAACAATACCAGTAAGCAAGCGCACATAAGCAAACGCTGAACAAATGGCCTATCACAAAAAAAAAAACAGTAACTACCACAAAGAACAGGCACATAAGCAAAAGGAATCTAAAAGACCATAACCGATCCGCAAGTAAACAACACTTAAAAGGAGTAGACAATATAGATCCAAATCATAAGCCATAAAGAAACAAAATACCGGGAGCTTACGCAAAAAAAAAAAAAACTGCTACATAAGTAAAAGATGAACATAAGCAAAAGACATCTAAAAGAGTAGGTATCATAACCGATCCGGATGCAAGGACCATAAAAAAAAACCGTAACCGATCCGTAAGTAACAGCAACTACCACAAAGAAGAAGGACATAAGCAAAAGAAATCTAAAAGAACATAACCGATCCGTAAGTAAACAACACCGGTAAGCAAGCACACATAAGGAAACGATGAACAAATAACCTATTACAAAAAAAAAACAGTAACTACCACAAAGAACAGGCACATAAGCAAAAGAAATCTAAAAGACCATAACCGATCCGCAAGTAAACAACACCGGCAGCCAAGTAGGGTTCCGGTAGAAGGGAGTAGAACGTGCAAGAACAAATGAGAGGGTAGGTACCCGGATTGGTATCTAAAGAAGCGAGGGAACAAACGCAAGGGAAAAAGCGGGAGCCCACAGCCCAAAACCGAGCCCAACACTGCTACAACAACTGTAGCAAAAGTCGACGCTAAATTATATATAGGGTTAAGAATAATACAAATACTCTCAACGTATTAGGGTTACAAAACCTTGAAGGTAAGAATTATTCGTTTCTGTGTATTGTGGTGTCTTTCGTGTGTATAACTCTATGCCCTAGGACCTCCTTTTTATACACCAAATAGTCCTACACGGCTTACAATACTTTCCTAAGTATCTCAAATCTTTTCTATAAATATTTCATACATATCTGATAAGCAGTATTAACAAAAATGCCTAACAGTCTTAACTTTTACTAACAGTTGTAACTTTGCACCAAGAGTAGTAACTTCTTGTACTAGCAGTCTTAACTTTGACTGAGCAGTATTAACATACTTAGTGTATATTTAGTGAAGTTCTTCAACAACACTAACTTTGTAAGAGCAGTTGTAACTTTGTTAGAGTAGCAGTAACTTTGCAAGAGCAGCAGTATATCAAACAGTAACAAGAATACCAACAATCCCAACAAGAAGGCTTTTAATCTCAACATAGTGTATCTGTCTAAAGCTGATGTCGTTGATTTTGGAATCATTATGGTTGTTTTCTGATTGTGGGTATTTTGATTATTATTTTTTTCTTCCCATATTCCTATAAAAACCTCTTCACTCTCAAAATCCATCACACCAGTGAGTTTTCTAATCCACAAGATAGAGTATACAAGTTTCATGTGTAGATTATGTAGACCTTATTGATTATGAGGAGTTCACCATTCATGAGTTGGGTAGAATGTTAAGTGTACTCGGTTTAGGTGATGATGATAAGATCATGTTTACTCATTTAAGGATCCATGGTCAGTATTTAGATGATGGATTGATACCTTTAATATCGGATCAAGATGTGTTGACCTTGTTTAAATATGTGCCTAAGTTTAAAGATGTATATTTTGAATATGATGTATCACTGGTAGAAACCAAATGATATAGGTGAGGAGTATAGTGATTGAGAATAGTCATTCCAAGGATGTAGTGATTGAGGAGATTGTTGAAGAGATTATGGTTAGTGAAGGTGTTAAGAAAGGAAAGTTGTTGTTGTTAGAGTGGAATGGTTCAAATGTCATTGGAAAGGAGGATAATCCATAAGTGCCAAATTAAGCTTCAACTAATAATGTTTTTCCATTGCTTGAAAGTGGTAATGCCGAGAATGTAGGAATCCTACATTGTTAAAATAAGGTACCACCATCCTCATCCAATGCATTCAGATTCTTAAATCTCATGGAAGAGAGTAATCATGGGCATATAGGTAGTTTTATGCATGATTGAAGCATTAATAGTAAACAAGCTGAGACATATATTGAGGACGACTTGTTCCAACAAGATAGTGCCATGGATTGACAGAATGATCCTTACCATTGATTAGATGAAGAACAATACATTTCAGAGATATTTCTTGAGATATATCTAGGAAATCATTATCTGGTTTTCACAGTATTAAACAAGAGATTTATGAAGATGTTGTAGCAAGGGAAGAACCTGTGGGTGATGAAGATGTGGTAGAAACTGAAGATGAAGGAGTGGGTGAAGGTGTTGATAGTAATTTTCAACCTGATGACAATATGATACCAGAAACAGAGCCAAAAGTAGACTTGGGTGGCTTCCACTTTGAGGTTGATGCAAATCTTGAACAGAGTTGGACAAAATCTGATAAAATTGACCTTGAGTCTGGATTGGTGTAATTGACCTTAATGATTTTGAAATTGATGGTAAGGGTGATGATGAGCTTCCTTTAAGTAAAAGAAACAAAAGGCTAAAGGAAATAAGAAGGGCATACAAGGGTAAGCACAACGTCACAAAAGGATAATTTTTCTGTGGGAAAACAGTTTACTACTAGGAAACTAGTGACTGATAAGGTCAAGGTACTTACAGTAAAGTCAAAGAGATGTATTACGGTTCTAAAATGTGATCATTATATGGTGAGAGTTAAGTGTTCTGGTACTGTCATTGGTTATATGAAGACCAACAAAGGCCCAAAGCAATTTATTTCCTCACCTACCAAAGAAGGGGATATGCTATCCACCTCAAAAATTAAGGGCCAGGTTAGGAAAAAAATGAACCTTAAGGGCAAGATGTTGTTCCCTTTACACAATTAGAATTAACTACAAAGTTAAGCTGATCGTTTTCCATGACTAAGTAATGTATTGATTAATTAATTAAAATAAGTAAAATGTAAATGATAAAGACAAGAGTTTTTCAACGTTTAAATTCTTATTAGAAGTTAATCAAAAGAATTTATACCCAAGTGTTTGCGGAAAAAACACTTGGGATTGAAATGACAAGTATCTTGAGTATTCATCCACAATGACCAAAGTATACTTCTCATGGTGTTGTCTCCAGCTGGAAAGCAACACAGATCTAACTCTTAATTTAAAGGTTTTCAAAAGAATTTATGTCTGTCTTAGTCTACTAGAAGCTGGATACAGAGCTACAAGAAAAGAGATATTGAGGTTGGATGGTGCTTTCCTAAAAGGACCATTTACAGGGCAAATTTTCACAGTTGTTAACAATGATATCTACCATCTTGCATATGTTATTGTTGAGGCTGAGTGTAAGACTTCTTGGCTGTGGTTCTTTTCAAATCTTGGTGATGACCTTGATTTACAGCCAAACTATAACTATACTTTCATTTCAGATATACAAGAGGTTGAATCAATTCCATTAAAACTGTTTTATCAAATTCATTACATTTAAGTATTATTCTCATCCACTATGTGTTACTTGTAACTGGGTATTCTACCAGCTATGGCACAACTTTTTCTTGCTAGTGAACAGAAATTATGTCTTAGACACATCTATGACAATATGAAGCAAATTTACAAAGGAGGATTTAAAACCTTAAGGATGTAAAATGAAATGGCACGGTGTAGTTGTAAATCAAATAAAGGGTTTGTTGGGAATGTAAACGAGCGAAGTGGGTGGGGGATAAAAGGCGGGAATAGTGAAATGGCTAAAATATCCCGAATTGGAAAAGTAACTAACAAGAATTTTTGACAATCGTTAGCGCAACAGACATAACTTGTTAAAAAAGTAAAGAGTAATTGCATAATTTGCAAAAAAAAAAAAAAAAAAAAAAAAAAAAAGGTTTGGGAGTGACTAGAGTGAAATATTAGGATACCGCTAGGACTTTTTTTGCAATTTATGCAAACAAAAATTATGAGGTATAGATAACAAAAAATACAGGGGTATTGTTATAATAAACAAAATTGAGAGACAACTTGTATGTATAACCAACTTCTTTATTAATATCATTGCCTAAGTGATACGACCTGTTAAGGTTGTATCGATAGTAGCACCCCTTCAAGTGTGATGCGAGCTCCTAAGAAGAGAGAACGAAGACCAAAGATATTTTAATTGACAAAAGCTTAATGACTTCATTCATAATGACACGGTATAAATACCGGTTTGTGATAAGTATTACAATGAATATGTATCCTAACACAACTCAAATACTTATCCTAAACAATGACACTTATCCTAAACAATGATTCACTTGACACATATCCTAACATGACTCGAATATGACCTAATAACTAGATAGTTATCCAACAGTAGGCGTATCATTCCCCACTCCTTCGCTTTGTGATAACGATTACGATGAACATGTATCCTAACACAAGTCAAATACTTATCCTAAACAATGACACTTATCCTAAACAATGATTAACTTAACACATATCCTAACATGAATCGAACATGACTTAATAACTAGATAGTTATCCAATAGTATGCGTATCATTCCCCACTTCTTTGGAAATTACCTTGTCCTCATGGTGTTGCTTCTAAATGTCGCCTCATGTAATTCCAGAATCACAAACTGTAACTTGTAGTTCACCCTCTTTTGGATTATAATGAAATGGCATAAAATGCGTCAAAAAGTGTTGCCATGGCTGTCCATAATTTGCATGTCTGGTGTCCAAATTCAGCCCACCATATACAACTTCATCCTGCCCAATTTGAATGATAACATAAGACTTTGATTTCATTAGCAAGATAGACCCACCTATTTTCTTCCTTGTTGGCCATTTCAAATAATCAAACTTCAAATGACCTGTTGCACTACGGTGCACTCTTATTGCCCATGTAATGGGCTGGGTTGTAGGACTTCACCTACACCTTATGTAATTCAACGATTTTTTGTGTAATACATTTACCGGGGAAACCCTTTACCCAAAACTAAGTCTTTTCTCAGCACCATCTTTTAAACGCAACAACAAGGAATAGTCATCTAGAACATGCATTTTAACTGTAGCCTCCATACTAGGTGCGACAATTCCTATGTTACCTATATCTTCTTTCCTTGAACATTTAAGAATGTAAAACTTAATAGTCCCTTCAATCGGGAGCAACTTCTGATGTTGCAGAAGAATCAGATGCTTTGTATTGATATCCACTGAGTGTAGCGCTTGTTGTAGCCGGCCATTGGTTCGCAAAACGTGCTTCCATTAAGCGAGCTAATGAAAAAGCTTCGCCTAAAGTTGTAGGGCTTGACCTTAAGAGTGCACATTGAAGAGCTGGTTTAAGTCCAGCGATATAAAATGAGATAAGTAAATATTCAGAGATATCCGTTACTCAATTTATGAGTTTCTCAAACTCACTTTATATTGGGCCGCCGTACTCATTTGCAAGAGCTTAGATAGTGCATCCCGATCGCTGCTGCCCGATGCCATGAACAGTAACTCGAAGAACAGTACGTCGTGAACAGTAACTCATGAATCGTGATCGATGAACAATAACTTTTTTTTGAACCCTAAAATCGAACAACTGGGCAATGTAAACAGTGAAACAGGAAATTATGGCGATGAACAGTGCCCTATGAATAGTACCCGATAAACAGGACCTTTTTTTATTGGAGCCCTAATTTGGTAGCCCTCTCAACGAGGACTCTTAATGAAAGCACCAATTGATACGACCCGCTAAGAACAGTACGTTGTGAACAGTAACTCATGAATCGTGATCGATGAACAATAACTTTTTTTTGAACCCTATAATCGAACAACTGGGCAATGTAAACAGTGAAACAGGAAATTATGGCGATGAACAGTGCCCTATGAATAGTACCCGATAAACAGGACCTTTTTTTATTGGAGCCCTAATTTGGTAGCCCTCTCAACGAGGACTCTTAATGAAAGCACCAATTGATACGACCCGCTAAGGTTGTATCGATAGTAGCACACCTTCAAGCGTGATGCGAACTCCTAAGAAGAGAGAACGAAGACCAGAGATATTTTAACTTACAAAAGCTTAATGACTTCATTCATAATGACGCGTTATAAATATCGGTTTGTGATAACGATTACAATGAACATGTATCCTAACACAACTCAAATACTTATCATAAACAATGACACTTGATGCGCGTGTGCGTATGCTCTAATTTATACCCACGGTATGTCGTTGTGGTTTTAGCAGTATTTAAGTTTTAAATTTATATTTAGTCGACTTATCAATAATACACAAACTTTAACGGGCAGTGTACCCGGTCAGTATGAATATAATGGTAAGTAGAGTGTCGATCACTAAGAGTGGAACGTATTATCTAGTTATTCTAATTAGTATTTTAATATCTTAAGTTAGCTATACAACCTAATCTACGCAAGGGGGTTTCAGCCTGAGAGACTGGCACGGTTTGGTTGTGATTAATTATAAACTAAACTAATAAGCACGAATCAGCGAGTAGCACACACGTACACAGATAAATACTTGAGACAATAAGAAGACCTGTCCTGATAGTTAAGTAGTTTGTCACTTGTTTTATTGCTAGTTTTATATGAAGTGTATAGTTCGATGCAACGCACCGAGATTAAGTCCTTTCTCGTTGGTTCTAATCTTATCGGCGAGTAAACCCTTAATGATTACTTATGACTATCCTATTTATATTTCTTCCTACTTTTCTACAGATGATAGAATGCATAGGCGATCTAATAAATAGGCGAGGAAGGGGCATGGCGACCCAAGCAATGCTCAGCTAGACACAGAGGTTATCAATGCACTAATAAAAGTCACCAAAGACATCAACATATAAACTTTAATTAATGGGAAAGCAATTTTAAGGGGAGTCGAAGTGCATGGTTAAATCCATGATCACAAGCCCATCAATCCTGACCAATTAAAGTATACTAATACAATAAAACAAAACTACTTAATGAATTAAATACATGCAGGACCTTCTTACAGCTCTTGTATCTTTGTTCAAGGTGTGTCTTGTGTTGCTACTTCGTCTGAATTCGGCTTAGGGCTTCTGTGGTCTTCGGTCTTCTTCTCTATTAGCCTCTCGAAATTCGTCTGGTCTTGGGGTATTTATAGTTTCTGTCTGAGGGTAAGATGTGGCGCATAGGATAAGTAGATGCGGCGCATTGACTTAACTTCACGTGGGGTCCAAGATTAATATATTCAGGAATATTCGTACACCGCCAGAAGATGCGGCGTAACTCCATTCTTAGATGCGGCGCATGTCCTTGCTGTCTTGGATCGTATCTTGTGAAATCTTGATAGTGATGCGCCGTATGTAATAAGTAAGATGCGGCGTATCTGGAGCAGAATGTCTTTGATCTTGTACATTTCAGTAGACTCTTAACTTCTTGCTTGTTTTGCTCCATAATTAGTCCAAAATCGCCAAGTTTCACATAATACTTGTTTTTACCTGAGAATTGCAAAAGTAAACATTAACGTATCAATTCTCACAGATAATATAATAAAACAAGTCAAATAAATAGGATAAATGATGGTAATAAATTGTACATATTTGAGTTCATCAAATATCTCCCCACTTGAACTTTACTTGTCCCCAAGTAAACCTTAGAATTAATCTTATGAAAATGTATCCTAAAAGATATTAGGATTTATTTTTATATTTAAGCATGTATTCATTTTTGTCATAATCACACAACTAAACACTTAACGAATTAGAAGTAAAATAAAATAATTTGATAAAAGCAAATCTAATCGTTTAACTGTCCAGTCGTGACGAATATTCTATCATAAGCTTGGCAAGTATACGCATCTCCTCCACTAAAGCCAAGGAATAACAAGTCTAAAGCGGTAAATAGGGTTTTGAGGTTTAAGGGTTAATTATTCTTCTTAATCTCTATCGATCTCAAATTCCAGAAAAGGCGACAAAATCACAAATACATGATCGAATCCACGAACACGATACTTGCAATTGCTCAAATCCTTAACTCGAATAGGCTAAAGATAGGACCAAGTAATCTTCACCAATAATATTATATCAAAAAGGGCGACAAAATCATAAATACATAGCCGAATCCACGACTACGATACTTAAGATTGCTCAAATCCCTAATCTCAATAAATCAAAGGTTTGGATAAAGAATAATATAGGGTGTGGATAATATTTGGGATACAAATTGGTGTAAAATGAAAAAATAAACAAAACAGATAAATTAAAATCCTAAGTGTGGTTAATTACTATCCCAACCATCCCATGAATAAGACTCATATCATAGAATAACTCACGCTTTAACACTTGAAACACACGCTTTAGGTAGACACGAATTATACTCAACAAGATCTTAATCAAAGAATAACCTTAGTTGGCGTTCCCATAACGTTCAACTCCCATTCAATCCATAGATATAATATACAACAAATAGTGGTGATATCGACCACTTAATACAAAACTTTACATAAGTTGGTTAAACAAACTTCCAACTTTTCCTTTTTCTTTTCTCATTTTTTTGATTTTTTTTTTTTTTTTTTTTTTTTTTTTTGATTTTTTTTTTACTTGAAACATAAACATAGATGTGTAAAATTTCACCACATCACTATAATGATAACTCTGGATAATTTTTCCATACTTTTCATGACTTCAGAAATAACAGTAATAGTGAAAATAGTAAACACACAAAAAAATAAACTCAAAGATATACAATATTTACTTTCACTCCAATTGCATTGTGCAATTTCCCGACCTAACCAAAGATAATGAATTACGCACGCGAACACAGGTAATGTAAGGAAACACACTTTTCCTAAAGCAATTAACCAACCACGGATTTTAATCTACATGGTAGGCTAAGGTGTAAGGGTGTAACGAAACATTATAACAAAGGTGTAAGAAACGAAAGGAATGGCTCTGAGTGTTTTTCTAGGGGTATCTTACTCTAAAAATGAGAGTAACAAAAGGGTTTATACGGGGGTTAACTAACCAGTGTAGTTAGCTAATAACACATAACATATAAAGGCTATTTGGGTGTAATCCTAGAAATTTACCAATTTAGACAAGTCATTCCAATTATAAAAATAATACTTATTATGGTGGTCTCGAATAGTATACAAGCCAAGTTCTAAAGTTTACAAGTCACCGACACACTCATAGATTTGTGAATTTTGAAAAATCACAATTTTTGAAAATAACGTTATGTGTGCAGCTATGCAACTTAGATCTTAAACAAAAACATGCTAAAAATTTTAAATTTTGATATATTAAGCGCATTTTAAGCATAATTTTTGAAAAAGTTTAGGACAAGTAAGTGTTCTAATTCTCCAATCCCCCAACTTAAGTTAAACAACGTCCTCGTTGTTTGTATCAAAGGTTAAAAACTGGAAAATAAAAGAATTAGAACAGAAAAACTCCTCTGAGATTTGCTCGGTATGATCCTCCATTATTTGTATAAGAGCAAAAATCATCTTTCTTGTGGATGAGAACGTTTAAGCTTCATATTTGATGTATCCACAGGAAATGCAGGAATCTATAATACCATCAAGACTTAAACACACCTAAGTTAAGAAGGTTCAAACTTGCATAATACATTAGTAGTTAGTAAAAATAAAACGTAAAAATTAAAACCGAAAATCATCAGGTCAGTCGATGCGCCGTATCTTATGGAAAAAGATACGCCGTATCGAGCCTGGAATAAAAACGAATCAGAATAAAAGATGCGTCGCATCCTTAACCAGGGATGCGCCGCATTAAAATAAACTGATAAAAAGTTTTAAAGTTAAAAATAAAAACGCAGAAAAATAAAGTAAGATATGACCAGTGCAGGAGATGCGTCGCATCTCAGGATTGAGATGCACCGTATCTTCTGCGGGCCTGACTGACTCAATACAAAATCAGAAAATAAAATAAAAGATAAGCATGGGTTGCCTCCCACGAAGCGCTTGTTTTTGTTTGAGTCACGAGCCTGACTCCACCCTTATTTACTGTGTAATAGGGTGTTGTTCCCCCCACTTGGGATCAAGTGCGGGTGATAGTAGCAATAAACACGAAAAGAGTGTAAATTTGCTATTAAAGATGGAAGAAATACATAAAGATCATACCTTGGCAATATATGTACATCTTTCCTATTCATACCCGGTTTGGTTGATAAATTGGATGACTTGACCACTTCATCTGAAAGAGTAGTGTGTTGAGGAAAAATGAGTCTCCTTTCTTCTTGGTTAGTCTCTTTGGTAGTAAGGCGTCCCTTGACTTCCTCAGAAGATGAGAAAGGGTCTTTGGCAAGTAAAAGTTCGAGTTCCTCTATATACTTCATAGGGTCGGAATCATCGTCTTCATCAATCATAGCAATGTTTAAGAGCTCATCACCAAATTCTTTCTCGAGCTCTACCAAATACGGGTTGATCATAGGTGCTTCATGTGATTCAATAGGTATTGTAATGAATTTGACCTCATCATTCTTTTGTTTAGCAACCTGTTTAGGAAAACTAGCAAGATTATTAGTAACGGGATTAATAATATTAAATAAATTTGTACCACTTTGTGTTGTAAGTGACTCCAATTCATCTTGTGAATCTCCATCTTCAACTAGTGGTCTTGCAATTTCAGCATCGTCCCGAATTTCATCCTTAAATAAGTAATCCCAGATTTCTTCAAAATCCCTCGTTGGGTCAAAATCTGGTTGAGGTATGTCATCATAAACAATGGCGTCAAATGGTTCGAAATCAAAATTAGAATACTTTTCATCTTCATCCGTTGGATTGTCTAATGGTGGTAATACGATTGCAGAATATTCTTCAACGTAGGGTTCCGTATACACATCATCTTGTGCAATCTCCGGAGAAAAAGTACTATCAAGAACAATTGCCGGAATTGGTTTCACGGTATATGAATCTTCTTCATCATCATTTGACATACACCAAGTGTGTTGAAACGGCAATCTATTTCTTTCTTTCTTTGACTTAACCATTTCCAGTAACAAGTATTCTTCCATTGTAATATCCGGATCGTCCATCTTCCTGAAATAAAACTTACTCGTGCAAAAGAAGAGTGAAACAATCAAAGTAAAATAAAATTTGCTGATATCTGTGGACGATGCGCCGTATCCAAAAAATTGGATACGCCGTATCTTATAATCGTTAAAATTTAATCAGACTTTATTCAGAAAATAGATACGCCGCTTATAAATTTAGAATGCGCCGTATCAGTTTTAATTATCAAAAATCAATATACTTATTAAAATTAAATGCGTCGTATTAACAAAAGTTAATGCGCCGTATTTTCGTTACGTTTCAAAATACAAGATTTTTGATTCAGTAAGATGCGCCGTATCGATAAAAATCGATGCGTCGTATCTGTTTAATAATTCGAAAACTGTTTTTAATTAAAATAATAAATACGCCGTATCTGTAAAAACAGATGCGCCGTATGGCGTTAACGTTTAGAAAAATTTCTTATTAAAAACAGAATACGCCGTATCTTGGGGAAAGATGCGTCGTATCGAATTAATTAAACGCGTTGTATTTTATAAAAATTAAACGCAATACGCCGTATCTATGAAAATAGATGCGCCGTATCGTTTATATTAGCTCAGTACAACGATAGCAGTATGCAGAAAAACAGAAAAATAAAAACAAAAATAAACACAAACGAAAATAAACAAAAATAAAAACACACAAAAACAGAAAATATGCAAAATAATACAATGAATGCAAATTAACCTAATATACAACAGAGTTAGCGGTTAGATTAAAAATTAAAAAGAAAAACCTAATTAAAATACTAATCAAATTAACAGATAATAACAATTCACTCCCCGGCAGCGGCGCCAAAAACTTGATGCGCATGTGCGTATGCTCTAATTTATACCCACGGTATGTCGTTGTGGTTTTAGCAGTATTCAAGTTTTAAATTTATATTTAGCCGACTTATCAATAACACACACACTTTAACGAGCAGTGTACCCGGTCAGTATGAATATAATGGTAAGTAGAGTGTCGATCACTAAGAGTGGAACGTATTATCTAGTTATTCTAATCAGTATTTTAATATCTTAAGTTAGCTATACAACCTAATCTACGCAAGGAGGTTTCAGCCTGAGAGACTGGTACGGTTTGGTTGTGATTAATTATAAACTAAACTAATAAGTACGAATCAGCGAGCAGCACACACGTACACAGATAAATACTTGAGACAATAAGAAGACCTGTCCTGATAGTTAAGTAGTTTGTCACTTGTTTTATTGCTAGTTTTATATGAAGTGTATAGTTCGATGCAACGCACCGAGATTAAGTCCTTTCTCGTTGGTTCTAATCTTATCGGCGAGTAAACCCTTAATGATTACTTATGACTATCCTATTTATCTTTCTTCCTACTTTTCTACAGACGATAGAATGCATAGGCGATCTAATAAATAGGCGAGGAAGGGGCATGGCGACCCAAGCAATGCTCAGCTAGACACAGAGGTTATCAATGCACTAATAAAAGTCACCAAAGACATCAACATATAAACTTTAATTAATGGGAAAGCAATTTTAAGAGGAGTCGAAGTGCATGGTTAAATCCATGATCACAAGCCCATCAATCCTGACCAATTAAAGTATACTAATACAATAAAACAAAACTACTTAATGAATTAAATACATGCAGGACCTTCTTACAGCTCTTGTATCTTTGTTCAAGGTGTGTCTTGTGTTGCTACTTCGTCTGAATTCGGCTTAGGGCTTCTGTGGTCTTCGGTCTTCTTCTCTATTAGCCTCTCGAAATTCGTCTGGTCTTGGGGTATTTATAGTTTCTGTCTGAGGGTAAGATGCGGCGCATAGGATAAGTAGATGCGGCGCATTGACTTAACTTCGCGTGGGGTCCAAGATTAATATATTCAGGAATATTCGTACACCGCCAGAAGATGCGGCGTAACTCCATTCTTAGATGCGGCGCATGTCCTTGCTGTCTTGGATCGTATCTTGTGAAATCTTGATAGTGATGCGCCGTATGTAATAAGTAAGATGCGGCGTATCTGGAGCAGAATGTCTTTGATCTTATACATTTCAGTAGACTCTTAACTTCTTGCTTGTTTTGCTCCATAATTAGTCCAAAATCGTCAAGTTTCACATAATACTTGTTTTTACCTGAGAATTGCAAAAGTAAACATTAACGTATCAATTCTCACAGATAATATAATAAAACAAGTCAAATAAATAGGATAAATGATGGTAATAAAATGTACTTATTTGAGTTCATCAACACTTATCCTAAACAATGATTCGCTTGACACATATGGTAACATGACTCGAATATGACTTAATAACTAGATAGTTATCCAAGAGTAGGCGTATCACTAAGACATCTTCAATTCATAAAATGGAGGTGATGTGTACATCACAAATATACATATATGATGTTGTATTATATGCATTACAAATGTTTTTTTTTTTTTTTTTTTTTTTTTTTTTTTTTTTTTTTTTTTTTTTTTTTTTTTTTTATGTACCCATTATACAAGGTGTGAAATCAAAAGAAACAGTTCTAAAGTGCCACAAATGATTCCACATGCAAAATTCAAATGGTTGGGATTTGAGAAGTGAGGTCAAATCACCTCATAAAATAAATTACTATATTTAGTCAACTCAATCATTTAGGCGGTCACTAGTCGTAAAGAATTTTTCTAGCGCCTTTGCCCTCTCTTTGTGGTTTTATTAAGTCAGCTTTGCCCGAAAATTAACCACAACAAACCATCCGAAGAAGAAACATTCAATATAAATGTTGATATGACGATAAAAACTTAAGCATTACTTTTATTTTTTCGGATGTGTACAAGATTAAAAGGCATAGAATTTGTTTGAGATGTTGCACAATAAACTTGAGTGCAATATGTAATTTACAGGATGAGGAACAAGTAACAAAACTTGAGTGAAACATGTAATTTATTGCAACCAAACTTTTGACAAAACAGAAATTAATATCATAACTTGCAAAACCCAATTACCCTAGCTAACTAGACATTAATTAACTAAAGCTCCCAAGACACCTCAAAAAATAAATTAAATCGGGAGCTCCTATCTTACAAAGAACAAACACTAGGATATCAAACCTCATTGTGTCTATTATTTTAATTTTTCAGTTGGGTAATCAAGATTAAGAAACTAAGATTTTGAGAATTAAGGAATCAAATTTGTGGGAATGAATCAAGAAAATTGCTCATCCAAGTGTCATCAACTTCCTCATCAAACCCTTCTTCTCCACCTCCTCCACTCGTGCACTCTTGTTCAATTGCCTTCTCGATTTCATCATTTCTAGCGAATCTTCCTCGTACACGAGGTCTACTATCTGCCAATGTTTTCCTACATACATACTATGAAAAGAAACAAAGTTAACAGCCTAGGAAACAGAAGGAGAGAACAATAATAGATAAATATTATACATGTAATTCGTTTACAAATGGATATATGCATGGTTAACCTTGATTTTCTTTGTGAAATTTCGTTGTGTTTTCTTGCTACGGTAGCGTTCAATTCTTTCTTTCTTCTCATCTGGTGAGTATCGACAAGCTTTATTCATGCTCTCTATAATACTGTTGCTTTCACTCGATAATGGACTTTCTGACCGATGATAGCGATTTTGCACCATATGTGTTCCCTAAAGTAAAAAAGTTGATTAAATGAATTGAAGATGTTCGTAACATAATTTTTTTAGGTAGATATATATCAGCATGAAACACGAAAGTTCAATACAGTTCAATATTGCACAATGCCTAAATCACGTAAATAGATGTGTAAGTAAAACTGAAAGAAAGAAAGAATTGAATTATAACTCCACTATTTGCTCCCCAAGCAAACCCCAAACCCTCCAAAGTCCAAACCTACCTTCACTATCCACTTTCAAAAACTTTCCATTCAACATTTCAACTTTTAAAATTTTAAAATTTGGCCCTAAAACTTTCTCTCTTTATTATACTACCCACACACTCTTCTTCTCAAAACTACGAAACATAAAACCAAACTGAAACTCCACCATAAAAAACTGCAAAAAAGTATCGCCGCTTTGCGCTGAGTACAATGATAGTTAAGATTAAAAGAGAATTAAATTGGTCATTTTTGTGTGTGTGTTTTCTTTTCAAATCCTCTTAATTGATTGAGACTAATCATAAATAGTGGGGTTATAATTCCCTTCAAGACTTTTGGGGGGTCTATCAACATACAAAAGTGAAACAGATGGTTGGCAATAACATGTTTAAATATTTAATTTATTACTAGTACTATATTATAAAGAGGATTTGATAGTCTCTATAATTTGGCTATAATTTATCTAAATGAAAACAAAATTCAATTCTTTCTTTCTTTCAGTTTTACTTAAACTTCTATTTACGTGATTAAGGCATTGTGCAATATTGATTGACTATATGAGAAAAGATGCGTGCATGGAGATAATACGCAAAGTTATTTTTGAGTGTGAAAATGAATTGGCAAATTAGATAAGAAGCTAAAATATTATTCAAAGTCTCAAACTAACGATAACACCTCTGTAATGATGATCAGAACAAAATTTCGATATTTATGGCTGAAAATGACGGTGTAAGGAAAAGGTTGAGTTGAGTTTCGACCACTTCAACATATATGTCCATTAGTAACGAGTTAGACAATGCAATTACGTACTATCAAGGTGAACTTCTAAAAACATTTTATTTCTTCTTACATATATTTTTGGTGCTTATATATATGCTTGCAGGTCGATCGTTATCAAACTAAATATGATGCCTAGTGTTTCACACACTCTTAGACAAATAACGTATCACACTGAAGTATAAGCATCAGAATGAGTAGAAGAGGCTATTAGATTTCTTCAGTTTAAGCTTTAAATTAAGGTGCTTGACTATAAAGAATAAAAATGTCTATCAGATCCTGATAATCGAAGTAGAATAAAAACCTGTAAATCTCCTGCACTAAAAACCCTTCTCACCGTAGTGGAACTGCTCCCTTCTGAGTCCAATAACTCAGTAGGGGACAAAACTGGTTGACGAAAGAACCCGTTATTTTGGAACTGAGAAGCAATCGAATGACTGCTACCACTTCTTTGAATAACCATACTTGGGCTCGCAGTATAACTAGGTGAGTCGTACCCTCCACTACTTGTTGCGTACACCGAATCCAGTTCGTATGCGGGAATGGCAAGAGGATGTGGAGTCACCGATCCCGCCATGCTGAGAAACTCTGGCGTGAAAGTGTAAGTGTCATTGTTGTAAGTGTGTCCGTACATGGCGTGTGGAGTATCTGGTAACAGTTGAAATTTAAGATGAGTTGTGTATATTTTTTGCAAACAATGCGACACGTTTATATAAGCTAAAGGGTGATGTCAGTTATGATGTCATTGTTGACCTTTTTTGTGTTTTGATACTTTGATCTTTCAAATTGACGTTTAGACATTTTGGCATACTTGTAAGGCCACTTCCAACAATAACTCAGTTTTAAATTTTAAGGTACTGTCACGTCAGTTTTAACACACCTTAACTTAACTCAGCTTTAACCCTTTCAACAATAACCCAGCTTTAACACACCTTAACTCACCTTTATATCAAATATTTTCAAATTCAACCCCTAACTTATAAATTACTTCATTTATTTTAAAACATAACATTCATTCATTAAACAACATAACATTACATACTTAAATAATAAAAAACTTACAACGAAATTAAAAAAATAAATAAAAATAACAACGAAATTAAAAATTACATCATAAAAATAAATACAATCCTAAATCTACTGCGGAGGATCTGGGAGGTTGTATTTTTTTCACAATTCGAGCTTTTTCTTGGTTGATATACCACACCACGTTTGGAAGCTGCCCGTCGGTGTTCGTCATCAAAAATTTCATTTCCTCTAGCCTTGTTATCGCCTCATCTTTTTCTTTGGTTGCCCGATACGCGGCTTCGGCCATTTCCCTTTTGTGACGATACTCGGATGTCATATTCTCCACGAATTGCAATGACGAGCTCGTTCCTCTCGTACTCGCTCCCGTGCTCGTTCCTCCCGTGCTCTCGGATCGAGCTTTCTTTGCAGCACGCCTTCCCATTGGCCTTGGTTGTTCATCACGACCAAACAACGCCTCATTTGTTTCGCTTGGTTGTTCATCGCCGGTTAAATCAATTCCTTCCGGCGCTTCCCATTTCACATGCCCCCGTAAAACCTCTCAAGCCTCCTCGTTGCTAAAAGGAGCGGTTTTGTGCTCGTCCCGATACATTTCTCGGGCACGTTTCAGGATATCCAATTCACTTTCCCCACTTCTTTCTTGGCGTTTGGAACGTTTGTAGTACGCGTTGAACTTTGTGCAATCACGGTTCAACGTTTTCCATTTGCTTTGGATCATATCCTTGTTTCTTTGTTGGTAATTGAGTCTATTAAACTCATTTTGCACCCGTTGCCAAAACGTATCCCTGCTTTGATTTTTCCCCACTTGTGCATCTTCCGTCGCTGCAACATAACACCGTGAGTGTAATTTTTCCTCTTGAGGGTTCCAACGTTTGATGATGTTGGGAACGTTTTCTTCATCATCATCCTCCAAAGGTTCGGGGTTTCTTGATTTTCTAGCCTTTCGTTTGATACGCCGGGAGTTTGTATTTTTCTTTGGAGGAGACGTTGGAGTGTCGGGAACATCATTGGTTGTAGTTTGAGATTGTTGTGATTGTTGGTTGAATTTGAGATTGGAGAAATTTGTGTTTAGGTTCGCTTGTTGTTGTAATGTTGTTGTTCGAAATATAGTATTTCTTGATGTTGTTCGTAAAGTTCTTGGCTTGACAAGCCAAGTGGGTTTGGGTTTGAAGATGAGCCGGCGTTGGGGTTATTCCACCCGGAGTTTAAGAGGTTAAAGAACGTATCGTTCCCGTCGTCGTTTAGGTTAAACCCAGACATTTTTGTTTGGTTGAAGGTTGAAGAAGATAGTGTAATATGTAGTGTATTGAGTTGTGGAGGTGTGAAAAAAAATATGGTGTGAAATGGTTATTTATAGGAGATTGAAAATGGTTTTGATTTTTTTTATTTTTATTTTTTTTTTTTATTTTTTTTTAGTTGTAGCCGTTGCATTTCAACGGTAAGAAAAATATAGGGGGCTAAAATGAAAAGTTATTTGAATTCAACGGTATGAAAAGGACATAATGAGGGGTCGGTAGTGATTTTTTTTTTTTTTTTTTTTTTATACAAAATCTACCCTTAACGCAGCGTTAAGGGTATAACGCAGCCCTTAACGCAGCGTTAAGGGTATAACGCAGCCCTTAATGCTACGTTAACGTGCTCCACTTCCAACAGATAACGCCCCTTAACGCGCGTTAAAACTACAAAAAACATCCCTTTAATGCAAACCGGCGTTAAGCGTTGGAAAGGGTCTAATTGTGAGCTTTCAGTAAATTGATTGTAATGACTTTTGTATACCTTTAGTTTTCTCAAGACATACAATATACTCTCCCACTTCATAATTCTAGCGTACTGAGATCCTTTAATGTTTAGCTCCCTCATATTCTCTCATGTTAGTGAAAATGTGAAATGTAACAAAATTATAAATCCTTTATTTAGTTAGTGGTGTTCCCATTTTAGCATATTTATGTTGTTGATTGGTTCAACTTGACCAACGTGAGAGGATCCTCATCCAAATCTAGCATACAAATAAGTTAACAGTAATTTTGTGTTTGATTGATATTAAAGAAAGACATACAAATAAGTTAACATATAAGGGAAAACTCTCAAATTACTCATATTTGAGATATGTTTGCACAAAACAGACATGTTTTAGGTATTTTTACCGATCTTGTTAAGGTAGGATGGCGCGAATGCTTATGCTACCTGATTGTACACCTGTATTTCACAATAAATAATATAGTTTGTACTCATCATTTTGCACGTCTTTGTGAATTGTCGGAACATTCATAGTGATACCTAAACTTGGTATTCCACAATGACTGAATGAAAATCCTAACAATATCAATATCATGCCAGCACTAAACGTATATCACTTGGTTGATCCTTTATTGTTTTGACTAGCGTAAATTGGTAATCTATGTGATCCAGGTGTGTAGCTATTTCACAAATGCTTTTGTCGCTTTGCCGGAATTGGCGTAGTGAAATCTAATGTTGATCTTCCACGATGATCATCTGGAAATCCTGTCAGTGCTATTATCACACCAACGCTGAGCGTGGGTGATACATTTGATTCTCTAATAATTTCAATGTATATGTTATCTGGAAACCTAAGAGGCCCAAGATCTTTTCTCGTTAGACAAAAATAGGTGTTCGTGAAATAGGTGCTCATTGACAAAGACAACCAAGCTGCCTTTACAAATGCTAAAGGAAAAAGTTCCAGCTGAAAAGTCAACATCAAAGTATTCCGAACATCTACTCTATTACTTCTACATCATGGTCATGTATTAAACGAGCTTTCGTGTATGATGCATAGAAAGTCAAGTCAATTCCACTACTTCAGAGGAATAGTCAACCATCAACTAAGGTTGGCATATCAAATCTTCGCTTAGGTTATCTCATAATACTCATCAACAAACAGAATCAAGATATATATGAGTTTGGATTATCCATCGGTTATCATAATAATTATTCTGCTATTGCTATTGTTGGGAATTAAACCTAACTTTTAGTACTGCCTGGCTTGAAGTTTGTACTGATGGAAGATAACACAAGCAGTATTAACTACCAGTACAAATACTTTGTACTGCTTATGTTTTGTAAACGTATAATATGATAAGTATAGAAAGGATTTAGTGAATATCCTATATAATTAAGTTATAGTTATCTTGTACAGGAATCCTTAGTCTATAAAAAGATATCCTAGGTTAGGTTTTATATACAGAAGTACGTACTGTTTTGCTAAGATTCAAGGTTGTAAACCCTAGTGATAGGAGATCACTCGTATTATTATTATTAATAATATTGAATCGTTGAAAGAAAAACATTGTCTTCATTGTTCATACATACAATTCATTATTTCATTCATATACATACAATTATTCTTCTAAGTATAACTGAGTAGATTCCGCATACTTAGTTATATCCACTCAAAGTATCTCATACACATCATACATGTTTAACACCCTAAGTGTAACACATCAGATCCTATCAAGTGGTATCAATGCCAGGATTTGATACTTTGAATTAGAGGATCCAGACGAATTTGATTCAGAAGAAGATGGACATGGAGACTACCACAACCAATGTTGCTACTAAATTACCTATGCTTAAGCCTAATGAGTTCGATATGTGGAGATTGAGAATTGAACAATTCTTCCAAGTGCAGGACTATGCACTCTGGGAGATCATAGAAGAAGGGGACTCTTTTAAGCCTACAACATCTACATCCATAGTTGATAGCAAGACTGAGACTAGAGTACAAACAAAGCCATTGACTGCTGAAGAGAAGGCACATCACAAGAATGATCTCAAGGCAAGAAGCTTGCTGCTATTGACCATACCTAATGATCAACTATTGAACTTTAGCAAGTTCAAGTGTGCAAAGACACTCTTTGAAGGCATTGTTGCAAGATATGGTGGGAATGATGCCACCAAGAAAACACAGAAGACCCTTCTTAAGCAACAATTTGAGAACTTCTCAGCAACAAGCAATGAGTCACTAGATCATATGTTCAACAGGCTTCAGAAGCTAGTGAGTCAGCTTGCTATTCTTGGAATAGAGATACCTCAGGAGGACTTAAACTCAAAATTCTTAAGAAGTCTGCCAGCTGAATGGGGTATGCATGTTGTTGTGTGGAAGAACAAACCTGATATAGATTCCATGAGCTTAATGGATCTATATAGCAACTTCAAAATAGTGGAGCATGATGTGAAGAGGTCTACTGGAATAAGCTCAAGCTCTAGCCCTGGGAATTTGGACTTTGTGTCAACTCCCAGTACCTCAAGTCCAGTGGAAGAAGTGCAAGTTGCTGGAGCAGTTGGTACTGCTAGTTCAAACATTGATATTGCTAGTACTTCAAGCAGTACTAATGGACTCGTGGATGAGAATACTTATTGTGCTTTCCTGACCACTCAGCATAATGGAACCATGTTAACTCATGAAGATCTTCAGGAGATCAATGATGATGATATTGAAGAGATGGACATCAAGTGGCAACTCTCTCTTCTTAGCATGAGGGCTAAGAGATTCTTGAAGAGAACAGGCAAGAAGATAGTCATAAATAGCAATGATGTTGCTGGTTATGACAAGTCCAAGATTGAGTGTTATAACTGCCACAAGATGGGTTATTTTTCAAGAGAGTGTAGGAAGCCCAGATAGCAGGACTCAAGGAATAAGGGCTATGAAGGCAAGTCAACATGATCAAAGGTTGTGGAGATTACAGACTCAAGCTCAAAGGCAATGATAGCCATTGATTACTTAGGGTTTGACTGGAGCTACATTGCAGAGAAGGAAGCAACACCTACAGAGATGGCTCTCATGGCTTTCTCAAACCCTACAAATGCTAGAATAATACCTAGATCAATTCTTTTAAGGTCTGGACCAAGAGCAGTTCATACTGCTAGACCAGCAATTCATACTGCTAGACTAAATCAGACCTTTTACCCAAGACAAACAGTTCAAAGTGCAAAAACATTTTTCAAATCTGCACCATCAACTGCTAGAAGACCATTTCATAACAATGCAGTGATTAAGAAACAAATTTGGAAGCCTAAAGTTGAAATTGCAAACCCAGCAGTTCATATAGCTTGGCAAACAGTTAATACTGGTAGTTTTAAAAACACTGCTAAGGTAAATATGGGATGCATCAGCATCATGGGTTTGGAGACCACTTCAATCTAATGGTTCCCCAACTGTTTTAAAAAGGCTTAGTTATATTGATGCTAGAGGAAAACCAAAGTCAGTGATGGCTTGGGTTCCACAAGGAAACTAATTTTCTTGTTTGTGTGCAATGTTAGTCATATGCTTATTTTGTTATGAGACAAGTGCTTTGCACTTTGTTTTCTATTGTTGGACTAACAACTGCAGGTTATTTGGAGTTTGTGAATTAAGTATTTGATGCTTTGGATGGTGAGATGCTTTGGAGCTCAAAGTGTGTGATGTTCTGAGCACACAACAAATGGTTATTGGTTCACCATGTCTAACCCACATAAGAACCAACTAGTCCAGAGCAAACGGTTTCTGGTAAAGACTAATCAAATCCGTTAATGGTTGATAGTTTATCAAAAACTATATGGTTGTCAACTCACCATATCTAACTGTGAAGAGTTGGCTAGTCCAAAGCAAACGGCTATTGGTAAAGACACATCAAATCCGTTGATAGCTGATAGTTTGCTAAAAACTATATGAGAGCAGTCTTGTTTTAAATCTTTAATAAGTGTATACTGCTCATTAAAATTTTTCTCAAAAATTAGTACAGCTAGTGCAAAGTTTGTACTGCTTGTGTAAACTTTGTACTACTGAACTAGCCGTTAGAACTGCTGTGTCAGTAAGAGATTTTTTAACTAGCCGTTGGGTAAATTCAGTTTCTTACCATATAAAAGGGTTTTTCTCAAGGATAATTATCTTTTTACTAAATATTAACTTATTCACTTTCCAAAGATAATAATTATCCCTTTGCGCTAAAATCTCAAACCTTATTGAACCTAAATAAAACCCAATTGGCTTTGCACATCATAAATTGAACCTTAAACGATCATCTTTCTGATATTTTTCATTCATAATTCATGGCTGTGTTGGAATTTGTTAAGATGCACAACCATGTTGCTTATTTGGAGAAAACAGAGGAAGGGGATGGACCACTCTTTTATGAGATTGTGGATTTTCTCAACAACTCTCATATAAGGTATGCTTTAACTGTTTCCCCTACTCTTTTTGTTTCTTAAATCACACAGTTTTGGCAAACTGCTATTGTCATAACTAGTGAAGATGGAGACATAGAAATTCACTCTAAAGTGGATGGCTTAAATTTCATTGTTACTGAATCTACTATTAGGAGACATCTTAAGCTAGGAGATTCAGATAGTATCAATGATATGCCAAACAGAGAAATTTAGCAAGAAATTGCCAGAATGGGGTACGATACATCCAACCACAAATTGACTTTTCAAAAAGGATGTTTCTCCCCACAATGGAGATTTCTAATACATACTCTCTTGCACTGTTTAAGTCCTAAAAGAACATCATGGGAACAATTCAGTAGCAATATTGCTATTGCTCTCATATGTTTGTCAACAAACAGAGTTTTTAATTTTTCTAAATTCATATTTGAGAGTATGGTTAATAATGTGAAAAGTAAAACAAAGTTTCTGATGTATCCAAGGTTTATTCAAACCTTTTTGAACAAGAAAAAGAATTTGCTTAAGAAACACAAAGAGACTTTTCCAACACCTTGCCTTCAGCAAAAACTCTTTCAAAACATGGCTATGGCAAGTAGATTGTTTAATGGGGGTAGTAATACCTCTCTTTCCTGAGATGATACAACAAGTTGAGGATGAAGGGTCAGTAAACCCAACTGAGCCCCAACACACATCCATTGAGGTTCCTGAAACAACTTATACACCCCCAGTAACCACAGCATATAGAAGAAGAACCAGAAAGGATACTATGATTGCTCAGTCTAGTCCTCCTACTCCAACCTTTGAAGCAGATGAGCCTATCTTTCATGATATTATGGATGGGGCTTACACTACTGCAGTGTAACCATAGATAAGACCCCTACCATGGCAACACTTAATGTGCCAAGTCCTCAAAGACTTGACACAGGTAGTGAAATCCCAAGCCAAATTGAGCAAATGGGTGGTTCAAGAGTACATCCTAGTCTAACTAGGGTAGAAACTGGATCTATGCCCCTTGATTCAACTCTCCTAGCAGGTAACACAGCTAGAAGTGATGAGGGCAGCTCTACACTAAATGAATTGACGGTTCTTTGTACCAATTTGTCAAAGAAGGTGGTAACTCTGGAGGAAGAACTTAACAATCACAATAGAAATTTTGCCTTGGTATATACAAAGATGCAGATGAGAATACAGAAATTGGAAGATCAAGTTAAGAAGTCCAAGAGTAAAAGGTCAAAGTTGGTGGTATCTACTAGTTCTTCAAGTTCTGAATCTGATGATGATGGTGATTCTCCCAAACAGGGGAGGAAATCAGGAAAAGATACTCAAAAGAAATCAGGGTCAGACAATCAGGGGAGGAATTTGGATCATGAACAAGAAGGTACTGGTGGCAATGGTGATGAAAAAGAAGGTACTGCTAGTGGAAATGGTAATGAGGATATGGGTGATCAAGATGAGCAAAGTGGTACTGATCAACATCAACAAGATACTGCTGGATTAGAAGTAGCAGTACAAACTGCTGAAGTTGAAAAGGAAGCAGTACAAACTGCTAAAGATAAAGGAAAAGGAATTCTTGTTGAAGATGAGCCACAACAAAAGAAAATCAAGCCCAGAACTAAAAAAAAATTGATTTTGATGCAGAAGTGGCAAGGAAAATGTATGAAGATGAGGTAGCTAGCTTCATGGAAACTAAGAGAATGGAGAAAGAAAGAATGACTTCAGATGCTCAGACTGCTCAAGAATCATTTGAAGAACAGATCGAATATTTGATAGATACAGATCCAATAGTGAAAGCAAAAGCAGTTCAACTTGTTTCAGATCAGAGTTTAAGTGTTGAAGAAAGATCTGCTAAGCTTGAAGATTTTATTTTATCAAAAAATAAGGAAGTGGTTTTGGATGATCTCTTTCAGAAAATCAAGGAAAGAAAGAAGAAAAGTTACAAGAAGAAGATTCCTTCAAAGAAAGAGCAAATAAGTTTCATGAAGAGTTATTTGAAAAATCAAGCATTTTGGAAGTAGAGTTATTTCAAAGGAAGATCAGAAGCAGAGATTGAAAAAGCTTATTATGAAGCTTTTGCAAGGTTAAACAAGCCAAGTTCAACAGAGTTTGTGATTGATACTGGACACAGTAAAGAAGAGAAGAGAAAAGCAGAGTTGTTAGAGTCAGATACTTCAAAGAAGCAGAAGACTACAGCTGAGAGTTTATCACAAGAGCAGATCAAGAACATGATTGTGGTTGTTCCTGAATCCACAAATGTTAAACCAGTCTAAGCAAAACATCCTATTATAGACTGGGAAGTTTTCACAGATGGAAGGATGAAAGGGTGGAAAATCATAAGGGTTGGAGGAATAACTGAGAAGTATAAGCTGTTTGAAGATATGCTCAGAGGATTTGATAGAGAAGACCTAAATCAGTTATGGAATTTGGTAAAGGAAAGATTCAAAATCTCAGATCCTCTTGATGATAAAGATAAGGAATTGTGGGTACAGTTGAAGAGAATCTATGAACCAGATGGTGGTGAAGCAATATGGAGGTTTCAAGCTCCAATTAAAGATGTTTCATGGAAGCTATTTGATACATGTGGAGTTCATAAAATTTCTACTAAAGATGGTTTGGAGATATACATGTTAGTAGAAAAAGACTACCCTCTCAGACCAGCTGTGTTGGTTGCATTAGTATATTCAAAACTGGAAGTTGAAGCTGATTTAGAAATGGCAGATGAGCTAGTAAGGAAGATGTTTGATCTTGCAGAACAGAGAAAAGCTCAGACTAAGAGATTGACATGGTAGTGTTTGGAAGAATCCCCCCTCATCAGTGTTGAAGTTTAATTCGAAGAAACTTAGTGATTTGGAGAGAAATCATAAGTTTAGGGGAGGATTGTTGGGAATTAAACCTAACAGTTAGTACTGCTAGGCTTGAAGTTTGTACTGATGGAAGATAACACAAGCAGTATTAACCGCCAGTACAAATACTTTGTACTGCTTATGTTTTGTAAATGTGTAATAGGATAAGTATAGAAAGGATTTAGTGAATATCCTATATAATTAAGTTATAGTTATCTTGTACAGGAATCCTTGGTCTATAAAAGGATATCATAGGTTAGGTTTTATATACAAAAGTACGTATTGTTTTGCTAAGATTCAAGGTTGTAAACCCTAGTGATAGGAGATCACTCGTATTATTATTATTAATAATATTGAATCGTTGAAAGAAAAACATTGTCTTCATTGTTCATACATACAATTCACTGTTTCATTCATATACATACAATTATTCTTCTAAGTATAACTGAGTAGATTCCGCATACTTAGTTATATCCACTCAAAGTATCTCATACACATCATACAGGTTTAACACCCTAAGTGTAACACATCAGATCCTATCAGCTATGAATCGCTCAGTTTTGAAATTCAACGCAACTTTGAGATACACAATGTAGATCAAGGAAATATCATATTCTATGACGGTTGAAAACCCGATGATTCCGTAGCTATGAAGTTTGAAGTTCTCAGCACTCTCAAGATCATATAGACTTGATTACATTCTTCAACAGCTCAACTAAAGTTATCAAGAATTTCTCTACCAAGATAAAGAAAATATTGTACATTCAAGAAACTTCAATGATCAACTTTCCCGATTTCAAGACCAATGAAGAGTAATTTTGGAGAGATTTTTTTATGCTTAAAGAAGAGGATTATGGTTTATCCATGGGGGAGCAAAGAAAAATAAGATCATCCTCATCAACAAAATATCTAATCTTCTGCTGGCTCTTCACAACTATCAAATACTATCAACTATTTGAAACACTTAGCGTCTCGAATCTACATGCTAAAGATGCTCATTGAAGAGAAAAGATTCATAGTGACACGTTCAAAGGTAACAAATAGAGTTTAAATGAGTAATTTATGACTATCATTCTTCAACACTTATCATCTCGAATCTACAAGCTAAAGAAGAGCATGAAATGAGGAAATATTCACATTGACACGTTTAAGAGTTGCAGATTGAGATAGAGAATGATATGATCTTCAAGTATGCATGGAGAGAATACAAGATTCAAAGAAGAAGAAGAATCAAGACTAAGAAGAAAGGCACTTCACGAGTCAATTCTTTGCTCCTTACAGAGACTCTCAGCATTCAGAATAAAAGAAGATTAGAACAAAGAAGAAAAACATCATTCCTGCACTATTCAAAGATTCTCTACATTCAAGCTTTAAGGATTCATCTACAGAGAAGATATGCTGACAGACACATAGACTTCAACAACCAGGACTACTATTACATTGGAGGAGATTGTTAGAAATTACAATTGAATTTAATAGTAGTCCAGAATGTGTATTGTTATTTTTTTCTCATACTTTATAAGTCTAAGGATCTATTATGTAATAAGTCATAACTCATTAAGGATTGGCTAGGTATAAGGGCAGGGGGGGGCATATTATTAGTTGATGTGACATGCGTGTGTGTGTAAGAATGTGTCACTGAACAATCTGTGCGAGTCATTGATTATTCTTATTGTCAAACTTGTTTATGTCCCTTGTTTGTATTCTTCATCCGAGTTTACAATTTGACTATTGAATAGATCTTTCTTCTTTGAATATGAAATGTAAATCTTTACTCAAAACTGGGAACTACAAAATTCGTTTGTGGATTTGCGGACTTTAATATTTTTTTGGAATGCATTATGATATTTTTGGATAATTTTGTATATTTGTTGCTAATATTTGTTAGGAAACCGATGGGGATTATTGACGTATAAAAATTTCTCATTAATTCGTCAATAAAATATGTTGGTAATGTGAGTCTGTAATTTCGGTCTGTATTTAACGATGGATTAGAAACGGTAAACTCCGTTTGTGCTTTTTGAAATACGTTAGACCGACGACAATATTACAAACATAAATATTCAGTCAATGATCTGTCAGAAATGATTGTTACTGACAGATTACCCACACATTTGACCGTCTGTGTTGCCCCATTTTCTAGTAGCGTGCGATCATTTTGTTAATTTTCTCCTTAATTAATCTAAAGAATCAAAATGGTAAAAAGACGAAATCTACGCCCTATGCTCTATATTTTATTAGATGATTGATTATGTTGGTTAGTCCAAGCTTGTTTGCGTGCTTAGGTTCATAAACATTTATGATTTGGGTTTCTTATGTCTCGTGTATTTTATATAGAGTTACTCAATAATGGATCGCAACTGAAGAGGCTTTATTATTCTAATACTATATATCAAAAATATTCTTGCTCCCACTTCAATATCCCAAATTGCACTTTGACTAGACATAGGACCTACTATGCCCATCCCCACCACTCACCTTGTATCTATATTGGAGTATAATGTTACGGGGCAATAAGGCCGTTCAAAGTGCTCGCCGCTCGTTTGAAAATTGCTCGAAAATTGCTCGCTCGATCCGTCGCTCGATTGTAAACAAGCCGCTCCGCTCGGTTCGGTTTGTAAACGAGCTAAGCATGAGCAAATGTCTGCTCGGCTCGGATCGACTCGAATATTTTTATTATATATAAATATATTATATATATATTTCATATATGTATGTATTTATATAAATATTAATTTATCTTGTAACTATCATTCTATTAGATTTATGGATTAACATTTTTGTATTTAGCCCAAATAACACTTAACCCAATTAAAAGTCCATCCAAAATCCAAAGACGTACACGTACACACTATCCGTTAGTGTTTTTTTTAACTCATACTCGATAAGATAATAGTTGAATGTTTTAAATATAAAATAACATAAAACTATATGCAAACTAGTTATTTCAACTCAAATGATACTTTAAGTAGCTTTTAAAATAAAAGCTAATGGTCAAAAGCTTTTAAAACTAAGCTTTCGAAAATCGAACTTTAAAAACATAAACTCATCCTGAAGTCTGAAACACACCCTTATACATGATTTTTTATATATTTGCTAAGCAAAATAATTGCTAGTTTCTGAAATCGTCAATCTTTTTAGTTACGTTTTTAAACAAAAGTGTGTATTTTATCATTTTAGTCGTGATATAATTCGAAGTCTTTGTACCTAATTTTAAACCAAGCGAGTTCGAGCCGAGCCGAGGTGCTCAGTTTTAAACCAAGCGAGCTCGAGCAATTGTTTTCTGCTCGTTTCATTAAGTTTGAACCAAGCCGAGCTGCTCGGTTTCAATTCGAGCCGAGTTCGAGCAGACTCTTGCTCGGTTCGGTTCAGCTCGTGAACAGCCCTACGGGGCAACATGTAAGAAAACTGAATTTTAAGTGATTTCTATCTCCCTTAGCAATCAAATGAAATTTCAAATTTACTAATTTTACCACATAGTGTTATCCGGAGGTAATGGAAATTGAGAAGTAATAATCCCTTGTGTACCCGTTTCAAAATTATTGTCACCCGACAAAAAACATATTCTTTTAGAAAAATGTCACTATCACTACTTTCTCTCTCTTACTTTTTTGCCAAATGACAAGTTTACCCTTAACCAATTAATTACCACTTCTTTAAAGTTTGCAATATTAATTTTAACCAAGGGTAATATAGTAAACTTTACCAAACTCCACTATCTATTCACTTTCTATTTTGGGTATGTGACAATAATTTTGGGACGTTCGAAAAAAGAATAAGTGACAATAAAATTGGGACGGAGAGAGGTAATAATTCTTTGTGTACCCGAGTTTTTCTTATAGTAAGGATAACATCGATAATGAATAATTATGTCAGGTTTTCTCTCTTGGCTTTCATCTCAAATTGATAACATGCATCTAAAGGGCAAATAATTTAAGCTTGAATTACCTATAATTTCTTTTATTTTCTTCTCCACTTGATTTTTCTTCTCGCCTTCGCTCACTATTTGTTTTCTCTTCCCTTTTCTTCTTTCTCGCAAAAAACTTAAGAACAACATAAAGTAAACAATATTAGATTCAGTGATAATTAATTTGTACCCATATCAATTTAAAAAAAAAATAATAGAAATGAATTCAACGGAAACAGCGTGGGCACCTACGCTCAAGCGAAAAAATTGTAGTGTAAATTTTCTAGGATATTTGACAATTTGTGTAATTTGCTCCCAAACGGACCGATTTATTTTCCAATTTTAAAAAATATCGACGTTTTCCCCCTTGATCATAATCTTCTGGCTTCGGCACTGATGGAGGGTGTGTTAATTTAGGTTCTTGCAACATAACACAGATATTTTGTTGTTACTGGTAATTATGAATGTGAGGAACATATATAACCTAATCATTTTAAGTAGGTTCAAGATTATTATTAGAGGAAATTAATCATGATTACGGTGCCGCAGTAGCTAGAAATCTCACTAGCTAGTGTATGCTTTGTTCACATTTAATCCAAACATCATATCTTCTTTGTTTGTTAGTTATTCTTGTTGGTATTTTAGTGTAAAATAGATTGAGTTTAATATGCCAATAAGGGTCGACACTTATTTGGATATTAACTGGACTAACGGGGGTTCCAAGGGGGCGTAGCCCCCTTGGTGGGGGTTCGGGGGCAACGCCTCTGAGAGAAGCAGCGGTTCCTGCTGATGGTGCAGCGGTTCCTGCTGCTGGTGCAGCGGTTCCTGCTGCTAGTGCAGTTCCTGCTGCTAGTTGTTTTACGGTTAATGTAACTGTTTTGCAGTTTTAGATCCTAATAACTGACCCCATAAACTGTCTTATATATTCTTTAATTCGAATAGAGAAAGCATAAGGCTGATCATCCATATTTTTGATCACGTTTTACTGCAAACATACAATCATTCACAAACTTGAATCAATTAGATTTTATCCGGTCGTTAATTGGTATACACTCCAATTTAATCGATCTGAAAGCGTACTATTCGTGACTTCTAATTGCTATCAGGATACCAATCTCACCCCAATTACCACACATAAACAACAATTCTCATGTTATCTTAGAGCACCAGGTGTCAAGCTCGCCATGCCTCGCCGAGGATGACATGGCAGCTCACCACCCTTCGCCGTGACACCCCCAAATTCGTCGTGCCTCGCCATCAAGGAGCTTCTCGTCTGCACGGCGAGGCTTGCTTCTGACATGTTAACGTTAGATATGGGTCCCATTTTGAATCCAAACAGTAATATTACCGTTCCCCCTCCCCCTCCCCCCTTTTTTTTTTTTTTTTTTTTTTTTTTTAAAAAAAAAAAAAAAAAAAAAAAAAAAAAAAAAAAAAAAAACTTAACACACTTTTTTTTACACACTATAAATACCATATCATATACACTATTTTCTCACACAACTCTTAACAAAAAAACTACCAATACTCTCAATATCTCTACACAAAAAAAAAAAAAAAAAAAGTCACATAATCCAAACGAAGGCGGGTATTTCACGAACCTCCTCACCTCAAACACACAACAATACGGGGGTTCGTCAAACCCGTCTACCCCCTCGTCACAAAATTCTAACTCCTCGTCGCCACAAATTCCTACATATGGGATGCAATTGCCTCCCGAGGCAATTTACCTCAACCAATAATTTGCGTTTCAAGGATTCGTAACTTACCCCCAACAACGATTTTCTCAATCTCAACCACAGTTTTTTAACCCATCGCAACCTTCAACGTTTCCTCAATCTCAACCACAACAACACCTTGATTCACAACCAGATTCTCAATTCAAAGTACCTCAACCCCGTGAACCGTCCAAATCGCGAGGAAAAAAAACGATGACCAAAAAATCAAAAAAAGTCGTGAATTTGGATGCGGACGATGATGATGACCTGGAGGATGTGGTGGGTGGGCTGAGAAACTGATACAAGGAAGAAGAGAAACTGCTTGTGAAAATTTGGATACAAATTTCCCAAGACATTGGATACAAATTTCCCAAGACAAAGATATCGAAAATGGCCGTTCCGATGAATTCTTTTGGAACCAGATTCTGGATATGTCCAACGATCAATCTGTCATGAGCGTCGTACCAAAAATATGCTCACCGGTAAATGGACACGGATTAACGGTGATTGTCAAAAATTCAACGTTGTCTACAAACATTTGCAGCGTAGAAGCGGTGAAAATGACAACGATTACCTCGAGAATGCGAAGGAAAATTTTGAACATCACATTTGCGGGAAAAAGTTCGCATATGTTCACGTGTGGGATATTTTGAAAAAGTACCCCAAATGGGATGCGGAGGAACCGATTGACATTTCATGTCTCGAGGATATTTTTGGTCCTGACAGACGTCCTCATCCCGACGGCGCCTACAAAGCGCGAGCTTCAAAGAAACAAAAGTCGACTTCAACGTCGAGCGCGGCGAGCTCTGGTGGGAGTCAAAAGAGTACTTTTTTAGGACAATTATCCAAAAAATATTCGCAAAAAGCCAACCTTCAAATGACAGCTTACGAGGCGAGGAGGGAGAAGGAAGTAAAGTCGTTAGAGATGAAGGAGATGAGGAATCGATACGCTGTTAAGGTGATTAAACCTTTGTGACTTTGTGTATATGATATATTGAGTTAATATGATTAAGTATGTGAAATCTACTTAATCACACTTAGAAGGTTATTTGTATTATGGAAATGGAAAGTAATGCTTTAGTAACGAACAATGAACATGCAATGTTAACACCAAACGATTCAATATTATTAAGATAATAATATGAGTGATCTTTTCTTATCACTAGGGTTACAACCTTGAATCTTATGTTTCTATATCTTGTGATATTGTTTATGTTTGTTCTTGAGAGATATTAATTAAGCACTATCTTTTTTAACACATATATATCTAGTCTAAGATCTTTCTTTTATATATCAAGAAAGATCTTTACAATAATGTTAAGTCTTGTCGAACAACTTGCTAGCTTATCTTATGTGTGTCAGTAACTAAGATACAACATGTATCTATGTTTACAACTTGTTCTGTGAGTATAAGATAAAGACTGAGCACATGGGGTAAGATATTATCTACCGTGTATAATTGACTTTAGTCAACCAGACTTAATGATAGAAGAGCAGACTTAATCTTCAACGACCAGACTTAACCAGGATTAACACTAGCAGACTTAACCACCAGACTTAATCACTTAGAGAATTTCCCGATACTTAATCTTCAGAATATTTAATTCCCAACAATCCTCCCCTAAACATGTGAATCCATTTCAACATGTTTTCTGAATTAAATGAGGAATTGTGAAGATCTTTCAAACACTTCATAGTCAGACCCTTGGACTGAACTTTCTTCTATTCTGAAAGGTTAATATCTAACTCAGTAACTCATCTGCTTTCTGATCTTTGACTTCAACAATATCAATACACATCTTCAGGCTTCATTCATTGACCTAAAAGATGGTGCAATTTCCTTGGATGGAGGAATTATAAGAGGCAATGGTGCTGTGTATCTTGGATGCTTGTTTCAACAAGTGAAATCATCTATCAGCATGCCTTTGCAAGTGATGAACAAACGTAGTGAACTGAAATTGAAACTGAAAGCTCTCTTCCTTTGACCTAGATAGAACTTTCTACTTTGGAATGTTTCATCCCTTCTGAATATATATAATACTCCAGAATCAGCTCTATTCTTGTCATTTTCAACTTCCATGTCATCATCTTGTATGCTCTTGTCTTTTCCTCCCTTTCACTGGTTAATCTTCCTTGGGCTTTATTTCCTCCCCTGAGATGCAAATAAAATTTCCTCCCCTGTTTGGAAGATCTCTCACAATGTACCAAAATATTTCTCTCCCCATCATCTGAGCTATCTATTAGAACTTGTTATCAGACAATGTTGTACATGTAGCCATCAATTCCTTAAGAGTTTAATTTGCTGCCCTCATCACTTCTAGGTGTGTTAACTCCTATGAGAGGTGATTCATGGGGCAATAACTCATAATCCATCATTTGATGGTTTTCTGAGTCATTTTATTCCAAAAATCTTTTTAAGAAATTTTTTGACTTTTAGCAGTATGCATATGATTTTATTATGAAAAATCATACTGCTTTCAACCATTTTGAAGGGATTAAGTGTATAACAGACACTTAATCAAAATTTCGGTTTAAAGGAACCTCTGGTTGTGTGAGAACCAATGTTTTTCAGTTATAAATAACTGCCTGTGTAAAGATAAACCTATTCAAAAGGCTTTCTTGACAGGGTTTCCAGCTCATAGCAATTGTTGCCTCTAACACAAGTGTTAGATTCACTTTTACTAGCTGTTCTTTCTATCAGATGTCCTTAGACTTGCTCATTATACTTAAAAGTATAAAATGATAGAAAGTGAGTTGAATCAGTTACTTTCTGATCAACTAAGTCATCAATTCAATGTGAAATATGATAACCAGGTTTCAAGAAAGATGTTTTAAAGAATTAATTAACTTAGGTGTGAACCTTTGTTAAGAATTCCCAAACTCAGTCCATCATAAACCTGTTATGGTAGCAACTAGAACACACTCTGCTGCTTCCATTTCACTTGAAATTTCCTTTGTGCTCAAATGATCATACCTGAAAAAGTTAGTCTAAAACCAAGAGAACAAATTATAAAGTACTTGTCTTGCATTAGAATAAGCATAGAACTAACTGTATGAACAACACAATTTAAATTTGTACAAACATCACAAACTTTTGTAATAGTAGTATTAACTGACAAAGCTAGCAGTACAAACCAAAATTTATATACAAAAACAAATTAGATTGAAAAATTCAAAGATTAAGCATTCCAATACTTGCTACCAAGTACTGAAATCTTCCAACATCAAAAGCTTTTGTTAGCAGATTTGCAAAGTTGTATTCTGAAGCAATTTTAAGAACTTGAATTAATCTTTTCTCATTGCAGTCTCTTTTAAAGTGATGTCTAATTTCAATGAGTTTTGTTTTAGAATGTGGTACTGGATTTTTAATAATACAAATTGTACTACTATTATCAATATGAATGACAGTGTTCATGAAATTGTACCCATAGTCAATAAGTTGGTTTTGAAGCCATAGGACTTGAGCACAGCAACTTGCAGCTGCTACATATTCAGCTTCAGTTGTTGAAGTAGCCACAATTGTTTGCTTCTTACACTGCCATGAGATAAGTCTACACCCAAGGAATTGACATCCTCCAGTTGTTGACTTTCTGTCCAAGCTAGCACCAGCATAATCACTATCCGAAAATGCTACCAAGTCAAAAGGTGATTCCCTTGAATACCATAGACCCAACCTAGGTTGACCCTTGAGATATCTAAAAATCCTCTTGACTGCTGTTAAATGAGAAACCTTTGGAGTTACTTGAAATCTTGCACAAGCATAAACAGAGAACATGATGTCAGGTCTTGATGATGTGAGATACATGAAAGATCCTATCATAGATCTGTATGTGTGTACATCCACATTTTCTCCATCTAAATCTTTTGGAAGTTGCTTCTCAGAATCCATTGGTGTGCTTGCCATTTTTGAATCAGCAAAGTTGAACTTCCTAAGTATCTCAGCAACATATTTATCTTGACTAATAAATATGCTTTCATATGACTGTTTAACTTGCAAACCAAAAAAGAATGTAAGTTCCCCCATGGAACTCATCTGAAACTTATCATGCATGAGCTTCTCAAACTCCAAACACATCTCCTTCCTTGTAGATCCAAAGATAATGTCATCCACATACACCTGCACTAACAGAAGATCCTTCTTGTGCTCTTTGATGAAAAGTGTCTGATCAATCTTTCCTCTTTGAAATCCATTCTCTTTTAAATAGGAAGCCAGTGTTTCATACCAAGCTCTTGGTGCCTGATGCAGGCTATATAGAGCTTTTACAACTCTGTACACTTTGTCTGGATATATGGTCAGGATCAATGAACCCTGGAGGTTGTGAGACATACACCTCTTCTTCAATTGTGCCATATAAAAATGCACTCTTGACATCCATTTGGTAAACTGTGAAGCCTAAAAATGAAGCATAAGCTAAGAAAAGCCTAATTGCCTCAAGTCTTGCTACTGGAGCAAAAAATTCATCATAGTCTATACCTTCTTGTTGTGTGTACCCTTGGGCTACTAATCTAGCCTTATTCCTAATCACTATTCCCCTTTCATCCCTTTTATTCTTGAAAACCCATCTAGTGCCAATTACCTTTGCATCCTTAGGTAAAGCAACTAGCACCCAAACTTTCTGAATCTTGAAATGAAGAAGCTCCTCTTGTATAGCTTCTACCCAGCTAGAATCATCTAAGGCTTTCAGAATGTTCTTTGGTTCAGCTTGTGAGAGAAAACATACAAACAAGCAAGAGTTTGAAAACTCATGCTGTTTTGAAGCATAAAGGGCATCAAGAAGCCCTTGTTGGTCTTAAGACATCAGTTGTTGCCTTGTATTTACCCCTGATTGTACATCTCCTATCACATTTTCTAGGGAGTGGACTTTGTGAATTTTGGTGTGTGGTGTAAGTGGAACATGATAGTTTGGTGGGAGATTGCTCAAATCCACCTCATCGTCTGTTAATTCTGCTTCCTTTGTTAATTCTGCTTCTTCAGATAAGTCTGTTTCTTCAGTTAAGTCTGTTTCTTCAGTTAAGTCTGTTTCAGCAGCATTATTGATAGCATAACTATTTTCTTGTTACTTGGCTCCATCTTCTTTGCTTTCATCTTCAACATCTTCTTTAGCTTTACAAGAAGAAGATTCACCAATTGTTGAAGTTGATTACATACTTGTACTTGACCAGATTGGCATCCACACATAATCTTGATTTGTCTCCTTTTCTAACCTTGCCTCATCTGTTGCTTGTGAACCTGAAAAATCATTAGTTTCTGCAACAACAGGCACATAATTCA
The DNA here is from genome assembly GCA_021014915.2 of Artemisia tridentata subsp. tridentata. NCBI lineage: Eukaryota > Viridiplantae > Streptophyta > Magnoliopsida > Asterales > Asteraceae > Artemisia > Artemisia tridentata. The sequence continues at coordinate 134,064,181 of CP139506.1, read as the reverse complement.
TTGATTTGGTTAGTGTCTCGAGATCAAATAGCCATGTTTGTCCTTGACCTTCTACATTGGATTTATTCTCCAAAAACTCCACATGTAGGTTTTCCTCTATAATCCTAGTTCTTGTGTTGTGTTGGGAATAAAATGTTCAAGTCAAAGAGCCTGCTAGTTGATTTTGAAGAGTATGAAGATGTACTAACAGTACCTTCTGGGTAGAAGGTACTGCTAGTTGACAAAGGTCCTGCCAAGCTATATGTCAAGTTGATTAGATATTTTGTAATAGATATTTAGTTGAATTATTAGTCTTTGTACATTATTATACGTTATGTAGAAGTAGTTTAGTCCTCTGTGGTTCACAGAAGAATATTACAGAGTTGTACATTGGTAGTTGTATTTAATTGTAGGCTAGAATAGTCAAAGTATCTTATTATAATCAACCACTTGACAACTTGTAATAAGGTGTCCTTATCTTATAAAAGGATACCTTAGTCACACTTCATGCATGCATCTTTCCAACTATTAACCAAAAACCAAACTATCTCTCAAGTAACTTAGTTACTCAACTCAAAAATCCTTTTACAATCTAAGATTCAAGATTACTTTGTAATCCCGGTGATATTTAGATCATCCGTATTATTTCATCAATAATATTGAATCGTTTTGTGTTAACTAAAGTTGTGTTCCTTGTTCATTCCATACTTACGTTTACATAACTCACCACCTTGTGTTCTTTTAAGTGTGTTGTAGTAGATTCCGCATGCTAAACACATTCATACATAAATATCTCTCAAACACGTTACTAAGATTCACATCCCAAGTGTTTGAAATCCTTCCCACAAGTGGTATCAGAGCAAGGCTGATATTTACAAATTAAAAGAACAATGGATGTTGAACATATTCAAACAAATGTTGCAGCTAAACTTCCATTACTCAAGCAAAATGAGTTTGATATGTGGCGACTGAGGGTAGAACAATATTTCCAAGTGCAAGACTATGCACTTTGGGAGATCATTGAAGAAGGCAACTCATTAAAACCCTCAATCACCACTACCACAGTAAACGATGCTCTTGTAACACAAATACAAACACAACCAGGAAGTGCAGAAGAAAGAATTCAGAAGCGAAATGATCTAAAAGCCAGGAGTATGTTACTGATGACTATTCCAAATGATCAGCTTTTGATCTTTAACAAATACAAAGATGCCAAAACCCTGTTTGAAGCTATTGTGGCTAGATTTGGTGGTAATGATGCTACCAAGAAAACACAGAAAACACTTCTCAAACAGCAGTTTGAGAACTTCACAGCCACAACAAATGAGTCTTTGGACAGTATGTTCAATAGACTTCAGAAGCTTTCAAGCCAGTTAGCCATCCATGAAGTGATGATAGCTCAAGAAGATTTAAACTCCAAATTTCTTAGGAGTTTACCCACAGAATGGTCCATGCATGTCATTGTCTGGAAAAACAAGCCAGATATTGATCAGATGAGTCTTAATGATCTCTACAACAATTTCAAAATAGTAGAGCATGAAGTAAAGAAGACTACTGGGTCAAGCTCAGGAAATATGGCTTTTGTTTCATCTCCAAGCATCTCAAAGGTTGTTGATGAAGAAAAAGATGGCAGAGAAGAAGGTACTGCCAACACAAACTTTGGTACTGCTAGTACTTCCAGTAGTACCAAAACCATTTTAGATGAAACAATTGGGTGTGCTTTTCTTACATCTCAACACAATGGGTCCATATTAACATTTGAAGATCTTCAAGAGATTCATCCTGATGATCTTGAAGAGATGGACATAAAGTGGCAACTTTCACTTCTGAGCATCAGGGCTAAGAAGTTGTTGATGAGGACTGGCAAGAAGATAATGATAAATGGAAATGAGCCTGCTGGGTATGATAAGTCAAAAGTGGAGTGTTACAACTGCCACATGAAGGGTCACTACTCTAGAGAGTGTAGAAGACCTAAGAAGCAGGATGACAAGGGTAGAGGGTTTGACAACAGGAATAAAGGAAGCTTTGAAAGCAAGAGTAAGGTTGTAGAAGTTGCTGAGCCTAAAGCAATGGTTGCTATTGATGGCATGGGTTTTGATTGGAGTTTCATGGGTGAAGATGAGTCAACTTCAGATGAATTGGCTTTGATGGCATTCTCCACTCCTGAGGTACAAATTACAAAATGTTCTACTACTTGTAAAGCTTTTGATGAATTAAAATCTTATATAAAACTTTATGATGAGCTGAAAGTAGAAGAAAGAAAAACCCATCAAAAATTAGTTGATCATAAGTGTGGTATGGCCAAGCTTGAAAAACAAATCATTCACTTTAGAGAAAATGAACTTACCTTTTCTGATGCAAAAGCTAATCTTAATAGACAAATATTTTTGAAAGATTCAGAAATAGAAATGCTAAGAACTGGGTGTACTAAAGTGACTTTAGCTAGAGATAATATTCAACTGACTGTTACTAACTTGGAAATTGCTTCTGATTGCACTAGAAGCATAGTTGAAAATCAGATGAATAAAAGAATAAAATCTGGGATAGGATACAATAAATGTCCACCTCCTTATAGAGGAATTCCTTGTCCCCCAGGATCAGATCTTGCTGAATCAGGTTTACATGAATTCATTAACAAACCATTGGCTAAACCTGTAGAGAAAAGTGAACCTTCTGAGAGTGCTAAGATTGCCTCACTCTCTAAGGTGCTCACTGATAAGAAACCAGATATTCTAATTATTGAAGATTGGGTATCTGATGATGATGAAGATGAGACTGTTCCTATCAAAGGAATCAAAGTAGGACCAATCAGTCCTAAAAGGGTAGAAGTTAAAGCTAAGGTTAAAACTGTTTTGAAACAGTTGAAAGTTGTGAAAAATGTAATAACAAACCTAGAGGAAGCCAAAGAAATTGGAACAACCTTAAGTCACAACAACTAGGTGATGACTTTGTTATGTTCAATAAGGCTTGTTATTACTGTGGTAGCTTTAATCATCTTCATGCTTATTGTAATAATTGGGTTTCTGGGAGTAAATCAAAGTCTAAAACAAATGTTACTCACCCCAGAAAAAGTTTTGTTAAGTCTAACACCACAAAAGTTAAACATACTGTTAGACAAAATAAGCCTGTTATTACAAAACCAACTGATAAGGGTACAAGAAACACTTTCAAATATGTACCAAAAGTTGTGAATAATCCTATTCAAAAGAAATCTGTGGTCAAAACACAAATTTGGAAACCAAAAACAAAAGGTCCTGCTAGACCAAATGGTACTGCCAAAATTGGTACTGCCAAAATTGGTCCTGATAGACCAAAGATCACACAATGGATTAAAAGGGAAAGTGCTGTTAAGTCCTCAGCATGTTGGATTTGGAAACCAATCCAATCAAAAGGTGCATCAACAATCCTGAAAAGGTTTGATTTCATTGATGCAAGAGGCAAACCCAAGTCTGTCATGGCTTGGGTACCCCAAGGAAACTAATATGTTTATTCATGTGCAGGAACATTCATCTGATATTGGAGATCAAGGATATGTAGATAGTGGATGTTCAAGGCACATGACAGGCAACATGTCATTCCTCTCAGACTTCAAAACATTTGATGGAGGATATGTTACCTTTGGGGGAGGAATAAAAGGAAAGATCACTGGTAAAGGTACTATCAAAACCAGTAAACTAGATTTTGAAAATGTGTTTTTTGTGAAAGAACTTCAGTTTAATCTCCTTAGTTTCTCACAAATGTGTGACAAAAAGAACAATGTTCTATTTACTGACAATGAATGTATGGTTCTTTCTTCTGATTTTAAAATGCCTGATGAGAGTCAGATCCTTCTTAAAATCCCAAAAAGGAACAATATGTACAGTGTTAATTTAAAGAACATTGATCCTAAGGAGAGTTTAACTTGTTTGGTAGCTAAAGCCTCATTGGATGAATCTATGCTTTGGCATAGAAGACTTGGTCATGTAAACTTTAAAACAATCAACACTATTGCAAAATATGATTTGGTAAGAGGTTTACCCAAAAAGATTTTCCAAAATGACCAAACCTGTGTTGATTGTCTAAAAGGCAAACAACATAGAGCTTCTTGTAAGCCCAAGACCCAAAACTCTATTTCTCAGGCTTTACATATGCTTCATATGGATCTCTTTGGTCCTACTAATGTGTGTAGCTTGAATGGTAAAAGATATTGTCTTGTTGTTACTGATGATTATAGCAGATTTTCATGGGTTTTCTTTTTAAGATCTAAACATGAAACTAGTGAGATTCTTAAATCTTATATCACTAAGGTAGAAAACCAATCTGATAAGAAAGTCAAAGTCATCAGATGTGACAATGGGACAGAGTTCAAGAATAGGGTTATGGATGACTTTTGCAAGGAAAAAGGCATAAAAAGGGAATTTAGTGTAGCTAGAACCCCACAGCAAAATAGAGTAGCAGAAAGAAAGAATAGAACACTTATAGAGGCTGCTAGAACTATGTTAGTAGACTTTAAGTTGCCTATTTCATTTTGGGCTGAAGCAGTTGGTACTGCCTGTTATGTACAAAACAAGGTTCTTGTGACAAAGCCACATAGAAAGACACCTTATGAACTTTTCTTTGGTAGAACACCATCTTTAAGTTTTATGAGACCTTTTGGTTGTCATGTCACTATTCTCAATACCAAAGATCATTTAGGCAAGTTTGATGGAAAAGCAGATGAAGGCTATTTGATAGGGTATTCCTTGCAGAGTAAGGCCTATAGAGTGTTTAACACTTGCACTAGGCTAGTGGAAGAGAATCTTCACATAGAGTTTCAAGAGAAACTAACAAATGTGAAAGGAATTGGACCAGATTGGATGTTTGATATTGATAGGCTTTCAGAATCTATGAATTATGTGCCTGTTACAGGTACAAATACTAATGATGATGCAGGTTTTGAAGATAATGTTGAAAATCCTAAAATCAAGATTACATCTGGATGCCAATTTGGAAAGGAATGGATCTATCTTCAAATCAAGAAGGACCTTCAAAGACAACAAATGAAGGCAATGAAGATGATCATGGAACTCAGAATCAAGAGAATCAAGAAAGTAGTGCAAATGACAATGGTACTGCTAGTTCACCAGATGGTCCTGCTAGTTCAAGTATTGATACTGCTGAACCATTGAATGTTCAAATAGATGATTCTTTACCAGAAGAGGTGGGGATTAGCAATCTTCCATCTACCTATGAAGTTCCTAAAACACCCAACACTAGAATTCTCAAAGATCACTCAACTGATGATGTGATTGGTAGCATAAATTCTGGTGTTAGAACAAGATCTCAAGTTGGTTTATCTCAAGTCTTGTCTTCAGATGAAGAAGGGTTTATCTCCTCTATTTATGAAGAAAAGAATCATGATACTGCCAATATATGCCTGTTTTCATGTTTTCTATCTCAGGCTGAACCCAAAAACATAAACAAAGCTTTAGATGATGCAAGTTGGGTGGAAGCAATGCAAGAAGAGCTTTTCCAATTCAAGATTCAGAAGGTTTGGATATTGGTTGATTTGCCCAAAGGTCATAGGGCAATTGGAACCAAATGGGTGTTCAGAAACAAGAAAGATGAAAGGGGTATAGTGATCAGAAACAAAGCTAGATTGGTAGCCCAAGGATATACTCAAGAAGAAGGGGTAGATTATGAAGAAGTGTTTGCTCCAGTTGCAAGACTTGAAGCAATTAGGCTATTCTTGGCCTATGCTTCATTCATAGGCTTCACTGTCTATCAAATGGATGTTAAGAGTGCATTTTTATATGGTGAAATTGAAGAACCAGTATATGTATCTCAACCTCCAGGCTTCATTGATGCAAAATATCCAGACAAGGTTTATAAGGTTACCAAGGCTCTTTATGGCCTACATCAAGCTCCTAGGGCATGGTATGAAACATTGGCTTGTTTTCTACTAGAAAGTGGATTCCAAAGAGGCAGGATTGATCCAACTTTGTTCATCAAAATAACAAAGAAAGACATCTTGCTAGTGCAGATTTATGTTGATGATATTATCTTTGGATCAACAAACCAAGACTTGTGTGTAGAATTTGAAAAACTTATGCATAGTAAGTTTGAAATGAGTTCCATGGGGGAACTTACTTTCTTTTGGGTCTCCAAGTGAAACAATCTCAAGAAGGCATATTTATCAGCCAAGATAAGTATGTAGCAGAGATCCTAAGGAAATTTTAGTTTGCTGATTCTAAGGTTGCAAGTACACCAATAGATCCAGATAAAGGGCTACTCAAGGATGCTGAAGGAGAAGATATGGATTTGCACAATTATAGATCAATGATTGGGTCTTTGATGTACCTTACATCATCAAGACCAGATATCATGTTCTCAGTATGTGTATGTGCAAGGTTCCAAATTCATCCCAAAATCTCTCATCTCACAGCAGTCAAAAGAATCTTTAGATATCTCAAGGGTCAACCTAGGTTGGGTCTTTGGTATCCAAGGGAATCATCTTTTGAATTGGTGGCTTATTCGGATAGTGACTATGCTGGTGCAACTCTAGACAGAAAATCCACAACTGGTGGATGTCAATTTCTTGGTTGCAGACTCATCTCTTGGCAATGCAAGGAACAAACAATGGTGGCCAAGTCTACAACTGAAGCAGAATATGTTGCTGGTGCAAGTTGTTGTGGGCAAGTTCTTTGGATCCAAAATCAAATGCTTGACTATGGGTACAATTTTCTTAACACCATTATTTATATTGACAATAGCAGTACTATATGTATCATTAAAAACCCAGTTCAGCACTCAAAAACAAAACACATTGAAATCAGACACCATTTCATAAGGGATTGCAATGAGAAAAGGTTAATACAAGTTGTTAAAATTGATTCTGAAAAGAATTATGCAGACCTTCTCACCAAAGCTTTTGATTTAGGTAGATTCAAATATCTTGTAGGAGGTATTGGAATGATAAATCTTTGAAAAACATGTGTTTTTGTACATAAAATTAACTGGTATTGGCTTTTAAACATGGTACTGCTAGTTAGTCAAAAGGTACTGTCAATTCATAATTGGTCCTGCTAGTATAAAATTTGCTATGTTTTGTTCATATTGATGCTTAAATGTTTAAAATGCTATAGATCAAGTGCTTTGCACTTTGTTCTTTTGGTTTGCAACTAACACATTTCAGGTTGATAACAAAACAAGAGATCTTTCAAACAAAAAGGGGAAACAAAAGTTATAACAATCTCAGGGGAGGAAATATTAGCCCAGATAAAAGAAAAACCAATTTATGAAAGAAAAGACAAGAGCATACAAGATGATGCAAAGGTTGAAAAAGATAGGATTAGATCACATATCTAGAAGGGATGAAGCATTCCTAAAGGAGAAAGTTCTATCTAGATCAAACTGAGGAAAGTTTCAACTCAAAGGCATGCTAATAGATGATTTCACTTGTTGAACCAATCATCCAAGATACACAGCATCATTGCCTTTTTAATTTCCTCCATCCAAGGAAATTGCACCATCTTTAGGCCAATATGGCTTTTGGTATTCAGTTCACCAAGTTTTTACAAACTTAAGAGCTGGCTAGTCCATAAGCAAACGGCTTTTGGTAAAGACAAATCAAATCCGTTGATGGTTGATAGTTTACCAAAAACTATATGGTTGTTAACTAACCATACTTAATTGTAAATAGTTAGCTAGTCCTTAAGCAAACGGCTTTTGGTAAAGACAACTCAAATCCGTTGATAGCTGGTAGTTTGCTAAAAACTATAAGGGATTTTTACAAAACTTTCAAAGGTACTGGTAGTTCAAAATTGGTACTGCTAGAGTAAAATGGTACTGCTAGATAGCCGTTGAGCCTGTCAGAAAAAGTTTTAGCCGTTGGGCCTGGTAGTTAAAATTAGCCGTTGGGGTAGTTATGTAAATTACTGATGATTATATTATATTATATTTCACATATAAAAGATCTTTTTAACCGCCTTTCCATTTACTTATTATAATCTTTATTATTGTCAGTTAAAAGTAATTCTCACAAATCATCTTTCATCAGTCCTTATCATAATTCACATACATCTTTCATCTTCTACCAGTACTACCAACAAATCCCACCAACATATTCAAAATTTTCATTATGGATTCCACAATTGTTCTAAACTTTGTCCAACGTCACAATCAATTAGCATTTTTGGAAAAGTCAGAGGATAATGCCTCATTTCATCAAGTAGTGGACTTTTTAAATAACTCCTACATTAGGTTTGCTTTACTAGTCAATCCCACTATTTATGAATCTCAAATTTTACAATTTTGGCAATCTGCTAAAATTAAAACTTCTGAAAATGGGGAACAAAGGATTAAGGCCAAAGTGGATGGCAAACATATGACTCTTACTGAGTCATCCATAAGAAGACATCTTAATTTGGATGATTCTGATGGTATTAGTCAGTTGCCAGATACTGAAATTTTTGAAAATTTAGAAAGAATGGGGTATCATGCTACTTCCACAAAACTCACTTTTCTAAAGAAGCATCTTACTCCACAATGGAGATTTTTGATTCACACAATCCTTCATTGTTTGAGCCAGAAGAAAACCTCTTGGGAGCAATTTAGTGGAAACATGGCTTCTGCTCTCATCTGCTTGGCTACAAACAGAAAATACAATTTTTCCAAACATATTTTTGAAGGGTTGATTAAAAATGTGGATAGTGAAACAAAGTTTTTGATGTATCCAAGATTTATTTCATCTATCATTGCAAAATCAAAACATTTGTTGCTTCCCCCACACACTCTTTATGAAACACCAAAACTTTCTCACAAAGTATTTTCAAACATGAGAATTGGTTTCAGAGGGGAGGAAATACCACTATTTGATGAAATGTTACCACAACATCCAGAAGAACCAACACCATCAGCTGAATCACCATCATCTAGTTCTTCAACTGGTTACATCTCACCAACACATCAAACATCACCAATACCATCTCCAGTACCATCAGCAACACCACCAACATCATCACATCATGTATCACAAACCCAATCACCTCAGACAATGCAAGAACTAAAAGAGAAGGTGAAGCTCTTAGAAGATGCTCTTAAAAGTCAAAGCAAGAAATTTTCTGAGATCAACATCAAATTAGTCAAGAGGGTAAAGAAATTGGAGGGTGAAGTAAAGAAGCTAAAGGGTAAAAGATCTGCAAAGGTTGTTTTATCTAGTTCTTCAACATCAGATGCTGATAGGTTAGGTCACTCTTCCAAAAAGGGGAGGAAGGATAGTTCTGAAGATGAGGAGGAGGCTCAATTTGAATTCCATGAAGGAACTCAAGTTTATGATGAAGAGCCTGCTGGTGCAGGGCAAGAGCCTGCTAAGCCAGAACAAGAGCCTGCTAAGATTGAGAGGCTATTGGCAATGGAGTACAAAGGGTCTGCTGAGAAAGTGTACAAAAGAAAGAGGGATTTAGAGCCTCAAGGAGATTTGTTTGTTCAAGGGAGGATTTTTATTGCTGATGAGCAGTCTTCTGCTCCATCTCAAGAACCAACTCCAAAGGATAAGGGCAAGAGCATTATGGTTGAAGATGAGCCAAAGCCCAAAAAGTTAAAGAAATCAGAGCAAGCACAGATAGCTAGAGATGAAGAAGAGGCCAAAAGAATTCATGAAGAAGAAATACAGAAACTGTTTGAAGCTTCAAGATTGCTTACAGAGATGCAAGAGCAAAAAGATGCTGCTCAGACTCTTCTTGAAACTCAAATTGCTCAAGAAACCTTTGATGCACAGATGCAATGGATTATTGCTAATGATCCAATTGTGAAAGGCCAAGCATCAATAATAGTGAATGACAAGAATCTCAATTCTGTTGAGAAGACAGCAGAGCTTGAATCTTTTATCAACAAGAAGTATAAAGCAGCAGCTCTGGCTGACATTTTTGAAAAGATGAAAGAAAGTGAGAAAAGAGGTTTTAAGGTGGGCAAATCATGGAAAGATCAAGTGATTTTTATGAAGAGGTTTCTGAAAAATCAGGCAAATTGGACTGATTATCAACTGAAGAAGAAATCTGCTGATGAAATCTACTTCCTGTATCTACAAGCCTACAAAAGTCTTTACTACAAAGTTCCATCTGATGTAAAGCCCTCTATGAAAAAGAAAGATGCTCAGAAGAAAGAAGAAGCAAAATTGGACTCAGAGCAAGTAAGTAAGATGTTAATTACTTTGCCAACTATCATACATGCTGATCCAATTAGCTGTAGACGCCCTATTATTGATTGGGAGATCAACCATGATAGATTAGGAAAATCATGGAAAATAACAAGGGTTGGGGGTCAGTCTGCTATCTTCAAGAATTTTGAAAATCTAGTTAGAGCATGTGACAGAGCAGACTTAGAAGAATTGTGGAATCTAGTACAGATTAGGCTAGACACAATTACTAGTTCAGATGTTAAGGAACAGGAACTATGGGTAGAATTCAATATGATGTATGATCCTGATCCCAAAGATGTTCATTGGAAATTTCCCTATCATGATCCTTCAACAACATGGGAATTTCTAAGCCTTAGCAGTATTCATCATCTTTACACATCAAGTGGGATTGAACTCTTCATGTTGGCTGAGAAAGAGTATCCACTTAGTTATGAAGTGCTTTCAACTATGATCTCCAAGAGATTAAGATGTGACAAGGATGAAGAGAATTCAGAAATTGTTCAAAGTTTGCTGAGGAGCATATTTGAGCAATGTGAAAGAAAAAGGAAGAACAGAGAGTGAAGGTTTTTGGAAGAGTTCCCTCAAATCCTCAAGGTATGTATTTTATTCATCAGAAACTTGTGTATTTTAATGGAAATAACAAGTTTAGGGGAGGATTGTTGGGAATAAAATGTTCAAGTCAAAGAGCCTGCCAAAGATGTCAAAGAGCCTGCTAGTTGATTTTGAAGAGTATGAAGATGTACTAACAGTACCTTCTGGGTAGAAGGTACTGCTAGTTGACAAAGGTCCTGCCAAGCTATATGTCAAGTTGATTAGATATTTTGTAATAGATATTTAGTTGAATTATTAGTCTTTGTACATTATTATACGTTATGTAGAAGTAGTTTAGTCCTCTGTGGTTCACAGAAGAATATTACAGAGTTGTACATTGGTAGTTGTATTTAATTGTAGGCTAGAATAGTCAAAGTATCTTATTATAATCAACCACTTGACAACTTGTAATAAGGTGTCCTTATCTTATAAAAGGATACCTTAGTCACACTTCATGCATGTATCTTTTCCAACTATTAACCAAAAACCAAACTATCTCTCAAGTAACTTAGTTACTCAACTCAAAAATCCTTTTACAATCTAAGATTCAAGATTACTTTGTAATCCCGGTGATATTTAGATCATCCGTATTATTTCATCAATAATATTGAATCGTTTTGTGTTAACTAAAGTTGTGTTCCTTGTTCATTCCATACTCACGTTTACATAACTCACCACCTTGTGTTCTTTTAAGTGTGTTGTAGTAGATTCCGCATGCTAAACACATTCATACATAAATATCTCTCAAACACGTTACTAAGATTCAAATCCCAAGTGTTTGAAATCCTTCCCACATGTTGTATACTCTAAATGCTTTGCTATTAAGAGAATATCCAACAAAGAATCCTTCATCTGCTTTACCATCGAATTTTCCTAAATGGTCTAAGGTATTGAGAATTGTCACATGACATCCAAAAGGTCTAAGAAATCCTATTGCAGGAGTTCTACCTCTAAAAAGTTCGTATGATGTCTTATTGTGAGGCTGTACAACTAAAACTCTATTTTGAACATAGCAAGCAGTGTTGACTGCTTCAGCCCAAAAAGTTATAGGTAGCTTAGAGTCAGCTAACATAGTTCTAGCAGCTTTTTTTAGTGTTCTATTCTTTCTCTCAACAACACCATTCTGTTGTGCAGTTCTAGCAACACTAAATTCTCTCATAATACCTTTTTCTTTGCAGAAATCATCCATAACTCTATTCTTAAACTCTGTCCCATTATCACATCTAACGACTTTTACTTTCTTGTCTACTTGGTTTTCTATCTGTGTAATGAATGTCTTAAGAATGCTAGAAGTTTCATCCTTAGAACCTAAAAAGAAAACCCATGTAAATATGCTATAGTCATCAGTTATAACAAGACAATATCTCTTATGCATTATACTACTTACTGAAACAGATCCAAATAAGTCCGTATGAAGCATAAACAATGATTGATTGATAGAGTTAAAAATCTTTGGCTTACAAGTGGCTTTGTGTTATTTGCCTTTAAGACAAGCAATGCATATTTGATCATTTTCAAATCTTTTGTGAGGTAAACCTCTTACCAAACCATTCTTAACAATTTTATTTATGGTTTTGAAATTAATATGACCAAGCCTTCTATGCCATTTCATTGATTCATCCAATGTGGCCTTTGCAACAAGACAAGTTAAATCCTTTTTGGGAACAATGTTCTTCATGTCAACACTGTACATATTGCCCTTTCTAGGAATTTTAAGAAGTACTTGACTTTCATCAGGCATCTTAAAATCAGGAGAAAGCACAAGACATTCAGTGTCACAGAAAAACACTTTGTTCTTTTTGTCAAACATTTGTGAGACACTAAAAAGATTATAATTTAGCTCTTGTACATAGTACACATCTTCAAAATCTAAATTTCCAGTTTTAATGGTACCTTTACCAGAAATTTTGCCACCAACACCTCCTCCAAAGGTAACATAGCCACCATTTAATGTTTGAAAATCAGAAAGATAGGACTTGTTTCCTGTCATGTGCCTTGAACATCCACTATCTGAGTATCCTTGATCCTCTTGTTTATCAATTGAATGTTCCTGCACATAAATGAGAAGTATTAGTTTCTTTTGGGGACCCAAGCTATTACTGACTTGGATCTGTCTCTTGCATCAACGCAATTTAATCTTTTTAGAACAGTTGATGCAACATTGGATTTAGTTGAATTCCAAACCCAACATGCTGAGGCCTTAACTGCATTTACCATGTTTCCCTTAGCAGCAGAAATAACTACTTGCCTAGCAGAATTTGCTTGTTTTGTAGTTGAACCCTTAATTTTCCAAACTTGTTTTTGGACTACTGCCTTTGAATGAATGGGCCTTTGAACAACTTTTGGTGCATGTTTATAAAATATTTTTGCACCCTTAGTTGTTGATTTTGTGTAAACAGTCATATATGGTCTAGCAGAATTAACTTGTTTGAAGCCAGACTTAACTGAAACTGTTTTGGGTTTAGTTCTGTTAACATTAGAACTAGAGTGAAAGTGAGGTTTAGGTGTTTGCCTTTTGTAGTTCACTCTATTGTTTTCATACCCAGATACCCATTGGTTGCAGAAAGCTGCAAGATGGTCAAAACTACCACATGTATAACAAGCTTTGTTGTAAAAAAAAAAGTCATCACCTAATTGGTTAGACTTGAGGTTATTCCAATTTCTTTGGTTACCTCTGGGCTTACTAGTGGATCTATATTTTTCACAATATTTAACTGGTTGCCTAACATGTTTAATGTTTGATTTAGGCCTAACGATATCCTTTTTGACCACTTTAGGAACCTTTATTCCTGCTTTCTTAACTTTTTCAGGTTTAGACATAACCTGTTCATCTTCATCACTTTCAGTTGTACAATCCTCAACAACTATAGCATCTGATTTCCTAACAAAGGACACCTTATCCTTAGAAAGTGAAGTTTTACATAAACTCTCACTTACTTTCTCTACCTTAGGATTCTCAGTAGACTTAGAACCATATTCCATTATTGGTTCTTGAAACTCAGCAAATCCTGTGTGTACTAGGTCAATACTTGGAGGTGAAGGAACACCTCTGTATGGTGGAGGAACAGATTTGTATCCTAAACCAGACTTAGCTTTATTAATTACTTGAGCTTCCCAAATCTTATTAATTCCCACTGAGGCATAAGCTAAAGCATCTACTGTTATCTTAACATTTTCAGTTTTATTTTTAGCTTTAGTTAATGATTCATTTTGCCTAGAAATTATTTCATCTCTGAACTCTATGCCTCTTTTTAGAGCATTCATGTCATCAGTAAACTTAGATTCATTTCCTTGAAAATGTAAAAGTTGTTTTTCAAGAACAACTATTCCTCTTTTATGATTGCCTAAGTTATCTAATGCATCATATAACTGTTCTAGTTGATCATCAAATCTCTTTTTAAGATCTTCATAAGCTTTAAGAGCAGAGCATGATTCAGTACATTTAATTATGGAATTTACCTCTGAATCAGAAAAGGCCATTAGAGCAGTCTCAGTTGCCACCAGAGCAGCATTTGTTGGTGCTTCTACTTCATCAGCCATGAAGCTCCAATCATAGTTAACCCCATCTATGGCTAGCATAGCACTTGGCTCTTCCATTGTAACTTCCTTCTTCTTCTCTTGCCTATACCATGTGCTCTTATTATCTTGCTTCCTTGGGTTTCTACATTCTTTAGCAAAGTGTCCTAACCTGTGACAGTTGAAACACTCTAGTTTTTTCTTATCAAACCCAACAGTTTCATTATGTTATCATTCAACCAATAATATAATTTCATAAATGTATTTTGAGAACCTCCTACTGGACGTGCATATTGTAACTCTGATATAAATGAATGATAACAATTTTTATCTAAAATCGTCTCTTCTCGAGTCGTTTTCTATTATCATGACTGTGAACTGTGAAGTAGCACCCCAACTTATATTTCCGCTGCGAATATCGAAAACGGGGGTGTTACATGTTTCTCTATTGCCTCAAAGAGTGGGACTTGCCTAAAACCAAAAGCTCAAAACATAGCCATCCTCACCAACTTCTGCAGAAAAACCCATTTCTGGAACCCAGAAAGGTACCAGATGGGTGGCCCCCTTAATTCATAAGGCGACCCCCTTAATTATTAAGGGGACCGCCCATAATTAAGCGGACCGACCATCTGCTGGACGGGTTCACAGAATCTTTTTCTGCTTTTTAGCCCATTTGATCCTATACTTCCCCAAAATTCACAAACACATTCTGTCCTAATCACCCAACAAGCCTATCCATTCCTAAACCACACAAATCCTCCACTATAAATAACCCCATATCTCACCACATTCAATCATCCCATCATGTCTTCTCCTATCAACCCAAAACCAAAAACCTCAAAGCTAGCAAGGATGACCTTAAAACCCAGGTGGAAAAGAAAATCTCACCCTCACCACAAGCCCATCACAAATGGTGCAACTAGACAACCAACACCTCCATCATCATTCATCCCCAACTACTCTCCAAGATCACAACCTCATTCCATTGAACCATTTCACAAACCCTATCATTTTGGCCAAACATCCACATTCATTCCAAACTACTCCCCTAAACATCAAACCAACTTCAATGGAATCCTTAAAAACCCTCATCACCTTGGTCAAACATCAAACTTTTCCTCAAATCTTACACCCCAATACCATCCATTTCCACCAAATAACCAAATCCCCATTCATGAAAGGCAAAAGCTTCATGAAGAGATTAACCAAATCCATGATCTTAGTGATCTCCTTGCTATGCACCTCACACAACGCAACAAGGGACAACCTCCATCCTCACCTTACTCAAATTGCCTACCCCACTCTCTTAACTTGGATCAAGTTACAAACCACACCCACTATTGCCCTTGTTGCATCTTCCTTCAAAAACAAATTCTCCACTTACGTGAAGATATTTCTTGGATCGAATATCTACTCACTCGTCATCATCCTATTCCTCCCCTACAATGATATAACATCACTGGATCCACTCCATTTCCCTCACCATCACATAACTAAAACCTATCCACATGCTTTCCGCCTCAAAATAAAATCCCTCACCCTTTTGTGTCGCAAGCAAGTCCAATCGCTCTCTTTGGCAATATGAGGACCATTAGTGTTTCTAGTTATGTTGTAATCGTTATGTTTTAAGTATTTTATGTAATGTAATGATGTTTCATATGTTATATATGATCATCTTGAATGCATGAATAAATTAGTTTTTTGTTCTAAATATTTTTGCTATGCATATATGTGTATCTTGTGTCTCCTAACTTGTTTTTGCAGCCAAGATTTCCATAGCTCGTCTCCTTGGTGCCCTCGAACGAGGGGGAGTAAACATCAAGGGGGAGTTTTCGTCCCGATAAATTTCACGTCTAAATTTGTCGGCTTAACCTTTTTGATTCTACAAAAAGGGGGAGAAGTGAATATAAACTCACCAAATACTTGTCCAAAAATAAGCTTTTGGATTTAATGAGTTTAGGTTTTGTAATCATCAAAAAGGGGGAGATTGTTGACATAAATAATGCCTAAAAACATTATCAATATTTATTCATATCTCTATGTTTTGATGATCACAAAATGTAAACTCATTAAAACATAAACTTATAAAATAAACAAGTACTTAGTTGTAAATATTCACTTCTACAACTAAAATCACTTAAGGTATGAATGAACTAATGCTTAATGCATTATATGATCAAAGGAACATTTTCTTAATAACTACATTTTTTATAAAATGTCAAAAACATTTTATATCTTTTAGAAAAACATTTTTGGTAATAAATAAAAAGGTTTAATTCATTATAAATTTATGAATTCAAATTTTTAACCAAAATCAGTAAAAATGTTCCAGAAAAACCTTCCCCACAAAAAGACAAAACTGGGCAACAGTTGGCTTGGGCGGCCCCCTTAAAATTAAGGGGACCGCCCCCTATTTAAGGGGGCCGGCCACGCTCCCCTAGCTTCCAGCTGTCCAGTTTTCTGCCTATAAATACCAGCCTTCCCCTGGATTTTTACTTACCTTTTGCACACTAAAACTTTCTGTTTTAAACTCTTTCAAATCCTTGTAAATTCTTTATAAAAACCTTTGATCATATCTTCTTAAGCTTTGGTTTCCAAGTGATCCAAGCTTCCTCCATTCAAGTGCAAGAGAAGAATACTCCTTCAACAACTAGAGAAGAAGTATTGCAACTTAGATACCTAAGTCTTTTGTGTCATCATACATTTGTATATAAGTTGTGTATTGTTGTTAGATAGTTGTGTGAATAATTGTTTGAGATAGGTTAGAGTGTTAATAGTGAAGTTGTGAAGTTAAGGTGTGAAGAAGTAGAAGTGTACATAGGTTGTGTTAGGTTGTGAAGTAGGTGTGAAGTCATAGTAAATAAGTTGTGAAGAAGTCGTGAAGAAGTCGTGGAGAAGTCGTGAAGAAGTCGTGAAGAAGAAGGTGTGATTAAGTCGTGTATAAGTTGTGAGATTGGTTCTAGCTACGATTAGAACTCGACATCTAGCTTTGTGTCGTTAAACCGGTGTAAGCTAAAGTTGTGTAAGGTTTTCTTCGCCATAAGGGAGCTTGTTGACAGAGTGAAGAAAACTCTCGAGTTAGGTGCTCGGGGAGTTGAGTAGGGCAAGGAAGTTGTCCTTGTAGCCGAACCACTATAAATCTCTTGTCTCTCGGTTAGATCTTTCCATCTCTATCTTTCATTTCATTTTATTACCTTACTTGTATTGCTTATTTATATTTAATTATATATATATTGTTCATATTGTTCAAGAGTTGAGATCACATAAATTCGAATTTAAGTTTTAAAAAGTAAACAAAGTTTTCACAATAAAAATTAAAAAGACATAAAACTATTCAACCCCCCCTTCTAGTTTTCCACAATTTCCTTCGTGTATTTGTTTTGATGAATAAAGATACCACGAGGAGTTTGATTAATTTGTATACCCAAAAAGAATTTTAACTCACGCATCATGCTCATCTCAAAATTATTCCGATCAAAGAATCAAAGAAAGAAGGTTTCAGTTTTAACTCACACATATGCTCATCTCAAAATTATGTCGCATGATATTTTCAAATTTTTTGCAATATTTAGGATTCGTCGATCCTAAAATGATATCATCGACATAAATTTGGACTAGCATGATGTCGTCACCTTTTCGTCTAATAAATAAAGTTAGATCGATGAACCTTTGACGAATTTGTGTTTGAGAAGATATTCTGATAACACTTTGTACCATGCACGTGGTGCTTGCTTGAGTCTGTAGACGGCTTTGTCAAGAACATAGACATCATCCGGATGCTCTGGATCAACGAAGCCTTCTGGTTGACTTACATATACCTCTTCCTCTAACTCCCCATACAAAAAGGCTTTTTTCACGTCCATTTGGTATACGATGAAAGATTTATGAGTTGCATAAGCCAAGAATAAGAGTATTGCTTCGATCCTAACAACTGGTGCAAATGATTCATCAAATTCAATTCCTTCTTCTTGATTGTATCCTTTGGCAACAAGACGAGCCTTATTTCGGATTACATCACCGTCTTTATAAAGCTTGTTCTTCAGAATCCATTTCAATGCAATTATGAGTTTTCTAAAGGACGTGGAACCCTTCGCCAGATGCCATGGCGTTTGAATTGGTTTATTTATTCTTGTATTGCGACAATCCATTCAGGATCTGCAAGTACTGTTTTGACGTTGGCAGGTTTAATTCTACTTAGGAATGAATTGTAGAAACAGAAATCTGTTGTAGAACTTCTTGTTTGAACTGGTTGAGAAAGATTTCCAATTATTTGTTGTAGAGGGTGATCGTGAGTCCATCTTCTTCTATGCGGATGTGGTTGGTATAGCGATTGCATGTTTGAAGGATCATTATTTCGCGTCTCAGAAGGTCCACCGACCTCAGCTTCGGGAGTCGTGAATGGGTTTATGAATGGTTCCTCTTCAGACGATGCATTGGTAATTATTTGATCATCAAGATTAATGTTGGAGGTTGGAGTGGTATTGTTTGGTGAAAGCTCTTGTTGAATCTGTATGATTTGAGGGGTATCTGGTACTGGATCAGCATCTTCATAAGTAGTTGTTGATGAACCGGATATGGGAGATAGTATGTCTTCTTGATGGTTAACTTCGATAATCAGAGTTGCAGCGGATATTGTAGACACCTTCATCTTATTTCCTCCACATGATTCATCATAGAAGTTCTCAAACAATCCATCTAACTCTTCCTTTTGAATATGTTTATGTTTTGATGTTGATGATGTTGGTTTTGGTACGAGTCCTAAACCGTTTTGTTTAGAAGTCATAGTCTTTTGCATGGGTTCTGAGCTGACATGATCAGAATCCATTTCTTCTACTTCGTCGAAGTGAACATGGATTGTCTCTTGTATCAACTTTGTTCTCTGATTGTAGATACGATATGCACTTGATTGTGTAGAATATCCAAGAAAAATTCCTACATCCCATTTTTCTTTTAACTTACCAAGGTCTTCACGGTCATTTAGAGGGTAGCACCGACAACCAAAAGTGCGTAAGTATTTTACATCGCTTTTGCGTTTGTGAAGGATGTGATATGGAGTTTTGTTGAATCGTTTATTAATAATAGATCAGTTTTGTGTGAAACAAGAGGTTGACACAGCTTCAGACCATAAATTTAACGGAAGATTAGCGGAGGTTAGCATTGTTCTTGCAGCTTCTACTAATGTACGGTTTCGTCTTTTGACTACACCATTTTGTTAAGGAGTGTAAGCCACAGATCTCTGATGAGTAATGCTAAGTGAATCAAAGAAATTCTGAAGAATCTGATACATGAACTTCGTTCCATTGTCTGTTCTTACGTATCGGACTTGGGCTTGTAGACCAACTTTTACTCTTTTGATGAACTTGATGATTACATTTGGAGTTTCTGCTTTAGAAGCAAGAAAATCAACCCAAGTGAATCGTGAGTAGTCATCCACAATAACAAAAATATATTTCTTTCCATTTCTGCGGACAACGTGCATCGGACCACACAAATCCATATGCAATAAATGCAATGGAGCAACGAAACTAGGTTCGGATTTGGTTTTGAGTATTGCACATGTCATCTTCCCTAATTCAAACACTGAACAAAGATAATCTTTCTTGAACGATAGTTTTGGCAATCCTCTGACTAGATTGTTTTAAGCAAGGTCATTTATAGTGCTGAAGTTCAAATGAGAGAATCGACGAAGCCATAGCCAGGCTTGTGATGATGTAGCTTTTGCAAGCAAACAAATCAGTTTAGGTGATATAATTTCTTTAAGTGCAATTTGGAATAGATTTGAATCCCTGGAGCCTTTGAGAACATTAACGCCTTCAAGAGTGCGAACAATACACAAATATTTTCTGAATGCCACCTCTAAACCGCTATCACAAAATTGGCCAATACTAAACAAGTTGTGACCTAGTCCTTCGACAAAGTACACTCTTTGAATTGTGGCCTTATCATGAATGAGATCCCCATAGCCGGTGATTTTAGCAATGTGGTCATTCCCAAAACGCACTATACCTAAGAATTTGTCCACGAAGTTCTTCAGCAGTGCCTTGTTCCCGGTCATATGTCAGGTACACCCCGAGTCGAGGTACCAGATGCACACTTGGACAAGCTGCACATCAAAGCAAGTAACAAAAAATTGGGAACCCGCTGATAAAGTGATTCCACGTAGTTAGACAGTATAGAATGCAAACCTAGGGGGTTGAACTTTTTTATTGTAGTAGTGCTAGGTTTAGATTGCTTCTTAACTGGTTGCCATCTATAACCTATGTATTTGAACATTCTTCCGTTGGGATCCATGCCCATTTTTCTCTATGCTTATGGTTTCTTGGATTTAGTGAAGTCGTCCTAGTGGTGTTGGCATTCACATTATCACAATTTAAAGCATCATGCACACAATTATAAGAAGAAAAATTATAAGCAACAGAATTAAAACAAGCATTCTTGCTATTAGAAGCAACAGATCCATGCACATTTAATTCATTACAGTCATCCATTCGCTTAGATCGTTTTTTTATTGAAAGCTTTAAAATGTCTAGGCTTTTCTACAACTTTAGGCTGAGAGACACTAGTCTTCAACGCACTGTTCTTAGGTGGTCTCTCCTTGCTACAAGTAGTGTCTAAACCTGGATCAAAAAGCAAATCTGCGTCAGGAGATAGTGTAATTTGATCATGTTGAGCTAATTTTTATTTTTTACGATTCTTGTTCTTATGATTCTTTGACTCTTTTGGTTTCATTTCTATTGGGGGAGGAGTCAAAGAGCACATTGGTGCATCTAGAGGCATATCTTTACTAAGTAAGGCTTGCTTCCTAGCTATTTCTAATTCCTTGTTATGAATCATGTCATTTGAACCATATGGTTCTCTAGTAGAAGTAGATCCAATTTGATACATACCGGGAGCAATTACTTTAGGATTAGATAAAACCTCTTTTTGTTTTGGCTCAAGAATATGAGTTTTTTGTTTTTGATTTGCCAAAAAGGTTGGTTAGTTTGAAAAGTATGAAAAATTTTGATTATCCAACTGGCGTGAAGCAACAAACTCATGATTCTTGTTTTTCATCAAATCAAGCACTTTAGATTTGAGTTCCTCGTTCTCTTTTAAGATTATTTTCAAATAATTTTTGTAGGAAAGCTTGTCGTATTTGTTTTTTTCAATTTTTCGCTGCCAGTTTGCTTCAAACATAAAAAATTGTTTTTCAAATTTAGCACAAGAGTTTTCAAATTTGGCAGTACGACAAGACAATTCCTCGTTCAACTCAACATTCTTTAGCAAACATTCTCATAGACTCTCTGTGAGTAAAAGGTTTTCCATTTTTAAAGATATTTGTTTATTTTCCAATTCTTCAATTTTCTCCTCATTTAAAGAAAATTGTGGTTTGATTGATTCCATTTGATTTAGAAAATATTCTTTTTGAATGTCAGAGTTTAAGCTGAGAAGGTCATATTCACCTTTAAGAGATGTGACGTAAGTTAAATCATTTTGCATTTCAGACATCAATGCATTTTCAAAGGCTTTAAATTTATCGTTAATTCTATTCACGGGAAGCTCGATAAATGTTTTTATCTGTTTCTTGACTTCCCTTAAGACATCCACTTCATAAGAATTGGATCTCAAAAGTTCATCCGTTTGAAACTCTTGCTTTCCAAGAATAATAGATAACGATCCATTTATTTGATTTCTGAGATTGCAAAAGGTTTTTCTTGCTAAACTCTCATATTTGTTAAAATCATATGGGTTGTCAGAAATCTGATCCATGTGATGTTTAACATTTGTTGGTTTTCTTGAAAGAGCATTTTCCTTATTTATCAAACCATAATCGGCACTAAAGTAGGAGAAATTGGCTTTCATTTTATTAACATTTAAACATTGTTGGATTTCCACTTGAGATATGTAATTAGGAACAAACATGTAATTTTGGAAGGTATCACGTCTCATGTAATCAGCATTATACAAACTTGGTGTTTGACGTTTAACGATATCAAGATAAGATGGTTTAGTGTAACCAAGACCCTGTTTTAGATCCATAACTGAATCTCGTTTGGGAAGTAACATGTACATTGTCTGAGAAGTCTGCTTGGTAGTGCGAAGTTTAGTTTCAGCTTTAGTTAATCGTTGAATACAATTACCTTTTTCTTCTTTATGTTTTGAAACTTCTTCTTCAAAATTCTTTTTGATGTTTTCAAAATTTGAAATATTTCTTTTGAAAAGAAAGTTCTCATTTTGTAAATCTAGAATTTGACGTTTAAGCACTAGTGGTCTTTCAGACCGCTCTTCATATAACATGTCCTTGATTTTCTTTTCTAAAGAAGCACTTTTATCTTGTTCTAGTTTTATCAAGTTAGCATAATTTTGAATTTGAGATTGAATAGTGGCATAGTTTTGAAGCATATCAACATGATCTTGACTTGTTGATGCATGATTGCAATTGGTACTATTAGTAGATAACTGAGGAGTAGCACTTGTAGGTGTTTCACTATGTTTGTTAACATCAGTTGTCTTACTAATGGTACGAATGTGACCATGTATGAATTCATCAAGATCATCATTATCACAAGCATCTGATGTGTGTACCTTGTTGACAAGAGTGTCATCTTCTTCAGCATTAGTGTCATAGCTTGGAGTTGTATCCTCAAATTGAGCTTCAAAGACATCCACCTTTTCCAAAGAATCCATGTATACCATGTTTGTTTCAAATATCTCAACTTCGTCATCCGTATCCACCATGAAATCATTTTCATCAGCACTTAGCAGTTTACCCTTTTCTTCTATGTTAGCTAACAACATTTTCTGTCTGTAGTAAGCTCTGTTACGCACTTTCCCATTTGGATAGTTCCTTGCAAAGTGACCTTGTTGACCACATCCAAAGCATTTTGGTTCTTGATTGTTTTGACCAGCATCATTCTTGTTATTCTTCTGAGCCCCTTGCCTTATAACTTCACCTCTTGGTGGGATATCTTTTCTTTTGTTCATTGCAGTGGGTGCAGAAGTAGTTCAAAGATTGTTGTTGGTTGGACGTTTGTAGAAAAATTTTTGAATCTGTTTTCCAAGTATTGCTAGGTTTTGAACAATTTTGGTAAGTTCAACATTTGCTTGGTCTTGAGTAGAGTCGATTGCATCAACAACAGGTGAGTAGTGTGTGTCGTTGTTTGAGTTGTAGGAAGATTGATTTTGGTGGTATGAGGAGACCAAAGCAAGTGGGTCAATAACTGGTGGTTGTGTAGAAAGTTGAGCTGAAAGTTCTTTTTCTTTCTCTTTTATTTTCTGTTCAAGGATGTCATTGACTTCAACCTGATTGTGTTTCAGAAGATCAAACAAATTGTTGATGTCTTTCACAGTTAGGTCTTGATTCTATCGGATAACAATGGTGAAGCGTCTCCATTTAGGTTGTAGGTTTGTGAGAAACATAGTGTTGTGTTCAATGTTTGATCTTTTGAGGTTATGATGATTCATTTCATTCATAAGCTTGTTGAACCGAATGTATGCATCTTCTAGACTCTCCTCAGGTAACTGCTTGAAATACTGATAATTCCACAGTTCCAGAGTCTGTTGTGTTTGTGTGCCAACATCTGCACCTTGCATCAAACTTTCCAAAGATTTTCATAAGTCATGAGCAGTGAGATTGCTGTCAATGGCATTATATATGTCATTGTTTAACCCATATAGAATTAAATTCTTGGCACGGATATCAGCTTCAAATTGAGCAAGTTCATTTGGATTCAAATCATCTTCAGTTTGTAGCCGTTTCTGCCCCTCATTAGCAGAGTCATCAATCTCTTTCATGACATAAGGACCATGTTTGATGGAGTTAATCAATAGCTTACGCTCTTTGTAGCTCATGAGAACATTCATAAACCTAGAAGACCATTGAACATAGTTTTCCCGGTACAACATGGGAGGCCTTGCATCACTCCCCGCAGCCAATGCATCTTGAGTAGTAGACATTGTGATAGTGGATCTTTGATATGAGATGTTGTTTGTGTTTGAAAGTGGTGTTTTAGTTTTTTTTTAAGTTGAGATGGTTGAGTGTTTGTGATATTTAAATGATTAAAGTCTCTTAGTAATTTTTAATCTTTTTAAGGGATTTAAAATTGAATAAAAGTCTTTAAGTCCAGGTATCGCAACAAAGTCTTGTGAACAGTAACTATCACAACTTTCTGGAGACAATTGGGTAGAGTTTTCTTTCGCAAAACGTGGGTAACAGTAAGTCTCAGAAGATCAAGTGTCGCAAAACTTTTTCTATCACAACAACACAAGAGCTATCGCAATAATTTCTTGCGACTTGGGCAGAGTTTTCTTTCGTAAACATTGGGTAACCAAAAGATTCGCAAAGCAAGTATCACAACAATTTCTAACACAACCCAAACTATCGCTATTGCAACTCAAACCAACTGCTATCGCATTCACCTATCACAACCAAAACAGCTATCACAACTGTTTCAAGGCCAACTGTTGCAACAAAACCCTTAATTTTGCGAGCAAAATTTTAGGAACAAAATGATAAACCCTATTTTTACGAGAAAAATTACACTTTTCCAAAAACCCTTAAACCACGTTTTCAGCCTAAATCTTCACCAAATTCATAAAAAATTTGTATAGAATGATAAAAGCTCTTTCTTTTTCTACAAATATGTTATCCTAATACACGTTTTATAAGATTAAATACGTTTAAGAGTAATATTTATACTACGTATGAGAGTAAATATATTCTATAGAAAGAAAGTTCTTGAATTCAATAAAACCCAAAACTTTTACTACTTATGAAGATTGAAACAAAAACTAAAACTCAACTATGTGAAACAACGAATCATATTTGGCTCTTGATACCAATTGTTTTTCCAATAATATCACATCTACTCTAATAATCTTAGTGAGATAAAGTGGGTGTGGACACTTTAGTTTAAAGAGAGAAACGAGAGAAAAGAAGTAAAGTGTAAAACCCTAAAATACAGATTCCACATTTTCTAATTTATATGAACCCTAACCTAAGTTTTGATATAATTTAAAGCATTACCTAAACTATATGTTATGTTATAAAATACATTTAATAAAAGTTAACCTAAGATATCTACATAAAATAAGTTTGTAACAAATTCAAACCTTCCTAAACATTTGCAAAAGATAAGAACTCCTCAATTTCAGCCATAATTCACGCTTGGAAAAGATCAGACAATATCAATCATAGTCAATGTGCAATGAAAACTTTCCTAAAACTATACACGCTCCCCTCCAATCCTTAAAATATACGGCTCTTTTTTTTTATGCCTCTTCTTTATAAGACTCACAAACACAAATACACAATATTCCTGCCATTTATTTTCTGTCACGATCCAAGGAAGATTCGAAGGGGTTGCTGTGGTTTCATTCGTGTGTTAGGACTGCAGTTTGGGGGTTCAATTTGTGGAGGGGGGAGTGGGTGATAGCTTTTCTTGCTCTCTTTTCTGGTCTCGTCCATCAGCAAGGTATCACCAATTCCTTTTTTTGTTCTTCCTTCCATTCGACACATGTATGATCTGATTATAACAACACATCCAAACATGCATGCTAAACTAAATGTATAACGACCTAAACCTAACCAGTAGCATGCTAATATACTCGTATGATCTATTTGTGTTTGCTGCTATTCGTTAATATATAATCACTTGGAGATCGATACATGAAATCATGACCTAACATACTTAAAACTTTGTGTAATCAACCCATTGAATTCTGTTCTAATCTACCTATGTTTTTTATCTGATTCGACCCATAATTGTTCGACCTAATCTGATCACTACAACCCTAAATTGGTCTTTAATATAACCTCTAAATCTGGAAATAAACCTAGAATAATTAAAGATGGGGCGCACTCTTTTAATATGAACGAATTAGGGCTTTGTTTGTGATTTTATGTGGATTATTTTGTGGCGTTATTTGTATGTGTGTGTGTGTATGAATTATGTGTCGGCTAGGGGCTGTAATCATGTGTATATATGTGAACAAAACTTGTAATAGTGTGTGTGATAATCATGTTGTTTGTCTCGTTAACTTGTACCTATAAAAAACTGCATGAAATCATAAAAACTTTTCGCCTATATAAACTGTTTTGATGTCCTTGTTTCAGCCCTTTGGCGACCTAGATACATCACTAAACAAGCCCTAAGAACCTGTCATAATGGTCATTTAATGAGGCATTAAAAAGAGAAATCCGAGGTGTAAAAGTAAGGTGTAACAAGGGTGTGTATAATTTATGATTTCATGTGTGAAAACCTTTTGTTTTTGGCTCGTTAAAATCTGGTGTGTATGAGCTGTTTGTATGTCATGTGGGTGAGTCTAAGATTTGTCTAAACATGTTGCCTAGATCGTGTTCAAGTGATGCATGTCGTGTATGTGTTGTGTGTCGAGTTTTGTGGTTGTTTTGGGGTCATGTGTTAGGACTGTTTTGATGCCCTTTTCCAGCCCTTAGGTCGACATGTATATAACCATTTATCCAGCCCTAAAATCCGTAATAAATGATCATTAATATGGCTAATAAATTCTGGAAAACCCTAGGAAATTAATATGGGTCGATTAGAGTTTAAGAGGGTTAGGGTTGTGTTGTTTCTGTCTCAACTGCATGCTGTCCAAAAATTGGGTCAGATTTAAAGGGGTCTAACTTGATGATGCCAACGTGTTTTTTCAAGATTTTTTGGTCTAAATCTAAGTTCAGAACGTGTGCTATCTGGATATAAAATTTCATAATTTTTGGAGGTCGGGTAGGTGACTTTCTGATTTTTAGAACATTAGATGTCAATCCTGAGTTTAGGAGTCTGAAAATTCAGCTGGTGTTTTTGAATTTTAATTTCCAAACAGTGAAGAATTAAGAGGTCACATTTGACAGGGAGAATGTTAAGATGTATAGAACTTAGTGGAATTTTTGTAGATTTTTCTGAAGGGTTCAAATGGGTTAAGAAAATGCAAACTTTCGGGGTATACCTGCAGTGCACTTTCTTGGCAGGTTTGTGAAAACGCTTTTTGAAATGATACTATCACTTTGAAATAAAATCTGAGAAAATTACTATAAGTATCCAACATTTATTAGTATTAATGATAAATATTTGAGCTCCAAGTAAACACTTAAGTATGGTATAAAATTCATAAATAAAGGGACCAGAATATGATAAAATCTGAACTATGTTATAAGTTAGTGTTTTAGTTTAACCTAACCCCATTTAATGTGTTTTGACCTAAATTACATTTGTAACATTAATACGGATACTCTTAAACATATGTTAACCTAATTTCAGTAATGAAACCCTAATTACTATTAATGAATAACTATAAGTATTTAAGAATCAGTTATGAAAATTAATGACATTTAAAATGGACTCCTAAATAATAATTGATCCATAAGTCATGTAGATGCTCTGAAGAAGGAGTGATCTCCATCCCTGTGTTCATTTCATTTCGTTTCCATTTCATTGCTTGCTAAGGTACAGATATTCCGCCCTTTTTCAGTAAGGGTTTTTCTCTCATGACTTGTTTCCTGATTTTTGTTATTCTGTTTGCTCCTTATCCGTTTTGCTAAGCTTATACTATTCAATTAATTAGACTCCCTTTCAATTATATGAATAATGATTACCTTTATATTCTGTTCATATCATTTGTTTATCTTTGTTGCCCGAGCTATTTGAACTAGTCATGGAGGTACCATGACCATGTCATAGAGGCACCTATGGCATGACACTGTTCTGTGGAGGTGTGATTAGTCCACGGCGTTCCCACTTATGTTATATAGCAACCATGACAGCCATATTTATTATTGTTATACTAATGTACGTATGCACAGTCTCGAACTTGTATATGTATATCTGTTTTGCAGGGAGCGTATGTATGCATCCTAGGTACTTTGTTCAGTTCAGGTATTTAGTGAATGGATGGTGTGTGCCATACACCCCATATCACATTTGGTACATCGTGAGATGTATATCATGTGTACATTATATTATGCTTCGCTATGTTTATGTTTATCTGTTTTGGGTCTATTCATGTACCATGTTAGACATTTTTGTTTAGGGCTCGTGGGCATTCCTTGTTATTCTAAATTCTTATTCATTCATTTATTCCTCATGACATATGATATATTGTTCAACAGTTTTCTTAGTTTCATTTATTCATTCGTTTGCTTATTACCTTTAATTATTTATATCTGTTCACTAAGCGTTAACTCAGCCGCATTTTCTTTTCCATGCGGCAGGTAATAAGCGGGATGCTGAGTATGAGTGATGAGAGTAGGAGCTTAGAAGACCTACCTTGCTTAGTTTCCCATTATTGAACTTATGATTATTAGACATATGTTTTGGATATTTTCCTTTGGTTTATACATTGTTTGGATTTAGTACTTGGAAGTCTTTGGTTTTCACGACTTTGGTATTTATTTAATAAGTTTTCTGCTTGCGTTATTTATTATATTCTGATGTGACACCATAATGTGGCATTTCGACCCTTTTCAGGTAGAGGTGTTACAATTATGGCATTAGAGCACCAGGTTTCGCCCTGTATAACTTAGGATATGATCTGTGAGGGTTTGGGTAGACATTAGGCTTCCTTTGCTATGCTCTTTCCTTTTGATATTTTTCTTCCATATTTTGATATTATGCTCTGTTTATCTTACTGATCCGTTTGTGGACCGTTCTGATGGTGAACACCCATGCTACCGAAGACTTTGGCTCAAACCCTGCATTCTTTACAGTAGTTCAAGATGCTGTAAATGCTTTATTACCGAATCTTGCCCCCCAAATTGCTGATGAGGTCCGTCAGGGACAAGCATATGGTAGTGGCGGTTCTAGTGGTGGTCAGCCCACCAACATCCACACTTGGTTAGAGAAATTTGTGAAGCAAAAACCGCGATCCTTTAGCTCGGCTGTTACTCCTGTGGATGCCGAGTATTGGATTGCCCATATAGAGAAGATTTTTGAGGTTTTGGGCTATGCGGATGAATTTAAAGCTAGGATGGCTAGCTATAAGCTGGAAGGCGATGCTCTGAGTTGGGGGAAGGCTCATAAGCTGGCGAAGGGTGGTGAGTCGTATGTGGCTGCTTTGTCATGGAATGATTTTCGTGACCTTTTGTTTCTAAAGTTTTTCCCGCTATCCGAACAGCAGAAGTATGAGCGTTTGTATCATACTATTCGTCAGAGTGAGGATGAGCTGAGTACTGAGTTCATGAAGCGTTTCCTTAGGTTGGCTGGTTTTTTGGGGTCTAACACAGGTACACGGGCTGAGCAGGCTAAACATTTTAAGTTGGCTCTTAATGATGGGATTTTGGATGGGATGGTTAATATGGAGTTTACGGATGTAGCCCAAGTAGGCAATGCTGCTCAAAATATTGAGATACTACGAGAGAGAGCTAGGAAGAACAACAAGAGAGATCGTAATGGGGACCGAATTAGGCTAGCAGTTCAGAGCAACAATTAGAAGGGTTATGAGCAGCAGCCCTATGATCAGAAGGGGTTTGATAGACGAGTTCTTAGCATGCAGGGTAACAACAATGGTCAGAGGTATGGACGTGATCATGATCGTGGTCAGCACTCCAACCGTGCTTCAGGTTCCTCTAACCAGAAGAGATTTCCCGATCAGGCTTCGTATCCACCCTGTGAGACGTGTGGAAAGTTGCATCCAGGGAAACCTTGTCATCGTGTTACTGGAGCGTGCTTTATTTGTGGGTTGACTGGGCATATGGCAAGGGATTGCCCTAAGAATGGTGGAAATGATGGTAGGGGTAATAAGAACGATAAACCACCTATTGCGAAGGGTCGAGTGTTCTCCTTGACCAGAGATCAGGCAGCAAACTCTTCAGGTACCGTTACGGGAATTCTTTTTATGTATGATCGTGTTGTATTTGTCTTATTTGATACTGGTGCAACTCACTCTGTGGTTACCATTAAATTTGTTAAACACATAAATGTTTCCCCCACACAACTTGATTTTGCTTTATCAATCTCTACACCTACGAAAGATCTTGTGATCATTCATCACGAGTATCTGAACTGTCCGCTTCGATTTGATGATAGAATTCGTTCTGCTAATCTGTATCCGTTAGACATGTGTGATTTTGATATCAGTTTAGGCATGGATTGGTTGACTACACATCGAGCCACTATCGATTGTCATACCAAGCGTTTTATATTTGGTGATTTAAATAATCTAGAATTTGTCTACCATGGTTCCCCATCTAGTAAATCCATTAAGATCATTTCTGCTCTGAACGCTCGTACCTTAATCTCCCATGGTTGTGAAGGTTTATTTGCCTCTATCAAGGATACTTTATTGGATGGTCCTCACCTCGAAAGTCATCCGGTTGTTCGATATTTTCCTGATGTGTTTCCAGAAGAGCTTCCTGGAATACCACCTGAACGTGAAGTAGAATTCGGCATTGAACTTATTCCTGGGGCTGAACCCATTTCTAAAGCTCCATACCGTATGGCTCCGATTGAGTTGAAGGAATTGAAGGAGCAGTTGCAAGAACTTCTAGAGCGTGGTTTCATTCGTCCAAGCGTTTCTCCTTGGGGTGCTCCCGTTTTGTTTGTGAAGAAGAAGGACGGTAGTATGAGGTTGTGCATTGACTACCGAGAGTTGAACCGTATTACTATTCGTAACCGTTATCCTTTACCTCGCATTGACGATTTGTTCGACCAACTTCAGGGTGCAATGTTCTTTTCTAAGATTGATTTGAGGTCCGGCTACCATCAGTTATAGGTAAAAGAGCAGGATGTTCCTAAGATTTCCTTCTGTACACGTTATGGTCATTATGAATTCTTGGTGATGCCATTTGGTTTGACCAATGCACCAACTGTGTTCATGGACCTGATGAATCGTGTTTTCCAAGATTTTCTTGACAAATTTGTTATCGTATTCATTGACGGCATTCTTGTTTATTCAATGACGAAGAAGGAACATGAGGAGCATCTTCGTATTGTATTGGAGATTTTACGTCAGAAGCAAATGTATGCTAAGTTTTAGAAGTGTGAATTTTGGTTGGAGCAAGTGGCTTTCTTAGGCCATATTTTATCGGCGTATGGTATTACCATGGATCCTGCGAAGGTTGAGGCTATCACTAAATGGCCAAGACCGACGACAGTGACCGAGGTTAGGAGTTTCTTGGGTCTTGCTGGTTATTACAGGAGGTTTGTGGAAGGATTCTCATGATTAGCTTTACCATTGACGAAGCTTATGCGAAAAGGTGAGAAGTTTGTTTCGCTTGAAGAACGGGAGAAGAGTTTTGAAGAGTTGAAGAAGAGATTGGTGTCGGCTCCTATACTCACTCTTCCATCAGGAACTGGTGGTTATCAGATTTACAGTGATGCTTCAAAGAAAGGTCTGGGATGTGTACTTATGCAACACAGTTAAGTTATTGCTTATGCATCTAGACAGCTAAAACCGTATGAGGAAAATTATCCTACACACGACTTGGAGTTGGCAGCAGTCGTGTTTGCTCTTAAGATATGGCGATGTTATTTGTACGGCAAAACTTGTGACATCTTTACCGATCATAAAAGTCTCAAGTATATCTCTACTCAGAAGGAGTTGAATATGAGACATAGGCGCTGGTTGGAAATCCTTAAGGATTATGATGCAAACATTCAGTATCATCCAGGCAAGGCGAATATGTTTGCAGATGCTCTTAGTAGGAAGTCTGGGATCTTGGCTAGTCTTGATATTGCACCAAAGATTCTCAACGACTTGGAACTTATGGAGGTTGAACTATGTATTCGGGGGTTAGATGGTTATTGGGCGAGTTTGAAGGTTGAGCCTAACCTTATACTTTGGGTTAAGGAAGCGCGGAAAGACGATGGCGAATTGTGGTCTATAATTCAGAACCTGAAAGAGGGTAAATAGACGGAGTTTCGTGTTGACGGTGATGGGATTGTATGGTATGTTGATCGTTTGTGTGTTCCTGGTGATCCTTCTATTCGAGAAGCTGTGTTGTCTGAAGCATACAGTTCTCCTTTCACTATCCATCCTGGTTCTACCAAAATGTATAGAGATTTGAAGCAACATTTCTGGTGGAATGGGATGAAGCGGGACGTGGCTACGTTTGTGGCCAAGTGTTTGACATGTCAGCAAGTGAAGATTGAGCATCAACGTGCCAGCGGTCTTTTACAGCCTTTGGATATTCCTACTTGGAAGTGGGATCAGATTTCCATGGACTTTTTGACGGGACTACCTCACACACAGAAGAGGAATGATGCTATCTGGGTCGTGCTTGATCGTTTAACCAAGTCAGCTCACTTTTTATCCATTCGGAAAGACTTTTCGGTTAATAGGTTGGCAGAAATATTTCAGCAGGAGATTGTTAGATTGCATGGTACTCCAACAGCGATCGTGTCTGATAGAGATCCACGTTTTACTTCTCATTTCTGGAAGGGGTTACAGAGAGCTTGGGGTACTAGACTCAAGTTTAGTACAACGTTCCATCCTCAGACTGATGGACAGATGGACAGACCGAGCGGACTATTCAGACCTTGGAGGATATGTTGAGGTCATGTTCTCTTGAATGGACCGGTAATTGGGATGAGTACTTGTGTTTGGTGGAATTTGCTTACAACAATAGTTGGCATGCTAGCATCAAAGCGACTCCCTTTGAACTGTTGTATGGACGAAAATGTAGAGCTCCTATCTGTTGGAACGAAGTCGGGGAACGACTTATTGAAGGACTGGAGTTGATTGAGGTGACTAATGAGAAGGTTTCCATTGCAAAGGAGAAACTCAAAGAAGCAAGGGCACGACAAAAGACTTATGCGGATCGTCATAGAAGGGATTTGAAATTCAATGTCGGTGATCGTGTATTCCTTAAGGTGTCTCCGTGCAGAGGTGTTAAACATTTTGGTATTAAAGGAAAGCTGAGTCCGCGTTTCATTGGTCCTTTTGAAATCTTAGGGCGTATTGGTGAAGTTTCTTATCGTTTGGCATTACCTCCGCAATTGTCTCATGCGCATAATGTGTTCCATGTGTCCCTATTGAGAAGATACAATTACCATCCATTGCATGTGGTTTTGTATCCATTTGATCATATTCGGGAAGATTTGTCTTTTGTTGAGGAGCCTGAGGCCATTTTGGACCGTCAGGAGCGAGTCATGAGAAATAAAACGATTTCGTTCATTAAGATCCTTTGGAAGAATCATCCCAAGCGTAAAGCTACTTGGGAGACCGAAGAATCTATGCGAGCTAGTTATCCGCATTTCTTTCCATGATTGGTACGTTTCCGTTTAATCTTTCATTTCAATTTCGTGGGCGAAATTTTCTTTTAGAGGGGAAGAGTTGTAAAACCCTAAAATTCGGATTCCACATTTTCTAATTTATATGAACCCTAACCTAAGTTTTGATATAATTTAAAACATTACCTAAACTATATGTTATGTTATAAAATACATTTAATAAAATTTAACCTAAGATATCTACATAAAATAAGTTTGTAACAAATTAAAACCTTCCTAAACATTTGAAAAAGATAAGAACTCCTCAATTTCAGCCATAATTCACGCTAGAAAAAGATCACGCTCCCCTCCAATCATAGTTAATGGGCAATGAAAACTTTCCTAAAACAATACACGCTCCCCTCCAATCCTTATAACATACGGCTCTTTTTTTTTCTACTTCCTCTTCTTCATACGACTTACAAACACAAATACACATTATTCCTGCCATTTATTTTCTTGCCATTTATTTTCTGTCACGATCCTAGGAAGATTCGAAGGGGTTGTTGTGGTTTCATTCATGTGTTAGGACTGCAGTTTGGGGGTTAAATTTGTGGGTACACAGGTATCACCATTCCTTCTTTTGCTCTCCTCTCATAGTCTCGTCCATCAGCAAGGTATCACCAATTCCTTCTTTTGTTGCTCCTTCCATTCGACACATGTATGATCTGATTATAACAACACATCCAAACATGCATGCTAAACTGAATGTATAACGACCTAAACCTAACCAGTAGCATGCTAATATACTCGTATGATCTGTTTGTGTTTGCTGCTATTCGTTAATATATAATCACTTGGAGATCGACACATGAAATCATGACCTAACATGCTTAAAACTTTGTGTAATCGACCCATTGTATTCTGTTCTAATCGACCTATGTTTTTCTTCTGATTCGACCCATAATTGTTCGACCTAATCTGATCTCTACAACCCTAAATTGGTCTTTAATATAACCTCTAAATCTGGAAATAAACCTAGAATAATTAAAGATGGGGCGCACTCTTTTAATATGAACGAATTAGGGCTTTGTTTGTGATTTTATGTGGATTGTTTTGTGCGTTATTTGTATGTGTGTGTGAATGAATTATGTGTCGACTAGGGGCTGTAATCATGTGTATATACGTGAACAAAACTTGTAATAGTGTGTGTGATAATCATGTTGTTTGTCTCGTTAACTTGTACCTATAAAAAACTGCATGAAATCATAAAAACTATACGCCTATATAAACTGTTTTGATGTCCTTGTTTCAGCCCTTTGTCGACCTAGATACATCACTAAACAAGCCCTAAGAACCTATCATAATGGTCATTTAATGAGGCATTAAAAAGAGAAATCCTAGGCGTAAAAGTAAGGTGTAATAAGGGTGTGTATAATTTATGATTTCGTGTGTGAAAACCTTTTGTTTTTGGCTCGTTAAAATCTGGTGTGTATGGGCTGTTTGTGTGTCATGTGGGTGAGTCTAAGATTTGTCTAAACGTTTTGCCTAGATCATGTTCAAGTGATGCATGTCGTGTATGTGTTGTGTGTCGAGTTTTGTGGTTGTTTTGGTGTCGTGTGTTGGGATTGTTTTGGTGCCCTTTTCCAGCCCTTAGGTCGACATGTATATAACCATTTATCCAGCCCTAAAATCCGTAATAAAGGATCATTAACATAGCTAATAAATTCTGGAAAACCCTAGGAAATTAATATGGGTCGATTAGAGTTTAAGAGGGTTAGGGTTGTGTTGTTTCTGTCTTAACTGCATGCTATCCAGAAATTAGTTCAGATTTAAAGGGGTCTAACTTGATGATGCCAACGTGTTTTTGCAAGATTTTTTGGTCTAAAACTAAGTTTAGAATGTGTGCTATCTGGATATAAAATTTCATAATTTTTGGAGGTCGGGTAGGTGACTTTCTGAATTTTAGAACATTTGATGTCAATCCTGAGTTTAGGAGTCTGAAAATTCGGCTGGTGTTTTTGAATTTTAATTTCCAACCAGTGAAGAACTAAGAGGTCTCATTTTACAGAGAGAATGTTTAAGATGTATAGAACTTACTGGAATTTTTGTAGATTTTTCTAAAGTGTTCAAATAGGTTAAGAAAATGCAAACTTTTGGGGTATACCTGCAGTTCACTTTCTGGGCAGGTATGGGAAAACAATTTTTAAAATGGTACTATCACTTTGAAACAAAATCTGGGAAAATTACTGCAAGTACCCAACATGTATTAGTATTCATGATAAATATTTGTGCTCCTCAGTAAACACTTAAGTATGGTATAAAATTCATAAATAAAGGGACCATAATATGATAAAATCTAAACTATGTTATAAGTTAGGGTTTTAGTTTAACCTAACCCCATTTAATGTGTTTTGACCTAAATTACATTTGTAACGTTAATACGGATACTCTTAAACATTTGTTAACCTAATTTCAGTAATGAAACCCTAATTATAATTAATGAATAACTATAAGTATTTAAGAATCAGTTATGACAATTAAAGACATTTAAAACGGACTCCTAAATAATAATTGATCCATAATTCATGTAGATTCTTTGAAGAAGGAGTGATCCCCGTCCCTGTTTTCATTTCCTTTCGTTTCCATTTCATTGCTTGCTAAGGTACAGATATTCCGCCCTTTTTCAGTAAGGGTTTTTCTCTCATGACTTGTTTCCTGATTTATGTTATTCTGTTTGCTCCTTATCGGTTTTGCTATTCTTATACTATTCAATTGATTAGACTCCCTTTCAGCTATATGATTAATGATTACCTTTACATTCTGTTCATATCATTTGTTTATTTTTGTTGCCCGAGCTATTTGAACTAGTCATGGAGGTACCATGACCATGTCATAGAGGCACCTATGGCATGACACTGTTCTGTGGAGGTGTGATTTGTCCACAGCATTCACACTTATGCTATATAGCAACCATGACAGCCATATTTATTATTATTATACTAACGTACGTATGTACAGTCTCGGATTTGTATATGTATATTTGTTTTGCAGGGAGCGTATGGATGCATCCTAGGTACTTTGTTCAGTTCAGGTATTTAGTGAATGGATGGTGTGTGCCATACACCCCATATCACATTTGGTACATCGTGAGATGCATATCATGTGTACATTATATTATGCTTCGCTATGTTTATGTTTATCTGTTTTGGGTCTATTCATGTACCATGTTAGACATTTTTGTTTAGGGCTCGTGGGCATTCCTTGTTATTCTAAATTCTTATTCATTCATTTATTCCTCATGACATATGATATATTGTTCAACAGTTTTCTTAGTTTCGTTTATTCATTCGTTTGCTTATTACCTTTAATTATTTATATCTGTTCACTAAGCGTTAACTCAGCCGCATTTTCTTTTCCATGCGGCAGGTAATAAGCGGGATGCTGAGTATGAGTGATGAAAGTAGGAGCTTAGAAGACCTACCTTGCTTAGTTTCCCATTGTTGAACTTATGATTATTAGACATATGTTTTGGATATTTTCCTTTGGTTTAGTCATCATTTGGATTTAGTACTTGGAAGTCTTTGGTTTTCACGACTTTGGTATTTATTTGATAAGTTTTCCGTTTGTGTTATTTATTATGTTCTGATGTGACACCATAATGTGGCATTTCGACCCTTTTCGGGTTGAGGTGTTACATAAAGTCTCGCATTGATGATAGAAAAAACACACCCCTCATAACCCATGAGGTCAGGGGTATTTATACACATACAATAGTCAAGCATAATATCGCAACTATACAAGTGTTGCGATAGTGTTATGTTGTCGCAACCATACAATGTTACACAACATACCCTATACTAATACAAAAGATAAATAGAAATCCATGCACTAATAATTTACACTTTCTGTGTTCCAACAAACGGCTATTGTTGATCTGACACAGAGTGTCACATCAGCTAATCACTGAAATCTGTAAATGCTCGTATGTATCGATTTCTATCGTTTGCTATATTGTTTGAATCATATTTATCGATTTCTATTGTTAGTTTGGAATTGTAGTTTCCAATGTAAAAAAGGTGAGCAGATGGAGAAAGAAATTGTAGTCTTGGTATTTTTGAAATTTGGAGCATGACTGTTAAAAGAGTGCGCTTAAAGTGAGAGAGTGTATATACTATATAGTTCTATCCAATCTCCCTTTGTAAATTAGTCCCATTGCCGTTCAATTATATATTTATCTTAAAATCAAATATAAAGTGGTAGGTTAATTGCTGTAAATTAGTTGTAGCAGTTTTCTAATAAACAATATTGTTATCTGAGAATTTGCGTGTAATTAATTTTATGATAATGAAAAAAAAGAACGCATCATAATATTGCTTATTGATACCTTTGACATGGGACACACTACATCAACTTTCAATTCATTCATCCAACATTTACTATTCAAAACAACAATCATACGCACCACAACTTACTGAGGTTATTGCAAGGTTGCTGTCTATGTTACTGTTGATAACACAACACGAATCAACATGCTTTGTTGCAAAAGTTCAAAGATCGTTTATACTGTATTACGAAACCACCAAGAACACTAAAAGGTTATATGTCTTAGAATCTAAACAATATGTTATGTTGTCCAATTGGCTCTCTTGGGGCTGTTCTAGTTATTCACCAACCAAAAATCGAAACGTCCCACTGATGTGGTGTCTTTCGTATATTGGTTAGCTTTGTGGGACTTGAAGAAAGTCTTAAACTTCATGATTAAATTGTACCAGTACAGACTATTCTGTATTAAAGGACCTACCTTCACTAGAAATACATATACACGGTTCATCCCATTATATTCATGTTAAAACTTCATGTTTTCCGAATTTATTTTTGTATATCAAAAGTTGCTGGAAAACTTGTTGATTTAATTAGTGAAATGGTATTTACGCCAAAAAAGGTTATTTTTTTCAGAGTTAACCAAAAACAGGTTTTTTTGCCTGAATTTGGACGAAGAAGATGGAGACATCAACAAATAAAACATAGACGCCAATTGATTCTTTGTTAACTCATCATGTCATTTTTCTCACAAGAAAACATTGCGAAAAAAGTTTGTTGTCCATATGTCGCATGAAATAATAAGTTTATTAGTACTATGTATATCGGGATAATAACTTTATAAATCATCATACTTGTCTAAAAATACTATTATAGGTATCGGACAAAATTTTTTGCTTATACGAGTACTGAACTTTT
Source organism: Artemisia tridentata subsp. tridentata (assembly GCA_021014915.2). Taxonomy (NCBI): domain Eukaryota; kingdom Viridiplantae; phylum Streptophyta; class Magnoliopsida; order Asterales; family Asteraceae; genus Artemisia; species Artemisia tridentata. The sequence continues at coordinate 134,025,556 of CP139506.1, read as the reverse complement.
AATTTCGGACTTTTTGAAATACTAAACTTTCAATTTTGGAGTTTTTGAGGTACTTTTGTGACATTTTGCCGCTGGATTTTTTATAATTTGAGGGGCAAAAACGTCACAAAATACCTCAAAAAGTCCAAAATTAAAAGTTTAGTACCCATATAAGCAAAAAAATTTGTTCAATACCCAGAAGAGTATTTTGGAAAAGTATGATACTTTTTAAAGGTATTATCCCAAGTATATTTTATTTGTGCACTGTTATTTTACACTTTGCAAATAAATCAATATAAGAGCATTAGGTGTCATGACATCTCATTTCTCCTCATTTGGGTCCCACGGGGTGTCACGTCACCATAACAAACCTCCATTTACAACCCCCCTTTATCATAACATACCACAACTTACTCATTTGGGTCCAACCACTTTCTATTCTTATTTTTTTTATTCAAATTTCCAAATAAACTAAATTCATTTCATAAAAAATAAAAATACAATACATCAAATTTAAACACATACGAAACATAAACTAACGATACGAAGATAAAAAAACGATACGGGACTTAAAATAATGATACAACACATATTAATAATACGAAACTTAAACATTTTACTCGTTATCTTGATATTTCTTCATTATTTGTTCTTGTCTCTTGCGAATCATAGCGGCTTTGGCCGGTGTGGTCATGTCGGGATCTAGCATGAGAAACTTCATCTCCTTTGTTGGGAATTAAATATTCTGAAGATTAAGTATCGGGAAATTCTCTAAGTGATTAAGTCTGGTGGTTAAGTCTGCTAGTGTTAATCCTGGTTAAGTCTGGTCGTTGAAGAATAAGTCTGCTAATGTTAATTCTGGTGAATACATAATTAAGTTTGTTCTTCTATCGTTAAGTCTGGTTGACTAATGTCAATTATACACGGTAGATAATATCTTACCGCATGTGCTCAGTCTTTATCTTATACTCACAGAACAAGTTATAAACATAGATACATGTTGTATCTTAGTTACTGACACACATAAGATAAGCTAGCAAATTGTTCGACAAGACTTAACAATATTGTAAAGATCTTTCTTGATATATAAAAGAAAGATCTTAGACAAGATATATATGTGTTAAAAAAGATAGTGCTTAATTAACATCTCTCAAGAACAAACATAAACAATATCACAAGATATAGAAACATAAGATTCAAAGTTGTAACCCTAGTGATAAGAAAAGATCACTCGTATTATTATCTTAATAATATTGAATCGTTTGGTGTTAACATTGCATGTTCATTGTTCGTTACTAAAGCATTACTTTCCATTTCCATAATACAAATAACCTTCTAAGCGTGATTAAGTAGATTCCGCATACTTAATCATATTAACTCAATATATCATATACACAAAGTCACAAAGGTTTAATCACTTTAACAGTGTATCGATTCCTCACAGTTGGTATCAGAGCAAGGCTGATATAGTTGATTTAGAAGAAGAAGCTTAAGAAATGGATGTTCAAGATACTGCTACAAATGTTGCTGCAAAGTTGCCCATGATCAAACAGAATGAGTTTGAGTTGTGGAGGTTGAGAATTGAGCAATATTTTATGGTTCAAGATTATGCTCTTTGGGATATCATTTTGTATGGTGATTCTTTCACACTAGGTTATACATATGTTATTGTTGAAGGCAAAACTGAAAGGAGAAGAAATACTGGACCAACTATCGGTGATGAAAGGATACAGAAGAGAAATGATCAAAAAGCAAGAAATTTGTTGCTTATGACCATTCCTGGTGAACAAATGATATCCTTTAGCAAGTATCCTGATGCAAAAACTCTTTTTGAAGAGATTTTTGCATGGTTTGGTGGTAATGAAACTACCAAGAAAACACATAAGACATTGCTGAAACAACAATTTGAAAACTTCAGTTCAAATAGCAATGAATCACTTGATAAGCTGTTCTCTAGATTACATAAGCTTGTCAGTCAGTTAGCTGTGTTGAGTGTTGAGATATCTAAGGAAGATCTCAACATGAAGTTTTTGAGAAGCCTACCTGATGAGTTCCATACTCATGTGGTTGTCTGGATGAACAAGCCAGACATTAAAACCATGAAACTCAATGATTTGTACAACAACTTCAAAATTGTTGAACAAAGTCTAAAGAAGTCTGGATTCTATAGTACTAGTTCTGGGAATGTGGCACTCTTGTCATCTCCTAGTATTAGTAAGTCAGAAGAGGTAGATGAAAATGAAGGTGTTTCTAATACTATCTATGGTGGTCCTTCTACTAGTTCACAAAAGAATGCTGCTGGACTTGGAGATCCAGCATTCTATGTATTCATGTCTAGTCAAACTAGTGGTTCTCCTCTAACTCATGAAGATCTTGATCAGTTGGATGATAATGATTTGGAAGAGATGGACATCAAATGGCAGGTTGCTTTACTTAGCATGAGGGCTAACAAGTTCTGGTAGAGAACTGGTAAGCAGATTACCATTGAAGGTACAGTCCATAGCCAATCCCGTGCCATGCCATGCTTCCATTAACCTGAGATAAACATGCTAAAAGGTCAACACAAAGGTTGAGTGAATCCATAGTGTTTAAAGTTAAATCAGTTTGAACATAAGCTAAATAGAAAGTAATGCGAAAATATACATATTGCCCTAAGTCTCATGAACTCAAATGATAACGAGGTGTGTGTGTGTGTGATATCATAAATGATATAAATATGGGTGTATTTGGTTATCAATCCGGCTAGCACAAGGTCTATCTATCCGGCTAACACAAATAAGGTGCATTTGGTTACTTAACCAGCAACACAAATGGGGTGCATTTGGTTACTTAACCAGCAACACAAATGGGGTGCATTTGTTTACTTAACCAGCAACACAAATGGGATATCTTAGGCAATATTAATCATGAAATCATACAGAAAATACTTATGTTCGGTTTGGTAGCATGTATCTCCCCACATATTTAGAAAAACGTATATAAAAAGTGGGACTATGAACTCACCTTAGCAATCTTGATGGAAAACAAAATGACAGAAAGTTGATAAACGTCTCCGGACAAGGAACCTGGGTTGTTATGCCAATACTTAGTAATCATTTCTGATGATTATATGTTTATTTCATTTCGTCCTGTTGTTTAGTTCTTTCGTTCTTATGTTTATGTTCGTTGTTTGTTTGGTTGTTATATGTATCTTTTGTTCGTTGGTTCGTCAATAAACATATTATGTTAATATTGGTTCGGAAAATAAAGTAGAAATGATAAAAATAATAGTTACGAAAAGTTACGTTTTAATCACTAGGGTTTGGTCAATTGACAGTTTATACCCTAGATTTTAGAAAATGACAGTTTCTACCCTCAAGTTTCAAAAATGACATTTTCTTCCCTTTATATTTGTTATTGACAGAAAATAACCCTTGATAATATTTGTTCACAAAATCAGCTCTAAAAACTCTTAGTAATTAAAATATCTCATATGAAATTCATGACTTGGCTAGAGTTTTGGACTCGAATATCTTTACGAAAAATCAATCATTTTATGTGTTCCTAGTTTCTACGAAAAGTCAGCCAGGTCAACTTTGAAATGAACCAAGATTCGCTATTTTTGAAATCAGTTTGATAGTTGAATTATATGTCCAAAGTCGAGAGACTAGAACAGTTTTTATTAAAACCGAATTTTTGGTTTTTAAATCCTAGCGATAGAACAACTTTGAAGTTAAATAACTTTTAACTCGATCAACTATTGTAAGTGATTTTTCTTTCTAAAACATGTTCCCTATATAGACTTTGACAGGCCAGAAATATAGAATTTTTAGAATCCATATGAGGGTCGAAAACTGGGTTCAAAGTAGGGTTGTTGGTCGACTTTTATTGAAAACTATATAACTGGAATATCACTTTCTACTTTAGCGATAAAAAGCAAATTTTAAGACTTGATATCTTATTGAAATCTTAATCATTTTCAATGATTCTTTTTCCTAATTAAAGTTCACTATATGAACTTTAATATGCCAAAATAACAGAATTTTTAGTGATCAAATAGAGGTTGAAAATAGGCTCAAAGTTAGATCACTGGTCGACTAAATCTGAAAACAAAATAACTTGATATTTAACCTTTCATACTTAGCGATTTTGAGCAAACTTTCGAGCTTAGTAACTTAATGAAAAATTGATCATTTTTAATGATTCTTGTTCCTAAATCAAGATAGCTGGGTGATCTAAACATGTGCCAAAAATTAGAATTTATAGATGTCGTTTGAGTGTTGGTTTTCAGGTCAGAACTTAGGCTGTGGGGTTGATTTTTACTCGACAAAATCACAGTAACTTAACCCGATTGGGATTTAGTGTTTTTAAACATTTTTAACCGAGTTTTAGATATGTTATGATTATGTTTAGTATATTTCAACATATTCTAATAGTCTTTGATTTGTTTAAACAAATATTCAAATACTTGAGGTTTGCTACACTTCTGGTTCGAACAGCAACAAAAAGAGAAGAGATATACTTGGGTTTTTGACTTTATTTATTATTAGTGATCTTTATATAATGTTTTTAAGTATATAACATAAATAAAAACTGAATTAAAATAGGTTGATAGAACTTACTTAGTATAGGGTTCGGCTAGGGTTTTATGACTGAAAATGGGTTCGAATCTTGTTCTCCTATGTTCCTCCTCAACTCTGGATCTTCTAAGGTTTTATTTAACTGGTGTTTTTGTAGTTTTGATCAGGATGAGAATGGGTTGGGTCTGTTTCAGTGTTGGTTCGAATGGTTGTAACATGAAAGGAGGATTATGTTGCTTATTTATAGAGTAGGGAGTTTAGGGTTTGTAAGGAGTGACAAGGAGACAAGTTATGGATACATGGGCTGACAGAAAGTGGAGAGGTATGCCACTTGGATAGGAGGAGGAGGGAGATGGAAGGAGGTGATGTGGCCGAGTTTCCAGCCAAAGGTTTTAACCACCAATGGGGTGTGTTCTTGATGAAGAAGTAGGACATGTGGAAGGGTTTTTAGAAGTGAATAGAGAAGTGTGTTCATGGCCAAATTCAATGTATCATTAAGATGAAATTCTAGTTTGGTTGTATAGTTAGGTTCGAACCAGATTTTAGGAGGGGAGGTCGAATGAGCTTCGGGTGATGGTACAATGGGTTTAAGAAGTTGCACTTTAGGGTTTAGTGATGAACTAAATTAGTTAAGAGGGTTGATTATTTAGAAAATAATTAGGTTTGTTACTTTTATTCATATGAACCGAAATTAATATGAAATGAAAAGAAAAATGGTTTGAGCTTATAAGAGTTGTAAAATATACTTAATAGAGTTGTACTGATATTTAGAATATGTGAAAAATATGTTTTTAATAGTTTGCTAGTTTATAAAATTTATTTGTTACTTTTTATCAAGTTAAAAGGTAATTAAATGGGATTTATAGTTTTTGTGCATTAGGCACTTGTACTTTGGGCTAAAAGACTTGTATAAATATTTAAGGAGTTTAGGAAAAATAATTTATAAAGTTATGCATGAATGGTTTGTAACTTGTGCTTTTAAAATAACTATAAATGGGATTTTTATAAAGATTTTGTAAATAAATGATTTTATGCATAAATGACTTGTACTCTAGCTTAAATAATTTGTAAACTTAATATTTTGTAAAAATATTGTATAGGTAAATTAGGGTTTGTGAAATGAATACATAAAATCACAGTTTTATGAAATTAGGGTTTTATCGGGAGCTGAAATAGATTTAGGGTTTCTTGTGCTTTAGTAACTTATACATTAACTCAGATGAGTTGTACTTTTATGTTCTGAGATTTAGTTGTTCATATTTGGTATTGTGATGATTTTAGGGTTTCCTAGAAACTCTATATAGATAGTGAATGTTTTGTATATACGTTTGTTAAGGAATTATCGTAAAATGGTAAATGGTATTCTGTTATGTTTTCATATCAATATGTTTATAAAATAAACATTAGGTTTGTTAGACAGGTCTTGTGGGAGCACGTTTATCCGGGATGTGAGTTACGTCACATAAGATAGGAGATACAATCAAATAAAAAAAAAATTATCCGTGGAAAAAGGATAATAATTCTGTAAAGTAAATAGGAAATTTTACGAGTGGTTACAAAACATATTAAGCATGCATGACATATAAGTTAACAATAAGTTATATCTAGCAATTTAGAGAATTAAGGCAATTAATCATCTAAGGCAAGGGTAATGGAGCAAAGGCACTAGAAACTAATGGGGAATAGGTGATGGAACAATTGTGAGGATGTGATTAATAAGCTTTTTCTAGTGTGTGCCTATATGCAACAAATGTGGAGATGTGATTGTTTCGACTCCTAAATGCAAAAATTTCCTAAGAAACAATCCAAGGTCTCCTTGATTTGATTTTGCTCAATATATGAATATCAAAGATATATATTAGATTATATACTTTGACAATTCATGTGAGATCTTATGCATAAAAAAAATGTTTTTAGCATTATTCAACAATGTAAGGAAAATGGTTTTCATGTGTTTTCCTAGATGTGAGAATGATTTGTAGAAAATAGATTGAGTTTTGTTTATAAATATGTTTATGCAAGAAAAATATTTCCCAATCTTTTGTTTTGTGCAAAATAGATTCCCAGACTCAGATGAGAGGAAAAAAAATAAAAATAATTTTACAGACAGATGGCCGGTCCCCTTAATGACAAGCCGGTCCCCTTAATAATTAAGGGGACCGCCTTTATAACATTAAGGGGTCTGCCCATCTGGAAAAAAAATTGTACCAAAAATGCAGAAAATTCAGTCAATTTGTTCCATCATCCCTAGGCCTAAACGTAAGTGGTTAAAGAGTTCACGCTTAAGGGGCTTAGTGAATATGTCTGCTAAGTTATCTTCCGATGCAACCTTTTCTATAGATATGTTTCCTTTTTGAACATTATCGCGGAGGAAGTGGTAGCGTATTTCTATATGTTTAGTCCTAGAGTGTTGAACGAGATTCTTACTTAAATCTATAGCACCTTTGTTATCACACATAATTGGGACATTATCTAACCTAATGCCATAATCTACGAGAGCTTGTTTCATCCATAGTGCTTGTTGACATGCCTTTCCAGCGCTTACATATTCGGCTTCTGTGGTAGAAATAGCAAGAGTGGTTTGCTTCTTCGAGAACCAAGATGTTAAACAACATCCCATGAACATGCAAATTCCGCTAGGGCTTTTTCTATCCACGTAGTCTCCCACATGATCCGAATCCGCATAGACGATGGTTTCTATGCCGGATCTCTTAGGATACCATAATCCTAAGTGTATAGTGCCTTTAATGTATCGGAAGATACGCTTAACCGCTTCTAGGTGAGAGGTTTTGGGATCCTCTTGAAAGCGAGCACAAAGGCAGACACTAAACATGATATCCGGTCTACTTGCCGTTAAGTATTGTAAACTACCTATCATTCCTCTATACTTAGTGTTTTCTACGGACTCACCCTCTTCATCTCTTGTGAGTTTTACTTCCGTAGACATCGGTGTTTTCATGGGCTTAGCGTCTTCTAATCCAAATTTCTTAAGCATTTCCTTAATGTACTTAGATTGATTAAAAAATATTCCATATTCTAATTGTTTTATTTTTAATCCTAGGAAGAAATTAAGTTCACCTATCATACTCATCTCAAACTCATCATGCATGATTTTGGCGAATTCATCACACATATCCTGACAAGTCGATCCGAATATAATGTCGTCGACATATATTTGGACAATGATGAGATTTGGGCTTTTCTTTTTCATGAAAAGAGTGTTATCTACCATTCCCATGGAATAATCATGTTTAATAAGAAATGCTTTTAATCGATCATACCAAGCCTTGGGAGCTTGTTTGAGTCCATATAAAGCTTTCTTGAGTTTATAAACATAATTAGGTTTTGCGAAGTCAATGAATCCTGGAGGTTGTGCCACGTATACCTCCTCATTAATAAAACCGTTAAGGAATGCACTTTTCACGTCCATTTGAAATAACTTAAAGTCTAGGGCGCATGCATAGGCAAGAAGTATCCTTATAGATTCTAATCTAGCTACGGGGGCATAAGTTTTGTCATAATCAATTCCTTCCTGTTGATTATAACCTTGGGCAACTAACCTTGCTTTGTTCCTAGTAACTATTCCATTTTCATCTAACTTATTTCTATAAACCCATTTAGTTCCTATGATGGTCATGTTCATGGGATTTGGGACTAGTTCCCAAACGTCATTAGTCTTAAATTGATTTAGTTCTTCTTGCATAGCCATAACCCAACTTTCATCTTTTAATGCCTCATTTATATTTTTAGGTTCTATAGTTGATAGGAAACAAAAGAAGTTATTTTTATCTTGAGCTTGTGATCTAAGGGTTCTTTGATTTAGGTTTCCTATTATATTATCTAACGGGTGTGATTTAGATTCCTTAACATTTACAATTTCGTTTTCTCCTAGAGTTAAATCTTCATTATCATCACCTAGGGGCTTAGTTTTACTAACCTCAATAGCTTCTTCTTCAACTAGGTCATCATCTTCTAGGGGCAATGTCTTAGGTGGTGGTGGAGTTTCATCAAAAGTTTACATTTAAGGACTCTTCTACTTTCATAGTGTGTTTATTAAGTATTATGTATGCTTTACTATTTTTGCAAATACCCTAGAAAGATTCCTTCGTACGACTTAGGATCAAACTTAGTAAGGTAATCTTTTGTATTGAGAACAAAACATTTGCCCCTCGAATACCCTAAAGTAATTTAGATTAGGTTTTCTACCTCTTAATAATTCATATGGGGTTTTTCCTAAAATTCGCCTAATTGAGACTCTATTTATTATATATGTTGATGTATCTACGGCATGACACCAAAATTTTTGTGGGATAGATTGTTCATTTAGCATTGTTCTACTCATTTCTTGTAAGGTTCGATTCTTTCTTTCTACTACCCCATTTGATTGTGGAGTGCGAGGAGCGGAGAAATTGTGAGATATCCATTTAAATCACAATATTTTCCGAATTGCACTTCGTTATCAAATTCCCGACCATGGTCCGTCCTAATTGATACTATAGAACATCCTAATTTATTTTGAATCATTTTACTAAATATTTCAAACTTATTAAAGGCTTCGGTTTTATCACTTAAAAATCTAGTCCACGTGTATCGTGAATAGTCATCTACAATTACTAAGGTATAACGATTACCTCCGTAACTCCGCACAGCGGATGGACCAAAAAGGTCCATGTGTAATAATTCTAGGCATCTAGTAGTGGAGACTATATTCTTAGCTTTGTGACTAGCATGTGCTTGTTTTCCTATTTTACATGCATCGCAAAAGTGTTGGTCATATCTTAGGTTAGGCAAGTTTCTAACTAATTCTTTAGAGGCTAGGGATTGTATTTGTTGCATATTTGCGTGGCCTAATCTTCTATGCCACAATGTAGAGTTTTCATCTAAGGTTGCTAGACATATTTTATCTTCCGGTTTATTTCCTAGTTTCATAACATATACGCCACCTTTCCTAATTCCTCTACCTATGACCTTTCCGTCCTTAACTATTTCGCTATCTTTACTTGTAAAAGTAACCCTACACTTATTATCACATATTTGTCCTATACTAAGCAAGTTATATGTTAAATTATCTACATGCTCAACATTTTCAATAGTTAGAGAGTCTTGAGAAATTGTACCTTTTCCAATGATTTTACCATGAAAATCACTACCAAAAATAACGTTACCTCCGTTGTAAGGCTTGTTAGAGGAGAATAGCTTGCGATTCCCCGTCATGTGCTTCGAGCATCCACTATCCTTAATCCATTCGTCGGGCTCCAAATTTATTCCTAGACATATTTCATTGGTGGCTTGAGCTACAAGACACTTTTCGTCGTTTACCTTTTCCGCTTCATCTTTGTCGCTATCACTCCATGCTCCGCTAACAAAGGCGTTTTGGTAATCATAACCCTTGCTTCGGACATTCGCCAACGAGATGGTTTTGGCTTCCACATCTAATGCACTTTCTTTTCCCGTAGTTATCATTCCTATTTCTTTGAAGCGATCTTCTTTCATCTCGTGGTTGTCTTGTGAATCTTCCTCGTCTTGTAAAAAATTTCTTGAACTCTCTTACGGCCATTGCATATTCTTCGTCTTCACTATCGTCACTTGAGTTGTCATCATCACTAATTTCCTTTTTGGCTTTTAGCGCAAGAGATTTTATTTGATCTTTCTTACTCTTGACCGTTTCCGAGTCTCTCTTTATAATTTCTTCATGGACCTTCAAGTTGCCGATAAGTTCATCAAGCGATAGCGTCATCAAGTTCTTCGATTCTTCAATAGCCGTGACCTTCGCGCGCCATTTTGGATGTAATGCCCTAAGGAATTTCCTTACAACAATTTTTGCTAGAAAAAGTCTCATCAAGTGCTTTTAAACTTGTGATGATTGTGTTAAATTTAGCAAATGCATTATCAATAGATTCCTCTTCAGGAATTGTAAATTGTTCATATTGTTGAACAAGAAGATCTATTTTATTATCTTTGACTTGACTATTACCTTGGTGAGTGATTAGTAAAGAATCCCAAATTTCTTTTGCGGTTTGACACATAAAAATTCTTTCATATTCTTTGCGTGGTAACGCATTATAAATTACCATTTTAGCTTCATTATTTTTTGCTAGTTTCTTTTTCAAATCATCATTTTGTTTTTCAAAAGGTACAACTTCATCTATTTTAGTTAAAGGATTATGTTGAATGGGGGGGAAAATCACCATAGGTAATAACATGCCAAACATCAAGATCTTTTGATTTCACATAAGTTTCGAATCTATTTTTCCAATATAAAAATCTACCACTTTCAAATAGTGGTGGTCTTTGCATAGATTTCCCTTCTAAATATTTTTCAGATTCCATAGATCGTTTCAAGTTTTAAAATACAGTTTATTTTAAAAATCTTGTTTGACGTGGCTCTTGATACCAATTGTGGAAAACTAGAAGGGGGGGTTGAATAGTTTTATGTCTTTTTAATTTTTATTGTGAAAACTTTGTTTACTTTTTAAAACTTAGATTCGAATTTATGTGATCTCAACTCTTGAACAATATGAACAATATATATATAAGTAAATATAAATAAGCAATGCAAGTAAGGTAATAAAATGAAATGAAAGATAGAGATGGAAAGATCTAACCGAGAGACAAGAGATTTATAGTGGTTCGGCTACAAGGACACCTTCCTTGCCCTACTCCACTCCCCGAGCACCTAACTCGAGAGTTTTCTTCACTATGTCAACAAGCTCCCTTATGGCGGAGAAAACCTTACACAACTTTAGCTTACACCGGTTTAATGACACAAAGCTAGATGTCGAGTTCTAATCGTAGCTAGAACCAATCTCACAACTTATACACGACTTAATCACACCTTCTTCTTCACGACTTCTCCACGACTTCTTCACGACTTCTTCACAACTTATTTACTATGACTTCACACCTACTTCACAACCTAACACAACCTATGTACACTTCTACTTCTTCACACCTTTACTTCTAACACACCTTAACTTCACAACTTCACTATTGACACTCTAACCTATCTCAAACAATTATTCACACAACTATCTAACAACAATACACAACTTATATACAAATGTATGATGACACAAACAACTTAGGTATCTAAGTTGCAATACTTCTTCTCTAGTTGTTGAAGGAGTATTCTTCTCTTGCACTTGAATGGAGGAAGCTTGGATCACTTGGAAACCAAAGCTTAAGAAGATATGATCAAAGGTTTTTAGAAAGAATTTACAAGGATTAGAAAGAGTTTAAAACAGAAAGTTTTAGTGTGCAAAAGGTGAGTAAAAATCCAGGGGAAGGCTGGTATTTATAGGCAGAAAACTGGACAGCTGGAAGCTAGAGGAGCGTGGCCGGCCCCCTTAATTTTAAGGGGGCCGCCTAGCAAAATTAAGAGGGCCGCCCAAGCCAACCGTTGCCCAGTTTTGTATTTTTGTGGGGAAGGTTTTTCTGGAACATTTTTATTGATTTTGGTTAAAAATTTGAATTCATAAATTTATAATGAATTAAACCTTTTTATTTATTACCAAAAATATTTTTCTAAAAGATATAAAATGTTTTTGACTTTTTATAAAAAATCTAGTTATTAAGAAAATGTTCCTTTGATCATATAATGCATTAAGCATTAGTTCATTCATACCTTAAGTGATTTTAGTTGTAGAAGTGAATATTTACAACTAAGTACTTGTTTATTTTATAAGTTTATGTTTTAATGAGTTTACATTTTGTGATCATCAAAACATAGAGATATGAATAAATATTGATAAAGTTTTTAGGCATTATTTATGTCCACAAAAATTTTGAAAAAGTTTGGAATGGATAAATCTGACTCGATAAGTACACCAATGCAACACAAGCCTAAACTAGATGAAGATAGAGGTGGTAAACCAATTGATGCTACAAAATACCGTAGTATGATTGGTTCACTCATGTATCTTACAGCTAGTCGGCCTTATATTCATTTTGCTGTCTACATGTGTCCGCGTTACCAATCAAGGCCAATGAAAAAGCACCTTACTGCTGTAAAACGGATCTTTAGGTAACTAAAAGGAACAATTCATATGGGCCTTGTGTATCCGAAAGATACCGGTTTCGAATTAATTGCCTATTCAGATGCAAATTATGCAGGTTACTAAATTGATTGCAACAATATTTTAGGATTTGCTCAATTCTTGAGGGAGAAGTTAATCAGCTGGTCTTCTAAGAAGCAGAATCACACTGCATTATCCACTACAAAAGTTGAATACATATCCCTCTCCAGATGCTGCGCACAAGTACTATGGATGAAAACACAATTGACGGACTATGGTTTCTTCTACGACAAAATCCCAATTTATTGTGATTCGCAAAGTGTCATTGCCATCTCTTGTAACATGGTACAGCACTCACGGACAAAGCATATAGTAGTCAGATACCATTTCATCAAGGAACATGTAGAAAGATGGACTGTGGAATTGTAATTCGTGAAAACTGATTACCAAATTGCTGACTTCTTCTCAAAAGCTTTACCACCGGAAAGATTAGAATACCTACGACAACGTCTAGGAATGGCAGGCATTCGTGATGAACATGACAATGATGATAAAAAGGTCAAAGAAGTCACCAAAGTAACAGAAATCACAAGTACATCTGGTAAAACAATCGGGTAATTATTAACTCATAATGGCTGTTGATTAAATCACAGATCAACACCCGTTTTTTGAAGAAAGGATCCTGAACGTACGCTTCAGTGCGTCAATCCTTCAGAAAAGAAGAGACATCTTCTTAATTATCGTGAGCAAAATTTCTACAAGATTTTACAAAAAGTTTTTTACAAAATCTTTTCTAAATTTTTTTTTGCTCATGATAAACAAATCTTGAGCATGTTTTTCTGATTATTAATATAATCTTTTTTAGCTCAAGTAAGAAAAAAAATTTCAAAAACAATGCTACCACCTCAATAATAGATAAAAAAACAGTTTAAAATATTAAGCTATTTTTGAGGGGGAAAATTTGAGAAGTTTGTTTTTGAAAATCAATGAATAAATTCTTAAGTTGTTGAAAAATAAAACAAAAATGCTGTTGGAAATTAAATGAAAAATGTTGTTAAAACGTTGAAAAATACCATCACTTCGAGGGGTTGTGATAAATTTTATTTAAACATTTTTGATATAACACAAACGTTCATTTATTTGAACTAAAATGTTTTCAAAAACATTGTTAAAAATAAAATGCTAACAAAAAGGATTTTGTGTGAAAAGACAGCTTAAGTCAAGGGGGAGTTTTGCTAAAACATTAAACCTGCTATTGAACCCTCCCCCAGTCCAAAACTCTCGCAGACCTGGGTCAAAATAAAAAAGGTCAAAAAGTCAAAAGGGGTTATTAACCCACCTAGTGACTGAGAGAGAAAAACACACAAACCCTATTTGCTATCACAAACTTTCTCTCTCCTTTGCACCCAAACACTCGCATCGCAAAACTCACGCCTTGACAGTGATTTCTTGATCTCAAGAGTTTTTCGTACAAAAAGTAAGCTAACAAATGTCTTTAACTAATCATTTTACATCTTTGTTATGAATTTCAGTCTTTGGTTTGCATTATCTTGATCAAAATTGGTTAGCTAAGGTTGCGTATTCATACAACACTTAGATCACTATTGAGTATGCGATTTAGAGTGTTTTGGTTAAATTCTTGTGGTTAGATGACTGAGATAAGATGTTTAGATCATGTTTATGAAAGAAAACAGGAACTTAAACGGCTTGATTTGGGGTAAAATGGATCAATTTTGGGTCGAAGATGAACAATTAGGGTTGCGACACCAATAATGGTGGAATGCGAGACTTTAGGAGAGAGCCAAAAGCTGATTTTAATAGTAATTTAAAATTTGCGAGACTTTGGTTGCGACAGCTGTTTTACAATTAGTGTCGCAAATGATGGCCTTGCGATAGCACCTTTCCTATATGTGTTGCGATAGCATGCTATCACAACTTTTCTTTCCGGCAGCCCTTTACGAAACTTGTTGCGATAGCAATTTACTATCACAACATTGGTTTGCGATACCTGTTTTATCTTGTTTGTGACAGTTGACTATGTTTGACAATGTTTTAAAATCTTTGCAAAACGTTACTCTGCCCAAATTTTTTAAAATCTTTGCAAAACTTTTATAAGTTTTATACTTGTATAAAGTTTAACAAACATTTTAACGAATTTTAGCAAAGTTACAATTATGATCAAACATTTTTTTCTAAAGTTGTCATAGCTTGTTCAAACTTCGATTTATTTGAAAATCACTTTTCAAAAACTAAAAAGTTCAACAATGAGCCAATTTTTTTTGTAACAAAAGTGTGTTTCTCGATTTTTTAAAAATTCATTTAAAAAAGGATCAAAATTTTTAATTAAGAATTTTTTAAATATTGTGACATAAAATTGCATATGTTTAGTTTATTAATAATTAGATTAGGAATGTATCTCGATATTGCCTTAAAGTATTTTGTGATGCATATGTTTAATTAGTAAATTAGACTTTTCTTTGATTGCACTTTTATGAACACAATGTGAATGACATTTTATTATGTCTAGGTGAATGAATGATTTTGACCGATAAAATTCAAATTCTTTCTTTGTTGCCAATGCTATGAATTTAAAACTTACAAATCAATTCATGCAACCTTGAAAAGTTTTCACTCAATTTTTTTTATAAAAGGTTTTAAGACAACTTGATATGGTCTTAACTAAGGATATCTCATCTTCAAGGTGGTTATTAGGGTTAGTTGTCACTTCAAAACTGATAATGCATCCTTTAGCTACACAACGTAATAGAGTATTCAAGGTTTTGATACATTTCCCGAAATCTCACTCTTATGCAACAAAAGCTCTTTTGAGACGACTTGTATATGACTTAACCTAAAACTTCTCATCTTCAAGATAGTTAGTAGGAAAAGTTATCACCTAAAAGCTGATAATGGACTCCTCTAACTAGGTAACATAATAGAGAGTTCAAAGTTTAGTTATTTATCAAGAAATCTCACGCTCGTGCAATTAAATTAACTTTGTAAATGTTTTTTCTAATCAAGTTATCTGTGTATACTAGATTACCTAAGTTTGAAATAAACGTTGATAATTTTTCCTAAAACTTCAAAAAGGTTAGATGAACGTATATTTTAAGCATGAGCAATATAATACAACGTTCAATCTAAAACTCATAAATATTTTTGAAAAAGTATCACAAAACAAAATTTTGGTGAGGAAAAACTAAAACAGACAGAGAATTAAATCGCATGTGAAAAGAAAAGAGCATGCACTTATGCTATAAAAGCAAGAAAGCATAAGAAAAGAAATGAAAAGAAATATGCTCGTAAAAGAAATGCCAGAGCATACAAAAACAGATAGAGTAAACTAAATGAATTTAAATTTATCCATATACTTACAATATTTATATCATTTCAGAATCAAATTCACAAAAATGGCTCAAGAGCAAGATCAACCACAAAACATTCAAGAGGAAGTTCAAGCTGTGCATGTGCCAACAAATGAAGAAGTTGTTCCTAAAACAGACTTCCTCAGAATTGGCGATTGCAATCATCGATTCATTCTCACCTCATTTGAATGTGACCAACCCATTATCCCAGAAATTCTCCAACATCATCCCATATATCCCGCACTATCATCATCAGACTCCACCACTCCCATGATTTACTTACAAATTCTGGCGTAATGTTGTGCTCTTGGAAGATGTCAAACCCGATACACTTCAAAGTACCATAGAGTCACAGCAGATCAACTTAACGTCAGAAGATCTACGAACAGAACTTAATCTTCTTGCTGCAAATCATGGAAATTATGAAGATTTTGAAGAAGCTCCCAACATAGATCAGCTCAAAGAATTCTTCATTGAGCTAGGATACAATAAAGATGCTGAAGGTGCTGACAACTTCAAAAGATTATCAGCATTAAACTGGAAGTATCTACTCGTGAGATGGGCAACGCTCTTCTCGATTCTGAACCGTTGTATAACGGGTAAAGAAACATTAATCGATAGAGGCACTACAACACTGTACCAAGTAATGTATGGTATAGTGAAGCAGCTTCACTTCAACTATGCGAAGATGATCTGGACAGATGTCGTAGATCATGTAAGGAAATCATCGAAGAAGAAGAATGTGTGCATTCCTTTTGTCAGATACATCAAGTTGATGATTGACCAATTCATGAGGCAACATCCAAACATTTCATGAAGACAAGAAGATCCAACAGCAAAAGAGCCATATATGCACATCACAAGTGGTGATTCTATTGTTACTAACAAAACAACTATGCCGATACCACAAAGCTTGTTGGATCTGGTTGACAAGGAATCAGATGCATACAAGGAGTATATGGAGTTAGTCGACGCTCTTATGGGAAGCTCAAAACCGAGCGGACCTACCCCGGGAGCGCATAGGGTCAAAGTAGAGTCTAGCGCCAAAGTAGGAACCCCTAGGATGCTCAAGAAGACAACATCGCGAAAACGCACTAAGCCAAGGAGTAAGCTTAGGCAACTACATGACGGAGATGATGAAGATAGGGAAACACTCTTCGAGCTAGAAACTGATGAGTCTAGGAAAACAAACGTTAGCGCCAAAGTGAGGAGCCTAGGTTTAGTGATACTCGTCACGATGACGACGATGAAGAGGATAAGGGGGCGGAAATGAAACACATAGATCGGAGCCTAGGACGCAGATGAAGATTGACACCAGTAAGTCTAGGTTTACTCATCCCGCTACCACCCAAGGAATCCCGACAACAACAACAACAACAACAACAACAACAACAACAACAACAACAACAACAACAACAACAACAACAACAACAACAACAACAACAACAACAACAACAACAACAACAACAACAACAACAACAACTACAACAGCAACACCACACACAATACCCACAACAACAACCCCATTCATAACTCACAAATCACAACAACCATCATCAACAAAAACTAATCTAAAACATATCCCGACAACATCTACATCCACTCTCTTTTAGAGAATACGAGTTGAACCAGTTCCATTTGTAACAACAACGCACTACAATGAAGTTATGGGGAAGCTAAGAGCAGATATGGAAACAAGATTCACTGCCCAACGTCCACGTGAATCTCAAGCTGGATCATCAACATCAACAAAAACTCTATCATTGGACCTTCTCTCCGAACTCATGTTAGATAAGTTTTTGAATGATGATTCACTACAACAAGCTCATCCCAGCATATACAATGGATTACTGGAACCCGAAGCTGAACCACCGACAACAACTCAAGCTGACAATAAACTTCAAGACCTCAAGAAGCAACTCAAGAAAAAAAACTCTGAGGCAATCAAGCTCATCAAGAAACTGTCAACAAGGGTAGTCGCGTTGGAAAGCCAATGTCGTCCACAGTCACAAAAGCACAGTCAGGATGATCCCAATCAGGATGATCCTAAGGGGGAGAAAAGCGCTTAAAGAGCAAGAACCACAACAACTACAACCTTCTCAACACACAAACAAGCTTCATCTCAATAAAAACAACAACACAAATCTAGTTCACAACAACAAACAGACGAACATGAAGATATGAACATGGACGATGAAGCCGTTGGGGAGGAAACTCACAAGGAAGGTGTAGATGTTGATAAAGACTTTTGGACCGACATGACTTATCGGGAAGGAGATATACCTCCAGGGCTCGGAGGATTTGATGCTTCAGATATAGATGATGATGATGTGTTCGATGACGTGTTGAAGGATCCATTACACACGGATGAACAAACTGAAGATCCTACAACAACACCACTTGACAGACTATTCTCTAATATGCATGAAAGATTTGGATTGAATATCGGGGAAGATGATCCATTGGAACAGAGAGTAGAAGGTATTTACGATTCGGTAATCTGCAAGTTTAAAAGCGACAAAGATTTAAATACAAGACTTATCGATCAAGAGGTAACTAAAGCTCTCGATGCTTCTACTTATTCAACACTTGAAAGAGAAGTAAATGGGAAGAGAAGAAGAGAATGCTCTCCACTTTGGAAATGAATCCCTAGAGTTCCAAGACCTGAAACCGCTCCTCTAGTTCCGTACATCAACGACGATCTTAAGTATATGCTTGAAGGTCCAGAAAAATACCAACTATCAACAAAGAAAGTAGTGATATATGAGGAAATTCCAGATCCATTTCTAGAAGAAGATAGATTTGCTGATATCTTCTCTGAAGCAGAAGTTGATCCAGAGATGTACAACAGAGACGCATATCTTGGGATAATCAACGTTAACAAAAGATCGAGGGGATTCTATCGATTGAGGCAGCTTAGACGCAAGCTTCGTAAAGAAGTCTACTCGAAGCACAGAATTCTCAGATACGTTGAAGTTAACTCAGAGTATCAATCTTCTCTCAAATCGGTTGAATATCACGTTATCAGAACAGACAATCAACACTACCACTTCACTGAAGCTGACTACATCAACCTTCACCCTCATGATTTCGAAGATATCCTAAAGAGAAGAAGATACTGCTTTAACAAGAAAGCCATTGACCAAGACATGATTAAATCGGTATTGATCTTCCTGAGGGCTTATGTTGTAGTAGCTTACATCAAAGATTTCCAGATGGGGATTGAAAGCTATCAGAGGAAGATCAACTTGACTCCTCCGATGTTAGCTTTTATTGGTATTCAAAAAGTCTAGAGCGGGACATGTTTCACAAGACCAGGCCTTGGACTATGTCTGGTCTATGTGACCGACAAGAAGCAAAAGTGATTGTTCAGATTCATTGATGTAGCCAAGTTTTCTTCCGGTACTCTACTACGGATTCGAAAGAAACTTGAGCAAATAAAGAGGAAGGTGGAGAGACTGCAGATAGAGATGACTACAAGTAATCATCGCATGTTGACGAGAGTTGTGAATGTTGTGGAAAACTAGAATGGGGGTTGAATAGTTTTTACCGTTTTTAAAATTAATTCGCTTTGAATACTTGACGTGATTTTAACTTAATGTAAACAAATAAACAATATAAGTAAAGTAAGTAAGGAAAGAAACAATCAAACCACAACACGGATGTTTATAGTGGTTCGGTTTACACGGACTCTCTTCCTTGCCCTACTCCACTCCTCGAGGCTCTAACTCGAGAGTTTTTCTTCACTAAGAAACAAGCTCCCTTCTAGGCGGAGAAAACCTTTGCACGTCGCTTACTCTTTTTCTGGTACAAAGCTAGATACCGAGTTCTAGTTCAAGGTAGAACCAACCTGACGTCGCTTACACTTTTTCCGGTACTAAGCTAGATACTGAGTTCTTTACAAGGGTACAACCACTCCCGACACTCTATGTGTTTTGAGGACTAAAACACTAACCGATCACTACTGAATGTTTGGTATAACAATGATGTGTGAACTACAACAAAATCACACAGTGACTATGCTAATAGGTTTGCAACAGTATGTTGAACCTTGATGCTTGATCTCTTTGCTACAAAAGAAAGATCACTACAAATGAAATGAATGGGTTAGTAATGTATGAAAGAATGTATATGTAATTTATGCTATATGAGTGATGAGTGAACTTGAATAATCAGCTTGCTATTTATAGGCAAACTAATCAGACAAGGCACGGATTTGGCGAACCCAAATTCAGGGTTCCGCCCTTTATGCTGCTTGGGTCTGCCGAGACATGACAGCAAGATCTTAACATATCTTACCAAGATCTTACACAATCTAACTTATTGCTGGAAGATCTTTCCAAAATATTTTACTAAATCTACAAGTTATCTAAATGATGTATGCCATGATGTCATGTATATATTTAAATTTTAAGAATTAAAATGTAAATAATGTAAATGTATATATGTATGTAACATGTATCCTAGTGATCATGTAGCATGTATATGATGAGTTTTAAAAGCTTATTACAATAATTGTAAAAGACTTTAACTTATATTTATGCTTTGCTAAAGATAAACTTTATAATTGTCATTAACAAAATATAGCAAAGATCATAAAATATAAATAACATTTTTAGGACGATATTTGTATTAACAATCTCCCCCTTTTTGTTGATGACAAAACATAAAGTTTATTTTTAAGCAATGGAATAAGTAAAGTGTAAGTATTCTAAAAATATAGATTAAAACTAGTTTTATGCAAATTTTTGAAGTCTTTTGAAATCAATTTTGTCATAAAACATGTATGCAATGTATGATGCAATGTATGAGTTTTAATCTAATCTAATCTCCCCCTTTTTGTCAGAAAAAAAAGAAGAAATGCATAGCGAAATGTGGTAAATGGCCCTTGGTGATTACTCCCCCTAATTTGGAGTACCAAGTATAATGCATGGATTTTGAGAACATAAAAGCTCCCCCTTGGATAATACTCCCCCTAATTGGAATGCCAAGGTTACGATGAATGATCCTACAAAACAAATGTTAGTGTATGTAATGCTCCCCCTTGATCAATACTCCCCGTTGCTCGGGTACCAAAGTATGTGATTCTTGGATTATGAATGCTACAAAACAAGGATTATTACATGATATGCTCCCCCCGATCAATACTCCCCGTTGCTAGGGTACCAACGTATATGATTTGAGGATGAGAAATGCTACAAAATAAGGATTAGTACATGATATGCTCCCCCTCGATCAATACTCCCCGTTTCTAGGGTACCAACGTATATGATTCAAGGAAGAGAAATGCTATAAAATAATGGTTAGTTGTAGATAATCCAACCAAGTAATATGAGTTCAACCAAACATTGTAGTTCAACCCGTTTGACTAAAAAATTCAACTACGTATACTTTGTTCAAACCAATCACAAAGGTCAAACAAAGTCAATACTTCAAACCAACCAAATAAAGATGCAAAAATTAGTAGTTCCATCCAACCAAAATATAATGCACAAATAGTGATCACACACAAGCATAACCATAACATCCTTCCATTGAAAAATGTTTGTAATCAAAGTCACAAAACAAGGTGTTACAAAATAAAAAAATATCATAGAAATTAAAAAGTCCTAAAAATTCCTATAAAACGAAGAACACTAGAGAGGATCCTAGAATCTATTGTGGAGGATGGGATAAAGCATTAAGGCGCTATAGGATGTGGTTCAAAATGAACCTCATTTTTTTTTGTAACTCGTGAACCAAGATGTTGGTCCGTTGAGTTAAGTGGGCGGTCCTCTCGCACATGGAACATCCATGTCTAGGTGGTGGAAGGGTTTGTTCATGAGTTGGTGGTGGTTGTTGGTTGTTTGATGGTGGAGGTAGTGGAATGTAGGTTGGAGACATGATGGAAGCCATCAAAGTTGATTGCAAATCCATAGCCTCATTAAGGTGGGAATCCACCATATTGGAGAAGGCATAAAGATGATCAAGTTCTTCATTGATCTCGCCTTGGTTGTTGGGTTGGTTAATCCACATTCCCTCATCAATGGCATTGAGGGTGGACCTTGGTGAAAGGGGTTGAGGTTGCGGTTGTGGTGGTGCTTGATCACGGTAGAGAGGACCGTGAATATCCCTATAAATGGGATGGAAAAGGAGTGGTTCTTGACCTTCAAAAGTCAAGGGTGGTGGATTTGTAGACCTTGGTGGAATGTCTTCAAGGGTTTCTAAGTATGGATGTGTTGAGGTTGGAGGAGTAGCAAATAGCTCCATTGGATGGAGTTTGGGTGAGTGTGGAGGTGATGGTGATCTAGTTGGTTGAGATGGAGTGGGTGGTGGTGTGGTAGCCACTGGAGTGATTGTTGGCGGTGGAGTGTTGATGATGATGTGAGGTGGTGTTGGAGTTGCTAGAGTCAGAAAATTCTCATTTGCTATAGGTGATGAAATGTTTAAGGGTGATGACTCTTCTGATGAAGAAGTTAGATTCACAAAACAACAAGGTCGGACACTCATACGAGATGTCCTTCTTGGTGGTCTCTTTTTTGATGACTTGTTGGAATTAGTCATTTTTTAGATGAGAAGGATTACTTAGAAGTGCAGGAATAATGCTTAGAGATAATGGTGAAGGTGTGAATTGTGATCATCCAAGGTTTCTAATTTATAGGCAGTAAGGTTTATGTAACTTTGTGTTTGAATTTGATGTTAAACCATAGAGAAATGTTGGTTCCTAATGATTTGGAGCAAGAAAATGAACTTGTCATATGACCAAAGTCAATCCATAGAGATGGAGTTGAGTGAGTTTGGGAAGATATGCAGTAAATGCAAAGGGTGAGTGGGAAATCTAATGATTTGATTGTCCCACGGATGGCAAGGAACCAAATTGAGAGTTCCTTGCTTGTTACAGAAAGGTAACATGGATTAAATTTTGAATTTTCAAATTTTGGTTGGAAATGGATTTCTTACAGTTCTAAGTGTGCCTAAATCATCCTAATGTGCCTAATGATCAGTAGAATAATCCTAAGAACTAGAATCAATAATCTAAGGAGCGGGATTAGACGATAAATTTGAAAAAGTTACTATTTGAATGGCGGATCCAAACGATAACAAATGCGGATCCAAGTTTTTGGTTTCGCGGAATCCGCTAGACGTATTTTGGCGGAGCCAAAATTTTCAACAGACGGAACCCAGAAGTTGGTTCCGCCATATTCGCCGATTGAAAAATCTTAATAGTGGGCATTTTGAACTACCCGAAACCCGTTGAAATCCCAAAAATTATCCTAAATCATATGTAATTAATTACTTGTGATTGTTTAAAAACAAAAAAACAGGTTATAACACATGGTAACACATAGATCAAACGGACGATTTTGCACTTACCATAAATGGAGGTTAAGCCAAACAGTGGCTTAAATACGGAAAGTCGATAACCTCAAGTATTATCATCCTGCATTGTCACGTTAGTTCACATAAATGTTTAATACCAACATAATATCCTAGAAACACAACAATTCACCACATCATTGTTTGAAATTGTTTATAACAAACACTCCCTACTACTTGTTGATCTTCTTGTGGAGCTTCATAATCCAACGTCTAATATTCTTCATCATTCCTGTTTCGATAGGGGAAGTTGGCTCTTGTTTGGGTGGAGGAATCCTAGAGTTGGGCAACATCTCCATAGGAGAATGATGTAGGATTGATGATGATGAGGTTGGAGGATGAGCACGTTTCCCTCTTGACACGGCTACTCTATGATCACTAAGAGGTACAAAGGTATGTGGAATGTCGGAGTAGTCGGGAAGGAAACCTCTAGCATTTGGAGGAATGGGTGAAAAAGCTCTAAAGAGACGGGTAAGAAGCATCCCGTAAGGCATGGCGGTGGTACCCAAAACCGGAATATCGGCCATTCTCTTGGCGATATAGTAGGCTAAGTTGAAGGGTTGATGGGTGGACACACAAAAAAGCATGTAGCAAAGGCTTGCATTTAGGTGATCCCTATTTCCTATGGTGCACAACACGTTAGCTCTAAGAATCTCTTCCAACTTTCTAAATTGAGGCCTAAGCTCGTTTAGCTCCATGCCAAACGGGTCTTTATCAACCTCTTTACCTTGACTTGTCCTAGTGTGGGTGGTCCTAGGTATGAAGAGATGATCACGGATGGTCTATTTTGGAGTTAATGGTGTGTCGTATGGATGTATACGATCATGGAGAGAATCTAAGATTGACAATGACCACTTGTCAGAATAAAGGCAAGTGCCTTGACCCGGAACTCCTAAGACTTCCGCAAATTGGTTCAAAGGGATGTTAAATTGGTGTTGGTTGACTTTGAATTGGACGCTTATGTAACCATAGTCATTCTTGCTAAGGCCGACGCTAGCATAAAATTCTAGCACAAATCTAGGAACTATGGGTTCATTTATGTCTAGAAGACAATCAAATTGGATGGTGGCTAGTTATTCACGGATATTGGTTCCTTCTAAGAATGAGGGGTCTACGGTTCTACCCTTGTGAACATATCGTTTTTCTAAAGCCTTAAAGATTTTGACTTGGTCGTTTGTGAGACCTTTTGTCTTATGATGTTTGGGTAGGTAATTGAGGGTTTCTTTGTGATCATAGTATGTTGCGGGAGGCATTATTATACTAGACACAAAAATTACATAGTTTAGTTAAAACTATGGAAAATACGTATATAAATTTCTAGTGTGTGCCTACATGGGGACAATATGGAGGTGTGGTTATCTCGACTCTTTATGATGCATGAAAATTTCGTTTATGCAAATTTTATGACAAAACGAGAGATAAACCAAACGCTCCTACTTCAATGTAGCTACGATTGAATGTACCCGAAAATACATATTAGTTATGTATTCCCTTTAGCATTCAAGAGACATTATGCAAGTGATGTTTTAAAACATAACGTTTTTATTTGTATGAACAATGTGCAAAAACCGTTTTTCCTAGTTGTGAGAAGATTTTTTCAAGTATTTGACATGGGGTTTTTGATGAATTGTGATAATGCCTTATGATATGCAATTCCTAACTAAGGAAAACATGATTTGTTATGCAATTCAGTAAATATGCTTCATGATTTTACAAAAAATATGCATAAACCCCAAGTTTTGATTTTGTGCAAGAAATAGAAATCCTAGACTCAGATCAGGAATGTAGATATAGTTAGGATACTTACAGAGAGGTTAAAAGCACAAATTGGTTGTGGAGGATGACCTAAATTCTGAGATTGGTTTTCTAAGGGTCGAGTTCCAGTAGCTTGTGAATTTTTAGGGAATGTGATAAATAGTACATGGGTGTTTGTTTTAAAATAAAACTGACTCAGGAACCCACGGATTTGGCGGAGCCAAAATGTGGGTTCCGTGCATGTTGTCGATTGGTTCCGTGGGAACCTTTTGACAATTGGTTGTTTTTGACGTGTTTGGTTAATCTAAGGTTCAAGCTACGGTTCTAACTACACATTTGGTTCCATTAATCCTAAACCAAGTCTAAGGAAGTTAAAGGGTACTTTCTTAAGAGGTTTTGTGAGAATATCGGCAATGTTGTCCTCTAAAGATACTTTCTCGATTGAGATGTTTCCTTTTTGAACATTGTCGCGTAGAAATTGCTGACGAATTTCTATGTGTTTAGTTCTAGCGTGTTTAACTGGATTCTTGCTAAGGTCGATAGCTCATTTGTTGTCACAAAGAATGGGAACGTCGTTGAGTTGAATTCCATAGTCGACAAGAGCTTGTTTCATCTACAGTACCTGTTGACACGCCTTTCCTGCAGACACGTACTCGGCTTCGGTTGTTGAAATTGCTAAGGCCGTTTGTTTCTTTGAGAACCATGCGGTAAGACAATGTCCAACAAAATTACAAATACCACTTGTACTTTTTCTACATGGTCTGAGTCGGCATACACTATGGTTTTAATTCCCGTTCATTTGGGATACCATAATCCTAAATGTGTAATACCTTTAATATATCTAAAAATTCGTTTGACGGCTTCAAGATGGGATATTTTGGGATCTTCTTGAAAGCGTGCACATAGACCTAAACATAATGTCGGGTCTACTAGCCATTAGATAGACTAGACTACCAATCATTCCTCTATATTTAGTGCTATCTACGGATTCGCCTTCTTCATTCTTTGTGAGTTTGGTTTCGGAGGACATGGGTGTTTTCATGGGTTTGAAATCTTCAAGACCAAATTTATTAAGCATATCTTTGATGTACTTAGATTGGTTGAAGAATATCCCATCATCTAATTGTTTAATTTGGAGTCCTAAGAAAAAGTTTAGTTCCCCCATCATACTCATTTCAAACTCGTCATGCATGATTTTTGAGAAATCATCGCACAACTCTTGACAAATTGATCCGAATATGATGTCATCCACATATATATGAACTATGATTATATGTGATCCCTTTTTCTTAGTGAAAAGAGTGTTGTCTACTAGGCCCATGGTATACTTATGGTCAACTAGGAAGGTCTTAAGTCGATCATACCAAGCTTTTGGTGCTTGCTTAAGTCCGTATAAAGCCTTTTTAAGTTTATAGACAAGATTTGGTTTTTCAAAATCGGCAAAGCCGGGAGGTTTTGCGACATACACTTCCTCATTAATAAAACCATTAAGAATTGCACTTTTGACATCCATTTGAAAAAGTTTAAAGTCATGTGCACATGCATATGCAAGTAGTATTCTAATTGACTCGAGCCTAGCTACCGGTGCAAATGTTTCGTCGTAGTCTATACCTTCTTGTTGATTGTAGCCTTGAGGTACTAACCTAGCTTTGTTTCTAGACACTACCCCATTTTCATCCATTTTGTTCCTAAACACCCATTTTGTTCCAATTATGGTTTGACACTTAGGTTGAGGGACTAATGTCCAAACATCATTTCTAACAAATTGATTAAGTTCTTGCATTGCTACAACCCAAGATTCACCTTTTATGGCCTCATTTATATTTTTGGGCTCAATTGTTGAAATAAAACAAAAGAAATTACTTTGATTTTGAACTCTTGATCTTAAGGTTCTTTTGTTAATTTCTCCTATGACGTTATCTAATGGATGACTTTTGGATTCTTTGATGTTGACTATTTCTCTACTTACGGGTTCATCTTCTTTGTCATTTTCTACATTTTCTTGGTTTTCAACCATTTGACTTTCAATTAAGTCATCATCTACCAAAGGTGATGTCTTAGAGGGAGGTGGACTTTCGTCGAATGTTACGTTCAACGATTCCTCGACTCTTGAGGTTTCTTTGTTCAAGACAATGTATGCTTTACTATTTTGTGAGTATCCAAGGAACACACCTTCGTAAGACTTTGGGTCAAACTTGGTGAGATAATCCTTAGTATTTAAAATGAAGCACTTGCTTCCAAAAACTCTAAAATATCCTAAAGTAGGCTTTTTACCTCTATAAAGCTCATATGGTGTTTTCTTCAAAGATGGTCTAATTAAGACTCTATTTAAGATATATGTTGATGTGTCAACGGCGTTACACCAAAACTTTTGTGGTATATTTTATTCGTTTAGCATTGTTCGACTCATTTCTTGGATTGTTCTATTCTTACGTTCTACTACGCCGTTTGATTGAGGGGTTCGAGGAGCCGAGAAGTTATGTGTTATGCCATTAGCATCACAAAAAGCTCTGAATTGGGTTTCGTTATCAAATTCACGACCGTGGTCGGTTCTAATTGACACAATGCTATTTCCTATATGATTTTGAATTTTCTTACTTAGAATTTCGAATGTATCAAATGATTCGTTTTTAGTTTTCAAAAACTTAGTCCAAGTATACCTAGAGTAATCATCTACTATTACCAAAGTATAGAAGTTTCCTTCGTAACTTTGTATAGCGGATGGACCAAACAAATCCATATGCAACAATTCTAGACTCCTAGATGTAGACACCATGTTTTTAGCCTTATGGCTATTATGAACTTGTTTCCCAATTTTGCAAGCATCACAAAAGTGTTGGTCGTATTTCAACTTAGGTAGGTTCCTAACGAGTTCCTTAGATGATAGAGATTGGATGAGTCTCATGTTTGCGTGGCCTAAGCGTCTATGCCACAGAGTTGAGTTGTCATCTAAGGAGGTGAGACAAAGTTTGTCTTTAGATGTTCTGTCTAATTTCATAACGTAAACGTTATTCTTCAAAACACCTTTTCCTATGGTTATGCCATTTTTAAGTATCTTACTTCCGTTTTCACTTTTCCGATGATTTTACTTTTAAGCTTGCTACCAAACATGACGTTACCTCCGTCGTACACTTGGTAGGTTGAGAAAAGGCTTTTGTTTCCCGTCATGTGTCTTGAACACCCACTATCTTTAATCCACTCATCCGGTTCTAACCCGACTTTCAAGCATACCTAAGTTAAAGAAAAACTCAAACGTTTGGTCCCCAATATCTCATGGGTCCATTTGGGTTAAACATTCCATTATCTTGATTCATATATGGAAATGGTGGATATCGGTTCCATGGCATGTAGTTGGGACCTTGAGAGTTCCTAGGCATGTTTGGGTTCCAACTATTTTGATAATGAGGCTGTGAGTTGTAGTTACTCTTTGGAAAGGGGCGTTTGGGAATAGACGTTTTAGGTCTTTGTTGAACTGTTTTAGTCCTAAACTCATTTTTAACTTGTCCTAATCCTATAGCAACTGCTGGTTTTTGTTTGTTAACAGTTGTACTAGTGCTAGGTTTTCTTGTGACTTTAACGAACTCAGTACAATCCGAAATACAAGCCTTCTGTTCATCAACAGTACCCGCGAAACCTTTGGCCAATACTGGCGGAACCAAATTTTTGGTTCCGTTAGATCCGTGGGTGTCTGAACTTGTTGGAACAGTTTCTCGTACTTTCATCGTTTGTTTCTTAAAGCTACTTAAGTCTCTAGTTTCATAAAACCTAGTCCGGTTTTATCATGATTTAACTTTTGAACTTTCATTATCTCATTTGCTAAACTAATATTTTTATCAACCCTTTTAAATTTAGAATTTTATTTGATTAGTTCTTCCTGTGTGGACTTAAGTGTTTCTAGTTCTAGTCTAAGTTCCTGACATGAAACACATGTTTCTTTAACATCTTTACCCTTTTCTAATCGTATAGATTTTTCTTTTAACCAATAAACTTCGTTTTCCAAAAATTCATTTTTGGTTTTTAAGAACTTATTTTTGTTTATGATTTTTAGGGTAATTTCACAGAGTTTGTTATATTCTATTTCTAAGGTATCATCATCAATGGAAGAATATGACGAGTCAGAATGTACCTCTTCTGAGTCATGGGCCATGAGAGCAACTTCGTAATTCTTAGGCTCATCGTCATCACCTTCACTGTCGCTCCAAGCACCACTAACAAAGGCTCTTTGAGTCTTGTTCTTGGGTGGCTTCGGACAATCTCCTATTAGATTACTAGTATCTCCACACCTAAAGCACTTCCTATCTACTTTGCATTTCTTATCATCACGGTCTTTCCGGAATGATTTCTTTTCTTCTCGAGGTTGTCTAACAAACTTTCCCCATCTTCTGAAGAATTTCTTGAAATCTCTCCCGGCCATGGCATATTCTTCGTCTTCGCTATCTGAGCTAGACTCTTCATCATCACTTGACTCTATCCTAGCTTTTAAGGCAAAGGACTTGATCTTTTCCTTTTTGCCTTTGACTATCTCCGAATCTTTTTCCATGACCATCTCATGAACTTTGAGATTTCCTATGAGCTCGTCAAGTAGCATGCTTGAAAGAACCTTGAATTCTTCAATGGCCATCGCCTTTGCTTTCCACTTCGGATGAAGTGCTCTAAGAAATTTCCTGAAAAAGTTCTTACTAGAAAAAGAATCGCCAAGTGCTTTAAGAGAAGTAACAATAGTATTAAACCTAGCAAATGCACTATCAATGGTCTCATCTTCAGGGATAACAAATTGTTCATATTGTTGTACAAGAAGATCAATTTTGTTATCCTTTACTTGTGAGTTCCCTTGATGAGTGATAATTAAGGATTGCCAAATATCTTTAGCGGTTTTGCACATAAATACTTTTTTCATATTCTTTCCTAGGTAAAACATTATAAAGCATCATTTTAGCTTCATTATTTTTGGCAATTAATTTCTTTTGGTCATCTCTGTGACAAGTAAGAGAACTATCCTCATCCCGACCACTTGATATATCATTAATTATAGGTTTATGGCCACCTTCTACAATGATGTACCATAGATCTTTATCCTTTGACTTCACATAAGTCTCAAAGTGATTTTTCCAATATATAAAACTATTAGCTTCAAAAAGTGGTGGTCTTTGCATAGATTGCCCTTCTTTGTAGTTTTCAAAGTCCATTGATCGTTTCAAGTTTTAAAATACAATATATTTTGAAAATCTTGAGTAACGTAGCTCTGATGCCAATTGTGGAAAACTAGAAGGGGGGTTGAATAGTTTTTACTGTTTTTAAAATTAATTCCCTTTGAATACTTGACGTGATTTCAACTTAATGTAAACAAACAAACAATATAAGTAAAGTAAGTAAGGAAAGAAACAATCAAACCACAACACGGATGTTTATAGTGGTTCGGTCTACAAGGACTCTCTTCCTTGCCCTACTCCACTCCTCGAGCCTCTAACTTGAGAGTTTTTCTTCACTAAGAAACAAGCTCCCTTCTAGGCGAAGAAAACCTTTACACGTCGCTTACTCTTTTTCCGGTACAAAGCTAGATACCGAGTTCTAGTTCAAGGTAGAACCAACCTGACGTCGCTTACACTTTTTCCGGTACTAAGCTAGATACCGAGTTCTTTACAAGGGTATAACCACTCCCGACACTCTATGTGTTTTGAGGACTAAAACACTAACCGATCACTACTGAATGTTTGGTATAACAATGATGTGTGAACTACAACTAAATCACACAGTGACTATGCTAATAGGTATGCAACAGTATGTTAAACCTTGATGCTTGATCTCTTTGCTATAAAAGAAAGATCACTACAAATGAAATGAATGGGTTAGTAATGTATGAAAGAATGTATATGTAATTTATGCTATATGAGTGATGAGTGAACTTGAATGATCAGCTTGCTATTTATAGGCAAATTGATCAGACAAGGCACGGATTTGGCGAACCCAAATTTAGGGTTCCGCCCTTTATTAATGTTTGGGTCCGCCGGGACATGACAGCTAGATCTTAACATATCTTATAAAGGTCTTACACAATCCAACTCATTGCTTGAAGATCTTTCCGAAATATTTTACTAAATCTACAAGTTATCTAAATGATGTATGCCATGATGTCATGTATATATTTACATTTTAGGAATTAAAATGTAAATAATGTAAATGTATATATGTATGTAACACGTATCCTAGTGATCATGTAGCATGTATATGATGAGTTTTAAAAGCTTATTACTATAAATGTAAAAGAGTTTAACTTATATTTATGCTTTGCTAAAGATAAACTTTATAATTGTCATTAACAAACTATAGCAAAGATCGTAAAATATAAATAACGTTTTTAGGACTATATTTGTATTAACAAATGTAATAAGAGATAGGCTTACACTTTGAACATCATGGAGACGAATGGAACAAAGAATCAGATGTCGAAGTTGGCCTGACAAGAAGCCCATAAATAGAGGACCCGAATGATCTACCCTTAGGGGGAGATTGTTGGAACACAAAAAGTGTAAATCATTAGTTCAGGGACTTCTATTTATCTTTTGTATTAGTATAGAGTATGTTGTGTAACATTGTGTGGTTGCGACAGCATAACACTATCGCAACACTTGTATAGTTGCGATAGTATGCTTGACTATTGTATGGGTATAAATACCCCATACCTCAAGGGTTATGAGGTGTACGTTCTTTCTATCATCAATGCGAGACTTTACTTCTCTTCTCTCGTTTCTCTCTCTAAACTAAAGCGTCCACACCCACTTTATCTCACTAAGATTATTAGAGTAGACGTGATATTATTGGAACAACACCGCCATACACTTGCGATATCCGACGATATAAATATGTTAGATTATTTACTTTCCTGATAAATCTTTTTTGATTTTCTTTCACTTATATAAAAGTCACGTTGACCTCAACATGCAATATGTCTAATTCGTTCGCCTCAAAAGCATTCCTTATTTTTCCAGTTGATATGTTATCTAGTCTTAAATTTATAAAGAATCGACTCAACCAATAGACTAACACTTACGGGAAGTGTACCCAATCGTGAATAGCTAGCCTTATAAGAAGAGAAATACTAAACACAAAACACGAAAACAAAAAATGAAAAATATTTTTGGGTCACAAAACCTCGATACGCCGTAGCAACTTTTTCTGCATACGCCGTATCCATGTCCTAGTCGATATGCCGTATCCCAAATTTGATGGATACGTCGTTTCCATAGCCTCTAACTATTTTTCATTAAACACAATCGAACTCAAGTACAAAAATCAAACAAAAATAAAAACACACATAATAAATAAACAAATAGATACATAAATCAACTAAATTATCAAAAATTAAGCCGCTCCTTGGCAGCGACACCAAAAACTTGATGTGTTATAATCAAGTATTACATTTATAAGGAACCGACTCAACCAATAGACTGACACTTATGGGCAGTGTACCTGATCGTGAATAACAAGGAAATGGTAAGTACGGGGTCGTTCGCGAGGACCGAGTTGTCTAAAGCTAAACTCGATAATGACTAGCGAACTAAAACACTTAAAGGGGGGGTTCAATCTGAGAGGTTGACCAGATAAAATGATTTAGAAAGTAAATAACTAAACAATAAAATAAACACGAGTTTGTAATCAAATGGGAAAAAGCGTGCTAACCTAGCTATTCCTCTTATGCGTAACTGATTTTTCTACGAGTGCAATGAACTAACTAATATCCTTGATTGGTGTCGAATTACCGATAAAAAAAAACCCTAATTACCTTATACTAGATAGGGTAAGCGAGTATTGAATCCACGAGGAGTATGTGGTTATAGCTAAAGTTGTACGAAATAAATGATTGATTAATGGTTGGTTTGAAAAATTAGTAATTAAACTACTAATAACTTGAATGTATATAAGAAATTAAAAGTAGAATTTATAAACAGTTGAATGAAAAGCAATGCCTCTCGGCTCCGGATATATTGATATGACTAAGTTACGATTATTATTAGTGTTTGATTGCAAACCACATAGAAATAGTTTAGATTACTCGAAATAAACAATTTTGGGTACAAGTTATGTTTACCACACGAACCGTCGTAACCCTTAAACTAATTGGGCTCGGCAGGACTCGTGCGCAATAACATGTCTTACGATAATCCAATCAAATAAGTTTATTCAAACATAAAATCAAACCAAAGATATACATTAAAATCATATTAATCAATGTTTTAAAAAAAAAAAGAGAATAACCAATAAACATTATCAAATCAAATGTCTTTCATCGTGAGAGATTATAATAGGTTTAGCCTTTCATGGATGCTGTTGAAATCATCTTTGTCACTTATGGCATCTTCAAGGTCTTCGATGGATTATTGGTTGATGAAGAGATGATTAAAGGATTAATGGTGGCCAAGGTTTTTGTGGAGTGATGGATGATGAATAAGATGATTTAGAAGTGTTTAGGTCGATCCATATATAAGGGTAGAAGTAGGGTTACAAAGTGATTTGTCTTGAAAACAATTATGGGTCGTGGGTTTTGGTAGGAGAAGTAGAAGTAATGGTAGTAGCTCTACTTTTCTTTGCTCTTTTAATCAACTGAGGGTACTTGTATGGAACGTGGCTTTTTGGTGGTAAAGTATGAGTATGGGAAGTAACTCTACTTCTCATAATCTTGTTTTCACTGAGGTTACTCCTACATGGGGCGTGGTTTTGGTGGGAAGTAGGAGTAAGGGTTCTAACTCTACTTCTCTTAGACGCAAATTTCCAACATTTTGAAGCGAAATTCAACACTTCCTATACCTAGCTCAGTTGTGAATCAAGCCTTGGTTTAAACACAAACACTGTGTTCTCGAGTTAGAGTTAAGGAAGAAAAAGAAATATGAGAAGTCATGTTCTTCAATACCACCTAAGGAGGTAAAGCAAAAGAAATGGAATGAAAGTTAGTGTGATTTTCTTCATTATTAAAGTAAAGTGTTTCCTCCTAATTTTGGGAGGAAAATGTTTACTTTACATTTCTTTAATAACAAAACTCAAGAACATAGTGAAAAGTTGTATATCTTTCTTTTCTCTTTAAGTGGCATTTTGAATACCCAAAAGGGAGTTGGTATAAAAAGTTATGGCTAAATTACTGCAACATCTTCTATATACGTCTTAAAAACGTTGGCTTCTTTCTACTTCATCCTTATGCACTCTTTTGCTCCATTTGACATTATGTCATCATTTTTTCATTCTTCAAGCTTCCAAGATCATATCCAACAGACATTAAGGTTTCCTTTAAGGTATTTTGATATAATTCTTGATCGTTTTAACATATATTCGCTCTAACCTGTTAAACACATAAAACCTCTTTAAAGTACTAGTTACCAAGTGAAATAGGTGTGTTGTAAGTAAATTGACCATGATAAATGTTGATACAAAAATCACCTAATGCGTCGGGTTGCAACACACTAACTTTTACAATCCTCCTAGGAAGACTACCTAATCGTTGTAGTTTAGTATAGGCAAGAATCAGGGGATTGATCGTTCTCTGGGGGAATAGTGAGGTAGGTTCGAAGTGTATGTTGATTTAAGTCTAAGGATTGAGGGAAGATTATATTTGATATTTTTGTATTTTACTAGAAAGCGAGTAAAAAACTGAGGTTTGAGAGAGGTTGATTTTAAACTACTAATTAAACTAAAAATGCAAGAAAATTAAATAAACAAGAAAAGGAAAAGTGGTGGCCAACTTCTTATAAGAAGTGAAACATATTTACATAGAAAAGGAAAATGGTTGGACAGTCCTACGTCTGAACTAGCCCAAATGGGAGACGCCTGTCCGAATGTCAATATCCCATCCAATAACCAGAACACGCAATAAATATCTTGCTTAATTAATTCCTAAGACATATACATTAATTGGACATTCAAGCTACCCATATAGGTTCGTAGCTAGTTTTCCAACTCCTAATGTACACACCATTGACAAGAAACGATAAACAAGCAATTAATAACTAGGTTTATGCAATTCTAAGTAAATACTAATTGCTTTAGCCTAGCATAGTAATAAAAAGACAAGAAAATAAGCAAATCGCACAATTACACATAAACATGATTGAATAGATAACTTATCTCAATAATATATGAGGTCTTCAAGGGCCAAAAAGGCCTACAAAAGCTGTAAAAACTGACTAGGATTCAGTGGTATTCGTTCCTCTAAAAGTTGCACAAAAAATAATGAAAACAATACGTTTGTATATATAGATTTCTAGTTGTGATAGTGTTACGTTATGGTTGTGACACCGTCAGCTCGCCATCAATTAGGGTTTTGATACTATACCGACTTAGTTGTGACAGCGTCATGTTGGGGTTGTGGCCCCATCAGGTGCTTCTAACGCCATCACAGACCATCTCCACACACTTAACTGTCAATAGGAGGTGACGGCGTCACACATGACAGTCACGTTGCTGGAGTTATCGTTTTTTCATTCTTCGTCCAATCGAGCCCAAAACTTGTATTTTTCCAACATTTGTTCTCCCAAGTAACTAAAAAAAAGAATCAATTTAGGGTAATAGTGGATCAAATATGCACGATTTCAAGGGCTAAATGACCTCAAAAAAGCTTATGAAATTACACTTCATCCAATATCCATAACAGTTGGGATTTACTTGTCCTCAAGCAAATATACTTTTCTACATAATAAATAATACAAATTGGGGGCATTTAGATTACTGTTAGGAAAAAAAGATTTGAAGATACAAAACATGAAGAATGAAACATGAAGGACTTAATGTGACAAGAAGGGAAACTACAAAAAGATGGAGCTTTTAGAAGATTCTTAGAGTATTTAGTTTCCTTATTGTATTAGGAATGGTTTCCTTGTAAACCTAGATGTCTCTATTATATAAAGAGACATTAGGTCATTAGTTTTTATATGCATACAATGTAGATGTCTAAAGGTGTTCGTGTGTGTCTAGGCGTTTGGTCTTGTAAAAACGTCGAGGTTTAGTTTTTGTTTTACACTTCAAGGTCAAGTCTTGATCCCTGTTACAACATGTGTAACACGTTCTTCCTTGATCAAGTAGAATTGGAGTGTGTAGTAGATTGTAAAACCTTGTTGATAATAACAATCGATTCTTTATTGAATATTCCGCCTTTGTTATTATTTGTCCTATATTAGACCTAACAAGTCTAGAGCTATAACGATCCTACAGGCGGTATTAGAGCTCGGGGAGCTCGTGATCTAGGGATTCACAAGGTTTTTGTTTGTCGAAGAAAGAAGAAAATCGATTTTGGTTTTTATTTTGTACCATTCTGCAGTGCTATTTTTAAAAGGCGATATCTCATTCGTTAACCGTTGGATCTTAACGAAATTTTTACTGGAGGTTATTTATATATCAAGGCATGTTCTCCCGGAGGGATCTTTAATCTAAGCGTTCGTTTGGAAGATATAGATCGTTGAAGTCTGCTGCAGAAAGGTTTTTCAGAAAATCGATTTTTAGGGTTTGTTCTTAATTATTCTTACGATTGATTCAATTTGCTTATCTTTGCTATTGTCGATCACTCTACTTACCCTACACAATGATATTGGTTGTTTTGTTTATCCTAAACCCTAGGTTTTCATGTTGATTGGTTTTAGGATTTATTAGTAAATCGCTAATTAAGGTTTGAGGGTTTTTAATGATTCAACTTCCTGAATTCACTTGCGCTAATGACGTTTTAGCAGAAGCTCCGGGTGTACAAAGATCTTTTCTATTTTTATTATTATTCTAAACCCTAATATTCTATCGAAGTATTTGTCAAAGATTTTAATGATCCAGGGCTTGGTTGTTAATAATTAATGACAGCAATGAGATGAACTGTTACTGATGGAGTTGAATACCTTGTTTCTATTGCTACGATATTCGTACTTGTGTGCAACATGGTAACGAGGGCCATGGAGATCATATATGTTCTTGTTAACGCGGGCAATGGAGTTTCTAGGTTTGTTGTTGTAAAGAAGTACTCCTCGATGTTTAATACTGCTGCGTTATCATCAGAACTGCTTGTGTTCATTGATGCTAACTGTTGTTGCGTGGTAAGTTAATACTGCTATTCATTGGCTCTTAGTACTACATATATGGGACTTACTACTGCTTCGAAGTTATTAGTACTGCTTGTTCAAGTTAAAACTGATCGTCTGAGTTAAACCTGCTTGTTAAACGAGTTAATACTACTCGAGAAGTGATTAATACTGTTGGTTCTTTATGAGTTTGAACTGCTCGATGAACTTTTAGTGCTGCTATTTCACTTCACAGTTAATGTTGCTAACATGTTGTTAATGCTACTAACATGTTACTTCTTGGACTTAGTGCTGCCTGTTGCTAAGACGTTTATGCTGCTACGTTCAAGTGATGCTATGATCTATTATGATTTTCTTTTCATGTATGGGCAATGATTGGGATTTAAAAGTAATTTTGAAGGCTGTCAATTTTTGTTAAGGGTAATTAGAAAAGGTGTTTAGTTGACAGAATAAGACTTCAAAGAGGTTCTTTGATGAGTATTTAGGGTAGCAAGTTGGATGGTGATTGATTTACACGTTTTGTTGACATAGTTTGGTATGGTGATTTTGGACAGAAGACACACACAAAAGGTTATTGATGTACATACACAGGATTTTTGTTTTGTTTTAAATGTTCTTAAGCGTTTAAAAAGGCTCGTGTTTGGATTTATTGGAAAAATTGTTTACGAAGAGGATTTTTTATCACTTATTTGAGATTGAAGTGAAGTTTCACGAAGGCGTTTACTTATTTCATCATCAATATTTCTTGCTATTGATTGGTGACTTGCTTGTTTATATATGGTTTATGATTGGGACTTGGTTTATCTAGTTTTCTTAGGTCAAGGGGTGGATGGACGAAGACCTAGCTATCTATTACTTAAAGGAGATACATTGTAGTACTCAGTGTCACACGAAGAAAGTCGATGTGGATAAGTTCAAGAGATTACTTAGAGATTTGTTTCTACAACAACAAATTCTCTATATCGTTCTTCAATCAACAATAGTACAAGCTTAAGTAACGAGTTTGGGATATTTTACTTTGGATTCAAGCTTGGTTTATCAAGTTTTCTTCATTATTGATCATTACAAAGAGCTTACAGATTTGAAGAATCATGAAGATGATTAATACATTGGTTTCAGGGGAAGCTTATTCTTATGATGTGTTTCATCAGTTGATGTTCGTACACCACTCAAGGGGAAGTTTTTTATTCTTACTACTGTTGATCGTTATTACTACAGCTAGTTGGAGTTTCTACTGTTTTGGATTCATTTTTCTTATATATGCGTCATGGAGGGCAATTTGAAACATTGGAAGGCTTCGATTAGGAGTGTGGTATTGGTTTGTAGTAGTCAAGATCATATTTTCATACGTTCCCTATTTGATTATAACAAAAATGGGAAGAGATGTTGTGGTGGCATGGCATGGATTAAGGGGAAGACAAGATTGTTTCATTCATGGTGAGATTTAATTATCTCAACTTCTTTACTACATCTAAGGAAGTTCGTACAACAATGTGTATGTTTTGTAATATCATCAAATAGGGGAAGATTGTTGTGTCAAAAAGATTTGAAGATACAAAACATGAAGAATGAAACATGAAGGACTTAATGTGACAAGAAGTGAAGCTACAAAAAGATGGAGCTTTTAGAAGATTCTTAGAATATTTAGTTTCCTTGTTGTATTAGGAATGGTTTCCTTGTAAACCTAGATGTTTCTATTATATAAAGAGACATTAGGTCATTAGTTTTTATATGCATACAATGTAGACGTCTAAAGGTGTTCGTGTGTGTCTAGGTGTTTGGTTTTGTAAAAACATCTAGGTTTAGTGTTTGTTTTACACTTCAAGGTCAAGTCTTGATCCCTGTTACAAGGTGTATAACATGTTCTACCTTGATCAAGTAGAATTGGAGTGTGTAGGAGATTGTAAAACCTTGTTGATGATAGCAATTGATTCTTTATTGAATATTCCGCCTTTGTTATTATTTGTCCTAAATTAGACCTAACAAGTCTAGAGCTACAACGATCCTACAATTACTAAATAAATGTAGTTTATGTCACAACCCGTTTGGCATTACACTTTTACCAGTTTCTACAAGGACAGAAATATACACTTGCACCTCACATAAGTGTTTGAATTCAATAATCTCTTGGGTGTATAAATGATATATCAATATGGAAACGAGAAAATTTACACTCACTACCTGTCATAACCATAGGCTTAATAAAGGATCAAACCTTCACCACTTTGGCGTAAGCACCTAGGATAAACTATCAAAGAGGTCTTTACAAAGGGTTGTAATGTTAGGCGAAGGGTTAGGAAAACACGGTTAAGGGGATATGGGGGAATTTTTAACTTGTGGCAAGTTAATTATCTAAGTTAATTATATATACAGGGTGGTGTTACTAAGCCAAGACTCGATAAATCAACTACAATTACAAACTCTACATCAATCTCTTTCTTTCCTATTTTCGACAATTTATTGACTTAAACATAAGCAAGGTGGCAGTCCGTTGGTTCATTTTTTCTTTCTTTTCTATTTTTTTTTTCGTTTTTTTCTTTTTTTTGCATACACTTTTTTCGTGCCATCATTTTTATCCTCTTTAAAATTACATAACATGAATATAACTTGAACATCAACATACTACGATACTAACGACCCAAATTTAGAGGATCAATACTCGTGGAGTACTTAAACATTAACTTGCGTATGGAGGTAATAATTTTATGTTCTTCCCCATTACTTTATAAATAAAATAATACCATGATTCCCAATCATCCCAAACCTATATACACAAGATATGACTCGACTTAGCAACCATGTTAGCAACTAGACAATTAACTAAGGTTTTAACATATGTTTTCACAATAATGCACTAAAAATATGTGCATACAAAGGGGGCTAAGGCGATTTGGGTGTAACATTTTAGTGGGGTGTAAACAATATCCTTCTTTTAGGAATTCCTAATGAGGATCGCAAAAAGATAGGCTCAGAGGGGTGTACTAGGGGTATCTTGCACTAAAAATGAGTGCATAGCAAGGGTGTAAGGGCAATTACTTGACTAATGAACTCAACGTAATTATAACAAACGAAGGCCAAAAACAAGGGTTAATCTTAATGCCTATTATCGTTTTGTAAATCCTAATCACAAGAATGTGATCTCACTAGCGGTCTCGGGATGCATCACTTAAGCAAGTTCTAGAATCTAATGCACTACCGGTACACTCTCAAGCATTAAAGATGAATGCTTCATAAATATCTAAAGGTGAAGCTCACCTTTTTGGGGTGGAATTTGATAGGTAGTGTAATACCCGAAATTTCAAAACATGCAAAATTACCAAAATACCCTTGTAACTTTAAATTTCAATTAATAAATGCATAAAACACCAAATAAATCTTAAACTCTTGGAAATGAGCAACATATGAAGTAAGATAATTTTTTATACAACATTTTAATATTTTACATGTACAAAAATACTTGTCACACATGAAAATGTTATATAGGCCGAAAATTTAAATAAATACACAATTATACTTTGTAAATTAAATAAAATCAAAATAAAAGGAGATAAGTACTACAAAAAGGGGAAATCAATCACAAAATCAGTAGATTGATTCACCATCACTCACTTGGGCCGAAATCTCCTCCCTCCCCCTAATAATACACGGTTTCCTACATATTTCCTTTTCTATTATCCTTTAATCCCTAAAATCAACCCCAAAAACTCCAATCGGCCACCACAAATTTTCCACGAGTTCTTATCATTTTTCCTGAGTTCCTTGGTGCCAGAGGAAGTGTATAAAAATGGGTGTTTGATTTTTGAAGGCTTGGTTCACTCGGTTTTAGTTTTTGTTCGAGTTCCATTCTAGCCGAGAGGTATGAAACTCTCACACTTCATTCGATCGTTCAAAAACTTATCTAGTATTTTTTTTGACTCTCTTTACATCATATATGATCTAAATAAAATGGTTATCATGATCCATGCATGCTATTCAAATCGTTTAGAATTAAACGAATCAAAAACCCTAAAAACGTGAATAAAACCTAAAATTGTTCATGCGAATTTTCTGGGCTTCGTATATAATTTATTTGGATTCTACACATGTTATATGACACTAGAAAAATGGTTCTTGCAATTTTTGAAGCTTAGATCGTCCTTGGGAAATTATTTTGTTAACCGGATTCAAAGGAAAAAAAGAAGTAAAAGATAAAATCAATTCGTATGAAACTAGGGTTAGGTTTTGGTGATAAATTTGATGAAATTAATATGATTAAGGTTGTGTTAATGATTGATAATGATTGGGAAAATTTAGGGTTAGGGTTTATACATTTTTGTTTTTACCGATTTAAAACTTAAAAGTGTAGGGTGTGTTTTGAAATTTTATAAACTTATGGGTTATTTTTGTAAGTCACCTTGGATCAGGGGTGAGTCGTAAAAATTATAATATGGGGGTATTATGTGTAAATTTTGTAATTAAAAGGTTTAAATGGTAAATTGTTTATATTAGTAAATCGAATTGAAATTTAATTAAATAGAGGGGCTTGTTTTGTAAATTCTGTAAATTGGAAGGTGTCTCGTATAAATATTAATGTAAGGGGTGTAATGTGTAATTTTGGATATTTGAAGGCTTAATGTGTAATTATGAATATTTTAAAGATCGATTTGTAATTCATTTAATTAAAGGGTTTAATTTGTAATTTAATTAACTTAAGGGTCTAACTTGTAAAATTGTTAAAGTTAAAGGATTGGAATCGTTAATATGGGTAACTTATGGAGTAAAATGAATAACTTGAAATATTTGCACTTTAGACCTTTATCTTTGGCATATTTGCATTTAAACCCTAAAATATTGAAAGTTGTCATATTTAACCCTAAACTATCATGACTTGCTAAAATGAACCCTATTTCCATAATAATAATTAATTGATGACTTAACCTAATTACCTTATGGAATTTGTCTAATTATGGATATTTGCTATTTTTGGAAACTTGCTAAATAAGGAAACTTTCTAAAAATAGAAACTTGCTAATTGAGGAAACCTGCTAAAAATAGAAAGCCAACTAAAATGAGAAATCTGATTTAAATAAGATATTAATTGTAAGACGACCATGTATTCGTGTAGATTCGCTGAAGATGGAGTTTGTTTCCGATCTTGGTATTTCTAGATGTGTTTTCACTTGCGGTATAAGGTACAGATATTCTACCCTTTTTCAGTAAGGGTGCCTTCGTTCTCATGACATTCTGGATTTCTGATTCATTATAGGATTCCCTAAGCCATTGCTATGTTCCCTTATACTTTGATTCGTTCTTCATGTTTCACTTACATCTTTCTATATTGGTTTGATTATGATCTGAGCCTTCTTATTTGGAGCTTTCTTATTTGATCTATGTCTTTGTTATGCTTCCCTTGATTTGCGAACCTTGATAATTGAGCCTTGCCATGTTCCTTTGATACTTGATATGACTCGTTCATCACCCTGTAACATGAATATTTGAATCACTTGATACTTTGAAGGATTATTTGATTTTGGTAACTAGATGTGAAAACCTTTCTGAATTATATATGAAAATGTGTGAGAAAAGCTATTTTAAAAAGATGCGATACTACTTTTAAATGAAAGTTAATAAAAGTTTTTAAGGAAACTATTTTTAAGACCATCTTTAAGAAAACTGTTTTGAAAGACCATTTTTATGAAAACTATTTTGTGTGATCATTTATTATGAAAACCATTTTTGAAAGATTGCTTTAAATGGACTTTTAAATAGAAACCTTTTAAATGAACTGTTGCTATGAAACTTTGATTATAAACATCTGATATTGAACCATCTGATATTGAACCATCTGATATTGAACCATCTGATATTGAACCATCTGATATGAACCATTTGATATGAACCTTCTAATATAATTGAAATGGAAATTGGACTTGAACCACTTGATATTAAATTTGAACTTGGATACTTGGACATTTGATACTTGACCCTTGACCCACAGTTTTTGAGACTACGAGCCACTATCTGTTTCACTAGGCATGAGGGTTTCATGTCCATGTCATTGATGCACCGATGGCATGACTCTAGGGTAGGAGAGTGATGTCCTATCCCGTCCCTGATTTGATTTGACTTGTGGTGTGTAGAGAAGGTATTTGGCCACCTGGGGCGTATGGATGCATCCTAGATCTGTTTTCTGTATCTGTATCTGTTATGTTATCTGGTATATCTGGTGACTGATGGTGTGTGCGATACACGTCTTTCACAATTCTGGGAGCTGATCACTCCATTTATTGAGGACTCCCCTCATATTATCTGGTATTCTGAGAGGTCTCCCCTCTATATGCTTATATGGTTACATTATTATGATATGTTCTGTTTCTGGGCTCGTAGTGGATTAT
Source organism: Artemisia tridentata subsp. tridentata (assembly GCA_021014915.2). Lineage (NCBI taxonomy): Eukaryota > Viridiplantae > Streptophyta > Magnoliopsida > Asterales > Asteraceae > Artemisia > Artemisia tridentata. The sequence goes on along the minus strand of CP139506.1, from coordinate 133,982,112 downwards.
TGTTTCTGTTACCTTATAACCTTGTACTTAGTATTTGTAGGGTATTCACTATGCAAGAAACACTAGTTTGAGGCTTGTTTATGGATCGATTGAGTAAGAACTTAGAGAGATAAAGAGAGAGGTTGGGAGCCTTTGTAGAGAGAGAAACAAGATGAATTAGATTAATGTGAAAGGTCCAACCCTTCCCATGGGTGGGAAGGGAGTATATATAGTCTTACATAATATTATGCCCCTAGCGGGCTGTAGAGTGAGCTGACAGAGGGTAAAGACCCGACCCACTCCACAATACTAATAATACTAACTAAGCTACTACTAATATTACTGATAATCCTATGAGCTATGATGTATTAATAATTACTCGGGGTGACCGAGTCTTCAGCTGAATATTCATATTCCTAACAATCTCCCCCTAAGGGAGGTCACCCCAGAAGCAATGTTCTGAATTTCAGCACTTCTTCCTTGGATCTTGACATCATAGCTCGTAATCATTGAATCTTCAATATCAAAGATTGTTGTGCAAACATCAGTGATCCGAAGATGACTTCTCTTTTGTCTTGGATGAACTTTGAGTAATCTTTGAAAGTATTATTCCTCTTGAGTCTCCAAGTCATCTTTCAGTAGTAATACTCCATGTGATGAAATATATTAAGAGCCGACATGCTCACACGATATGGTGTCATGATCTTCAGCATCAGAGTTAGCAGAAGCTGTGTTGAAGGTCTTTTAGGGTGATCATGACTTCTTTGATGATGATGTGGTGTGAACATGTGGTGATGGATTGGCATCTTTTCTGCAACCAGCTACAACAGCAACCAGCTACAGCATTCCACAGCAACAACCGCCAGAAATTCCTGCATACGACAGTTAGCAATAATTCGACCGGTACTTACAAGTTTGGACTTCGAGATAGTCAACAGCATAGTGTGAAGACTCTCTCTAATCCTTACCAAGACCGTTCCTAATCGAAAACCCACAGAGGGCTTTTTAAGATTTTACCGTAGTAAATCAACGATTAGGTGAGTCGCTGGAGATCACTCCACGACTGTAGACCGGTTGAAACTGCCGCGACCACTAAGCGTAATCCACGAGGAATTACCGAAGTGACCTGCTTTCAGGGCTGCTTGATGTTGACCCTGGCAGGAATTTCCATTCAATCATTGAGAATTACATTAGTAAATTCTCTCATAAATGTTCTGGCAGATTGCTAAGATCTGCGTAGGACTCATGAGTTTACAACTGGTGTCCTTAATGCTGAACAACCAGTGTAGAAATAATTCGTGTCCCTATGAGATCTTATTATGCATCTCATGGCTCTAGACTCTATTGTGCGTTTTGATTTGGAGATCGGAGGCTGGAGAGGACTGCCACCTTTTCAATATCATCTAACTCGGAGTGAGAGAGACGATAGGAATGTATTGAACTCCGTGACAATTGAAACAAGAATCCTTTGAGGGACCTTGAGTGGCTAGGGAGGGTTGTGCAGCGTATCACTGGGTCCATGATACTTTGTCTTCAATGCCAGCTATCAACTAAGTGATTCTGACAGCATATGTATTGACCCGGTTTCTGCCTAAGTTGTAAGGAGGGCTATTTCTTTTCACCCTTTATCTTTACAATTCTTTTTCATTCTTCAACCCCTTCAGTGCTTACCGAGACTTCCTTACTAGTACCTTGTTGGGTTTGTTCCAGTACTAGCTCCATCTCAGTCGGCACTTTTCCCTCATTCACTTTTCTCCTTTTTAATCATACCTAAGGACTTCTACACTAACTAGTGGATTGTCCCTGGGTAGATCCCTCCGGCTCTGGCGGGATCGTGGGAACTTGTACCTAACCTAACCATCCTTATAACTCCATGCATTAATTAAAATGGTCGGTCTTTGGTATTCATCCACGATTGCCAAACCAAATCTTTGAAAAATCTCTCAAAGTGTTCATGATTCTGAAACACATTTTTGCAAACACTTGAGAGTTTTATATTTTTCAAATGCTCCCCCTCAACATGTGCTCAAATGATTGTTTTATAAATTTGCACATGTTAGGTAGAGCTCGCATTTTTTGAATTGATCCACTTTCAGTGAACATGACCGATTCGAGACACGCTTACATCACTAGTTAGACTAGCTTGAAATTATTACCCGGCCTGGTCAAGTCCACAGAAAGTTTCTCGAAATGGTACACTCTACTCAGATACGTCCTTTTCGAGACACGCTTACATCACTGGTTAGACCAGCTTGAAATTATTACCCGGCCAAGACGTATCCTTTCGATTGATGACAATTCAAGTTTCGTCAATTCATTGGTGAAGACTGAGTCTTGCTCACGTGAGATGCCAAATCCTTTGTTTTGTTAAAAACATTTGCTCCCCCTCAATATGTGCATCGATATAAGAAAGATTTTCGTACATATGGAAGAGCTTGCGTTTATGACCAAAACATTTTGCTCCCCCTCAATATGTGCCTTGATATGCAAAATGGTTTAGCACATACAGGAGAGCTTACATTAATTTCCAAATCATCACATTTTATCAGAATTTCATATTTAAATCACATTCTCTCCCCCGATCAAAAATTTCAAACCATTTGAGATTTGTGATCTCAATTGATTTAAATACATTTAGAAAAATTTGGGAGAAAATGTGGCCAGGTTTAAATGTATTCTGATTTTGGAGCATACTATGCTCCCCTTGAAACAGCGAGAGAGTGTCACTGTTGATGTTTGCACAAATTTGGCAAGGTGTCGAAAATTTGAACAAATATGCTCCCCCTCAATTAATGACCCGTTTTCCATTAAAAGAGCTGTAGTCATTCAATTGAGCGACGGACATTTGTGAAAATTTTAGATCAATTTACCACCTTGTGTAACATCAAGACTCTCTTGAAGGATCAAACAAGATAGAGAATCTTGATGAAAAGAAGACTTCTCTTCTTATATACGAAGTAATGCACTGAAACGTACATCACGTCGGGAAAAACATGGATATAAAGTAATCCATGCCCAGGTGAACATCACCCGGTTGGAGGAACAACTGTCTTTTTGGCGACATGCTTTCCCCATTGTACAGTGCGGGTTGCAGTATGAAGTAACTGCAAGCCATTAAGACATGTTTTAACTGATTAGTATAACTTCTGCTCGAGCTTCATTTAAAAATCCGTGCCATTGTTGAATGACATTTCTAGATCCGTAAATGTTATCGATAAACAGAAGACATGCCTAGGTAGGACTATTTTTGGTATTTTCTGATTTTTCGATTTTTATGGGTTTTATAGATTTTATATTTTTGTATTTTTCTTTTTGATTTAAGATGCATACAACTATGTACAAGGATATAATAAGACAATCCTTTACTCCTCCTTTTCTTCCTGAAGACACTTGAGGGTTTCAGGGGTCATGCTTTTCATGCCAAGGCGTGGGAGAATAAACTGAAACCTTTCTCTTGGGAGGGCCTTGGTGAAGATGTCAGCTAACTGAAACTCTGTCCTCACGAAGTATAGTTCCACAATTCCTTTTTCCACCTGTTCCCTGATGAAGTGATGCCTGATGTCGATGTGTTTTGACCTGGAGTGCTGAACATTGTTACAACAAAGAGCAATGGCGCTTTTGTTGTCACAATATAGGGGAATTTTGTCGTATGAGAATCCATAGTCTGAAAGCTGTGATCGCATCCAAAGGATTTGTGCACAACAAGCAGACATAGCAATGTACTCAGCTTCAGTAGATGATATGGAAGTACTCATCTGCTTCTTAGAAGACCAACTAACCAACTTTTCCCCTAAAAACTGAGCTCCTCCAGAAGTACTTCGACGAGTGTCTTGACATCTCGCATGATCAGCATCCGCGTAAGCCGTTAACTCCATTGCAGTGTCCTTAGGATACCAAAGACCCATATGAACCGTGCCTTGAAGATATCGGAAGATCCGTTTCACTGCTTCAACATGCTTCTTGGTTGGTCTGGATTGATACCGAGCACACATACACACAGCAAACAGAAGATCTGGTCTGCTAGCCGTGATGTACATCAAAGATCCAATCATGCTTCGATATTTCGTTATATCCACTGGAATCCCTGAAGGATCTTCGTCCAGCTTCGTTCTATCAACCATGGGAGTGTCAACAGGTTCACTTGAATGGAATCCAAACTTTTTCAAGATCTCATTGGCGTATTTGGATTGATTAATGAATATGCCACCGGGACTTTGAGAGACTTGTAATCCTAAGAAGAATGACATTTGTCCCATCATAGACATTTGGAACTTGGAATTCATCTCTTTTGAAAAACTATCACATTCACTAGGATCTGTTGAAGCAAAGATGATATCATCTACATATATCTGAACTAGTAGTAGATGATTTCTTGACTTCCTGGTGAATAGTGTAGGATCAACAACACCCTTGGAGAATCCGTTCACTAGGAGGAATTTGGACAATGTATCGTACCATGCCCTTGGCGCCTGTTTTAACCCATAGAGAGCCTTCTTCAAGCGGTAAACATGAGTAGGATGTTCAGCATCCACGAATCCTTCTGGTTGACTCACATAGACTTCTTCCTTTAAATCACCATTCAAGAATGCCGTTTTGACATCCATCTGGTAGACTATCATATTTCGACTAGCAGCATTTGCAAGGAAGATTCTTATAGCTTCAATTCTAGCAACCGGAGCAAACGATTCTTCAAAATCAATGCCCTCTTCTTGTCTAAACCCTTTAGCAACTAGCCGTGCCTTGTTCTTTAACACATCACCATACTCATCAAGCTTCACTTTGAAGATCCACTTTAAGGCAATGATCATTGCACGCTCAGGAGGAGGCACTAATTCCCATACTTCAAGTCGATCAAATTCATGGATTTCATCCTGCATAGCCTGGAACCAGCAATCTTTTGTCATTGCTTCTTTGGCATCTTTTGGTTCGACTTTGGACAGTACGGAATTGAAGAAGCACCACATTGCATCAGTGGCTAGTTGATTACGTGTGGATACTGGACGTGAGGGATTGCCTATGATGTTGTCGATTGGATGATCACTGGTCCATTTTCTGAGGTGGTCGTGAGGTTGAAGGTTATGAACAGATGTAGCAGTGCTGTGTTCTTTAAGTAAGGATGTGTCTGATGAATGTTCAGGAGCAAATATGTTTTCAAAAGGATCCTCTTCAACAGGAGCAAAAGGATTAACTTCCAAAGAATTATTATCTGAAGATTCTTGCATTACTGGAGAAGTTTGAGTGTTTGATGACGAAGGCGATTGACTGGCAGCAGGAGCATTGTGACTGACTGATACTGAAGCTTCAGGGCCTTCTGAGCCTTGTGGGGCTTGAACCTCATCCATAGGAATTATAGCTGGTTCACTCGGGATGGTTCCATTCGTTGGCTCAAAGTATTCATCAAACATAGGATCGAATAACTTCTTCAACTCCTCACAAGTAGGTGGCACATAAGAATCTGCAGGCGTGGAATTCTGTACAAGTCCTGAACTAATGGGTCCAGGAGACAAAAGGTTAAGATCGGGTCCAGAACTAATTTGTCCTGAAGCAGGTTGCTCACTCAGCTCATCGAACGTAACATGAATGGTTTCCATGATTTTACGGGTTCTCTTGTTGTAGATTCGATACCCTTTACTGTCTGGTGCGTATCCAACAAAAATACCTACATCTGCTTTAGCTCTTAACTTTCCCAAGTCTTGACTATCGTTGGTAGGGAAGCAAAGTGCACCAAACACACGGAGAAAGGAAAGATCTGGTTTCTTGTTATGAATTAACTCGAAGGGAGTCTTCTCATGAACTGGATGAATTAGGGATCGGTTTTGAGTGTAACATGCTGTTGCAATAGCCTCTGCCCAGAGAAACATCGGTGCCTTTGAAAATATAAGCATAGTTCTTGCAGCCTCCACCAGAGTACGGTTCCTTCGTTCAACCACTCCATTCTGTTGAGGAGTGCGAGGGATACTTTTCTGATGCGTGATGCCAATACTTTCATAGAAATTACGGAGTTGTTGGTTAACAAACTCCGTACCATTATCAGTGCGGATGATTCTGACAGTTTTATCGAGCCTTACTTGCAACTGTTTTATCAGTTTAATGATAACCTCTGGAGTTTCGTCCTTGGTTCTCAAAAACTTCACCCATGTGAACCGAGAATAATCATCTACTATCACCAGAACGTACTTCTTTCCATTTATGGTTTGTATTCTCATTGGTCCACACAAATCCATGTGGAGGGTATGAAGAACTTCCAAGTTGGTGTTGATGGTTTTAGGCTTGTGGGTTTGTTTCTTGCTTTTACCCAGTTGGCATGCAGAGCAGAGATGATCTTTCTCATATTTCAGTCTGGGCATTCCTCTAACAAGATCTTTACGGGAAAGATTATTTATGGTACCGAAGTTCAAGTGGTTCAAACGACGATGCCATAACCATGATTTTGTTTTAGAGGCTTTTGAAAGCAAGCATATGGGAGAGGACTTCAACATTTCTTCAATCGATATGGTGTATAGATTGGTGCCCCGACTGCCCTTAAGGAGATCTATACCATCCAATTCTCTGACGAAACATGTATGCTTTCTGAAAGCCACTTCCAGATCTGAATCACAAAATTGACCCACAGAAAATAGATTGTGCCCTAGTCCTTCCACATAATATACCCTTGAGATAACACTGTCACCAAACACATAATCTCCATAACCCATAATAGCACCAAAGTGGTCGTTCCCAAATCTAACTGTCCCGATAAACTTTTTCACGAAGTTCTTGAGCCGCGAGCGATCCCCAGTCATATGTTTTGAGCAGCCTGAGTCCAAATACCACAGGACGATTTGTACGACCTGCATTTGAAACCAGACAACAATGGATAACTGAAAAATGTGGATCCCCAAGTGCAATTGGGGTCCATTTGGTCAGCACACACATATTCAGGAACCACAGATTTCACAGATGCTATTGTCTTTACTGAAGAGACAGAACTAGAGGTAGGACAAGACCTAGATGGAAGGCATTGTGACTTTAAGGACAGGATTCTACCAGTTGGTCTCCATTCCTTATTCTTCACAATTTTATGCATATTCATTTTAGGTGATGGTCTCTGTTTACCTAAATCGAATTTCCTTCCAGTGGGTCTCCATTCCTTAACTTTCACAATTTTATGCTTATTCAATTTAGGTAACGTGTTCTGTTTTCCTAAATTGAATTTCCTTCCAGTGGGTCTCCATTGATAGCCTATGCTAGTAAATGTTTTTCCTGTAGCTTTCCAAGTTTTCTTGCATGTTTCAGTTATCCTACCATTCTTAACGTGGGGTGATGCAGAAGACATCAAGAAGGACACAACACAATCATCATGATTAGCAGAAATTAAACAATTGTCGCATGTTTTACAGATAGCATTAGAATTCGAATTAATTACAGTACTTTTGATACTAGAATCAACACGATTCATCCTACTCATTGCAAACTTATTGTTCCTAGTTTGGGCTTCTACATTCTTCAAGTGATCATTCTTAGCTGGCGCAGTCCTATCTTTTCTTGCATTTTCTCTAGACCTTGACTCGCTAGCTTGGGTGTCACTTTTTACTCCTGTAGAAGCATCGAATGAAACATTAGTTCGTTTTTCTGTCACATGCCTTCCAGATAATGATGTGTTGGGTTCTGATGTTTTTGGTGGTAGATCAAAGGCTACATGCTTGTTCTCAACAGTAGATGATGATGCAACAAATCTATCTCTATATCTGCTAAACTTAGGAGTTGAGCCTATGGCATATTCTAAGTTTTCCTGAATCCTTTTCGTGAGTTTACAGGCATAGACAACTGCCTTATCAAGTGGCTTATCAGTCCTATCCTCTTCAACCACCTCACGAAGTGTGTCAAGGCCCTCTCTAAGATGATCGAGATATGTTTGATGGGCAAGGCTGTTATTTCTAAGCTTAAACGGAATATGCCCAACATCAACATCATACATTTTACTATCAGTAGCCTTTGGTGCATCACAATTACAAGTGGTGCATGGCATTTTACCTTTCACCCGAACCTTCAGATTCTCAATTTCATTTGTCAAAGAGGTTATTTGATCATTGTGATTGCTTCTTGTAACTTTAATAGAATCATATAACTCTTTGAAATGTTGTTTAACCTTTGAATTTTCTTCTCGATAACACTCATTTTCATAATGTAACTTATTTATGGTGTTTTGATATTGAAAATTCTGAGAATCTGAAGACGAAGGTTTATTGGTGCCATATACTTCACACTTGTTGGATTTCAATTGGGCAATTTGGGCCCTCAGCAGTCGAATCGTGTTCGTGTGAGCTTGAATTGTCTCATCTCGTTTGCTTAATTCAAAATAAGTATCAAATTCAGGAGCATCCAAGGATGTCTTGTCATTTGATATTTTATGTTTTTCATTTAAATGTTGATATTTCAATTGCAAATTAAGAAATTCAACTTCCAATTTTGAAAAACGTTTAACCATATTATCATGGTCATCTTTTTGAATTTTTTCAAGCAATTTTAAATTCTCCCCCTCAAGCTCAACAACACGATTCTGGGTGACATTTAACGCAATAGCATACTCATTAAATTGACAAGCAGATAATGCAGAATCAGTGACAGTGTAAAATACATCTTGTGCAATACATTTAGCAATCAAGTTGTCGTTAGTAATGAGTATGTTTTTTCTTTCAATCTCTCGACTCTTAAGTTCTATTGCATGTTCATTCACCTCATTTTCCATATCTTTAAACACTACTTCCATTTCTTTTATTTCGGCTTTAAGGGCAGTGTGCAACCCTTCAAAGTGTTCCTTAAGTAGCTTAAAGAATGGCATGACCTCAGTTAAGTAACACATTTTTGCATGTTCAAAACACCTTTCCCCCTCAGTAATGCCGGTTGGTGTGATTCTCTTCTTACATGTTTTATCAAAATCAGCAAATAATTGCCAAAGCACATATAAGCTGATAGAGGTTTTGCATTCAGTGGGAAGAGACAAAGGCACCAGATTCCTAGGTGTATTGGGAGGATACACTGTTATGGACGCAACTTTTCTAATGAGGGGGGTGTTGGCCTTAAGTTTATCTACCTTAAGTTTCTCATTATCTTGTTTCCAAAATATCTGTTCAGGTGTTAACTTCTTTTGAGGAGCAAACACAGTCAAACGATTTTCCTCATAATAATCATGGGGTTTGATTATTATTCGTCTGGCTATGCACTCGGGATCCCTCATTTTCTCATTCATTTTTTCCCTCGTTCTATCACTTATCTCATCCTCTTCATTTGTATAGATATGCTCAGGTTGGTCATGAATAGGCATAAGCATCACATTACCATCATATAGGGCTGGTTGAAGTACTTTCATGTCCCTAAGGATGGTTGACTTAGGTTCACCTATCATGATTTTACTATGCTTATCACTCAACTTTCTGTGCTTATGAATCATTTGAGCAGTTTGTATGGTTTGATTTTGTGTGTACAACTTATCTTCAAGCTTATTTTTTAATGTCTTGAGTCTAGAGAAATCATTTAAAAGAGTTGTTTCTTTTTGTTTGAATTCTTGCTTAAGTGTAGTAACACACTTTTGTGCTTCCTGTTTTTGTTTGACTGACTGTTCTAGCTGACTTTTCAAAGAACTCAACTCTAATTTTAATGTTTCTTCTCTCACTCTAGACTCTTTAATAAGTGTACTCATTTGACCTTCTAATTTCTGCTCATGATCATTAAGCTCAAACTTAGCACGCTGTTCATACATAGCCACTTGTTCTTTATAGATGTTTAGTCTAGTGATCAAGTTATCATCAGGGACAGGCAATTTGTTCTTATGGCACTCGCATGCATTATCTATATTACCAGCATTATCTAAAGCACGTACATTACTCATAACATAAACATCATTATTGACAAAAGATTCACCATTTGGTACATCAGGCGAGTTGTTGTGATTCAAATACTGTTCATATGAAATAATATTGCTATTTTCCATGTCAACATTACTTGAGTCAGAAACATCTGCCTGATGTACTTCTTCGGGATTCTTTTGTCCCTCGACAATATTATATGTGTCATAAATTTTTAGTACCTCAGATATCACGGATGCATTAGAGGGACCAGCTTGACGAGGAGATGAGACCAGGGAAGACAAGTTAGCCATGAAGATTGTTTGAGCCGTGGGTTCATCATCTACATCAGAGTCATATGCATCACAGTCATCTGCCTTGAAGATGTTAGGATCATTAAGTGCTAGATCCTGAACAGGTTTCTCATCCACATCTTCATCAAACGTATTTCCTCCATCTCCTGCCAAGAACAATAACTCTTCCTCATCCAATACAGCTCCATTCTCTTGAGCTTGCATTAACAGCATCTTGTCTTTGAAGTAATCTGAGTTCTGAGGACGTTTAGGTTGATTGCAGTTTCTAGCAATGTGTCCAAGCCCCCCACAATTATAACACTTGATCTGTTTCCCTTGCCCCTGATTGGCATTCCCTGCTCTATTCTGCACATAACCTCGACCCATGTTTCTACCAGCTCTCCCTTGCACATTCTGAACCACAATTTTCCCATCCTCCACCATTGCTAGATTGCGTGGGTTGGATGAATTCCTTAACTGATTGTTGGTCTGAGGGAGTGATGCTTGAAACTGTTGAACCAGTAATGAAACTTGATTGGTGAGGTTGTCAATCATTTTGTTGGTCTGAGAGTAGCCTGAGTCGAGTTGAGAGCTCATAGCAGGTACTTGTGAGTGAAGTTGATGATAGCTTGGGTTGGCTGATGATTGGATTGTCGGTTGAACATTTGTCATGAACGCCAGTGGATCATTTGTAGTTGAAGGACTTAACTTTTCTCTCAGCACCCGATCATAGACAGCATGCTTCTCATGTTGTTGCAGGTAGGCATACAGCTGTTCATAGTTGGTATCCCTTAAACCTTTGTTGAGTTTGACAGCAGTAACAAATCTGTCCCATTCAGGAGTCATGTTGTTCACAAACTTTGAGTTTAGTTGGATATTGGGCATAGTCATTCTGATCATCCTCATATCATTCACCAACTTATGAAATCTCACATAGTAGTCTGTGACGTTCTCTCCTGGGTTCATTTGGAAATGCTCGAACTCATCATACAGCTGTGACTCACGATCTTCCTTTGTGAGTTCTGACCCTGCTAACAGCATCTTAACGTTGTCCCACACAGCTTTGGCTTCAGTGTTGAAATTGATGAGCTTGTATACATCCTTTGGAAGACCTTGAATGACTATGTTTGAGGCTCTAATGTCGGCATCATACCTCTTCTTTTCTTCTTCATTAAGATCATTGTAGTTTCTAGGTCTGTCTATGCCCCAAGTCACAGTCCCATCTTCACCAGTTGTAACAACATCTCTGGTGGTACCCATCTGATATGGTCCATCGTCAATTGACTTAAGAATGTTAACTCCATTATCTTTTCCCAAGCAGTAAAGTCTTATTCGTTGTGCCCAAGACTCATAATCGGTCCTATCTAGCATAGGTGGACGAGTGTCAGATCCTGCTGCTTGAATATCTTCTGATGATGTGTTGGATGTGGTAGCCATAGTAACTACGGGATTTTACAGATCTTGTGATTTAACCGAGAAATTGAATCTTTCGCGGGAATTTCTAAAATCACCAAGACACAAACCGCATACAAGTCTGAGAGACAAACCGAGTAGATACAAACCGAGTAGATTCCACAGAGACAAACCGAGTCTACACAAACCGAGTCTACACAAACCGAGTACACACAGCTGGGACAAACCGAGTAGGTACAAACCGAGTAAATTCCTCAGAGACAAACCGAGTCTACACAAACCGAGTCTACACAAACCGAGTACACACAGCTGGGACAAACCGAGTAGGTACAAACCGAGTAAATTCCTCAGAGACAAACCGAGTCTACACAAACCGAGTAGACTTTTCAGAGACAAACCGAGTCTACACAAACCGAGTATACGCAGCTGGGACAAACCGAGTCTACACAAACCGAGTACGAGCAGCAGGGACAAACCGAGTAGACACAAACTCCCAAGCACGTCGCTTTCACTACCTTTTGTCTTTATGCCTAAACAAGTAATAAGACAAACCGAATCTGTGAATTGACACAAACCGAGTCCAAGATTACGTCCCAAGTAGACAAACCGCTGCCAAGAACACTTCAACAAATACCCACGAATTGTCCCAAAATCACCACACCGTTCTTAGATCTGTGAATCCAAACACCAAATACCACTCTAATACTATTCTTAAGCAAGAAAGTACAAAGTAAAACAACTTCTAATCACTAAACAAAGTACAAAATGAGATTTATGCTACTAATCAAACCGAACCAAAAAAACTTAAAAACTACAAATCGAACCAAGAAAAAAAAACTTAAGAGCTACACAAGTACAAGGTAAAACAACTTCTAATCACTAACCAAAGCACAAAATGAAATTTATGCTACTAATCAAACCGAATCCAAAAAAACTTAAAACTACAAATCGAACCAAGAAGAAAAACCTCAAAAACTACACAAATCCGTGAATACCAACTCTCATGGACCTAACCATGGCTCTTGATACCAATTGTAGGGTATTCACTATGCAAGAAACACTAGTTTGAGGCTTGTTTATGGATCGATTGAGTAAGAACTTAGAGAGATAAAGAGAGAGGTTGGGAGCCTTTGTAGAGAGAGAAACAAGATGAATTAGATTAATGTGAAAGGTCCAACCCTTCCCATGGGTGGGAAGGGAGTATATATAGTCTTACATAATATTATGCCCCTAGCGGGCTGTAGAGTGAGCTGACAGAGGGTAAAGACCCGACCCACTCCACAATACTAATAATACTAACTAAGCTACTACTAATATTACTGATAATCCTATGAGCTATGATGTATTAATAATTACTCAGGGTGACCGAGTCTTCAGCTGAATATTCATATTCCTAACAGTATTCCGAGGTCACCCCTCCGGATACATACTTGACTTGATACTTGACTTGACTTGATTTGACTTGGGCTCGGGTTGGGATTACTGTTCCCTTTACTCTTATCTATTGTAACTGTCTCTTAATTCCTGATATATCTGCATAACCTTTTTATTTTTCTTTCTTTCCTAACTCTGGTTATACCTTGCATTGTTTCACTTACTTCGCTATTCCATTATTACTGCTTGTTTATTGTTATATCTGTTCACTGGGCTTTTTAAGCTCAGCCGCATTTCCTTTCCTGCGGCAGGTTTTAGTTTGGAAGCTGGGTATGAGTGGAGAGTACCTTGGACTTAGAAGAATTTACTAGCTACTTTGGATTAGAGATGACTAGAAGAGCTTATATTCAGACTTAGTAATTATTGTATCTTCATTGTAACCTTGTACCTTTAAATTTTCCATTGTAACCTTTGAAATTCAATTGTATTATTTATGTCATATGCTTGTGTTTGTTCTGATATGAAACCATTATTGTGACATCTCTACCCTTGTCGAGTTGGGGTGTTACAGGTAGGGTTTTTTTTTTTTTTTTGCTAGTCATATAAGTCTTATGCATGAGATGCTTGCTGAAATTACAGTGTCACTAGTAAATGCCATAAAAAAATTAAGTTGAGCCAAATTTACATTCTTAGACTACGTTTTAGTATATTACACATCATTTTAATGACAAAGCAAATAACAAATGAAAGACTAGTTTCTAAGGTGTCCCTTTTTACCTTTTTTATACTTAAATTGAACGTTATCCCGAATATTCCAAAAGTACCAAAAACAGTATAGGGAAAATTAAAAGAGATAAAAGGAACTAATACTCCCCTGGTTTGCTCAATATGATCGAAGAATGGAAGTACGGTTAAATCCTCATCAAATAAGATATGTGATAGTCCATATGATGAAATCCTTGTCCAATATAACCTGTAAATCTTAAGAAAAACACAACTATACCTCACGTAAAAACAGTGGCAAATGATATACGACAAATGAATTCATTAATAAAAAAAAGGATATAATGCTTGCAAAAAACCTTATACAGGAATCTGGAAATTTAAAAGTTTTGGAAATTTGAAATTTTAAATTTCAACATTAAACAAAAATATGGCATTTTTTTGTGCTAAAGTACCTGACGCCATCACTTTATAAGGGTGAGACCGTCAAGGATCACCTGACAGAATTCTTCGTTTTGTTTTCTGGAAAAAATCTAACTTTTAAAACATGAGTTCCTGCAAAAATTCATCTTCACTCTATACAAATATTTGACTCGAACAAACAAACACACAAGATAGGATATATGCTACCTATAAATTATAAACTTGTACATGTTTGAATTTCATTCTTTAAAACCGATAAAACCTTTCCCTAAACTTATCGTTTTGCAAAAAAATCTTTATATTTAATGAAGACGAAGTTAAAAACAAAATTAAGTTTTTTCAACTTTTTTTTTCTTTTTTATTATTTTTTTTTTTTTTTTTTTTTTTAGAACATTTTCACAATTTATTCAAAACATGAAAAATTAAACAATTTTAATTAAGCATATATATGACACAATCCTAAAAGAATAAAACGTGAGTTGCCTCCTACGGAGCGTTTTTCTTTATTTACGAGTCTTGTAGCTAGACTCCACGTCCATCCTATTACTTTTTATATTTACTCACATACGCATCCGTGATCCTTTTAATCACTTCTTTGTTAGTCTTATACTTTGGACCTAACAACGAACAATCTACGTAATAGAGCCTCCTTTTCTCAAAGACATACTTGCATCCTTTTTCCTTATCCTCTTCACTTGCAACACAAAACGCCGATATGCAATCTAATTATAGGGTTGACACATAATGTAGTTCTTCCATATTATGAGGCTTCCTGTAGGTAACTTCATCTATTCCATCCGCAAATTGAATTGTCCCTTCAAATTGATCATAGGCTAACTTGGACACTTCCACAAAAGGTTTTCCTAATACAACCTCGGACAATTGGGTATGTATAATGCTCCTAGCATCCTCCAAAATCATAAAGTCACAAACATAGGTAAAATTTCCTACGAAAACATGCCAACCTCTAGCTCTCCCAAAAAAGTTACAAAATCGCTCGGGATCATTTAGATTTTTCCTAGGTTCTAATTGCTCATTGATGATCCAATTATAGTAAAGCCTAGAAATTACATTCATCGGGGATTCTCGGTGATGCTTCACACACCGAGGCCTTCATAGTAACATATATTTCTCCATAACCCAGTTCATACCTTACCACCTTAAATTTTTCCACAGAAATGCTCAGTGGGGCTTCATAAGGATTTTCTAATAGCCTACTTCATCGTTGCTCAAAAGCTTCAGTCTCCTCATCTACAAAATAAGGGTTAGAACGAACAAAATGATCATCAAGATAATCAAGATCATCACTACTAGAACCAAAAAATTCAACATCATTAGTAGAATTAAAGTTAGGTTGATCAGCCCATAGCAATATCCTTCCACTTGTCATCATACAAAGAATCAAGCAATTCTTCTTCTACAAAATGAACTTTACCATCACTTGAATGATAAACTTCTGGTGTATTACCTCGATTACACTACCTATCCAAATTTGAGCTACAAAAACGCCAAATTTCATATCATTCATCATCTTAGCAAAATGGAATACACGAATGCACCACCGTATCTACCTTATATTCTTGGTTACTATCATAGACGCACTCCTCATTTTCTTCAGTGTACCATGGTGCACCAATATCAAGTATCCTCGACCATCTGTCCATGAGCCCTCATGCGTCTTATACATTGGGTAATGCAAGTAAACAAATCTTAACCAATTTGGATAACATCAAATTCATCCTTCTGCTTAACACTAATAACATCAGTATTCCATAAGGCATCATATTCTGAATCGAACCAATCCACTTCTTCCTCAATCTCTTCGATGGACTCTTCATCATCCTCTTCACATTCATATCTATAATATCTCCCATTAAAATAATCTTTATAAGGTTCATATCCTGTTATGAGGATGTTAAACAAGTCATACGCTATATCAAGAATATTGAATTTCTCATTTTCAACAAACCGTTTGTTGTACCCCATTCATTCCTATTTCCTCTTCTTCCACAAGTTCTCTATCCACTAATATATTGTGAGCTTCCTTTCCCTAATAATCCTCTCATATTCCTTTCACATTGCTATTTCATAGACCTAGAAAAGCACGAAACCCAGGTAATACCCTGATCGACTAAAAGTGATGGATATTTGATTATAACCTGAATACCCATCCCAAAAAAAAAAAAAAAAAAAAAAAAAAAAAAAAAAAAAAAAAAAAATTCTGACATGATAGCTTCTTAATGAGTTGGTCAATAAATGGTAGCGGAAAGTGGTCTTTTAAAGTAGAGGCATTAAGCTTACGTTAGTCAATGCAAACTCTCCAACCCATTACAAGCCGGGTTGTGAATTTTTCCCCAGTATTGGTTTCAACAATGGTGATGCCAACTTTCTTTGGCACTTTCTGGTTTGGACTTATCTACTCGCTATCTGAGATGGGATAAATGATTCATACGTCTAACCATTTCAGCACTTCCTTTTTCAACACATCTCTCATATTAGGATTCAACCTCCTTTGAGCATCTCGGGGATGGCTTTACTTTAGGTTCCGTGACGATCCTATGCATGCATAATGATGGACTTATCAAGTCTTCCATTGTCCATCCAACTGCCTCTTTATAGTTGTTGAGCACCTTCAGCAATGCTTCCTCCTGTAAACTTGAAAGATCAGAAGCAATTATAAAAGGTAAGCTATCATTTAGCACCTAAAAATGTGTTAATACAAATATCATATAAAAACGCTATTTATATTATACGGTCATTCTAAGTTTTGTTAACGACAATTATAAACTTAGATTACGCAAAGTTTCAAAATAGACAAGTTTTAAACTATAGTTTCAACATTTCATTTACATCACTAAGGTATGAATAAATTGATATGTATCATTGTGGTAATAATCAAATGATCACAATTTGCATTTACAAGTATTTTATACAAATGTATCTTTCTTAAAATGTCCACTTACAAATATACATAATTTATTTGCACAAGTAAACTAATCTTGTTTTTTGTACAAACACTAAAGTTTACTTACACTTAACAAAATACATTTTATTTTGTCAAACCTCAACTATACAACTTATTTTACAAAAGTTTACTCACATTTTTACATATACATATTTACTTTCCTTTTTAATTAAATAAAAAATGTTTTTACCTCATGCATGAGATCATGAAGAGTTGGCTTTCTTGAATTGTTACATAAAAAATATTTCCAGATATGGAAAGATCTTAGGCAGATTTTGGAAAGATTTGGTTTTGATTTTGGAAAGATTTTCTAACAATATTCAAGTGAGATTTTTTTTGTCGGACTGGCGGACCCCTTATCTATAAAGGGCGAACCCCATCGAAAGGGTATGTGGGTTCCGCCAAACTGATAGACAGTTTGGCTATAAATAGATGCCATTTTATCTCACTTGAACTCATCCTTTGAATAACACATCTTATATACACTATCATTATTTCCATTCTCTGTTCATAGACATTTTTACATACTTACATATCCATTTTAGTGATTCTAGACTAACCTTCTTATTAGTACAGAGATCATCATCATCATCATTCATGACTACGAAGCTTCATATTTTGTTGCTAGTCTTTACATTGTACATTGTATTGTATATTATACATCATCATCATTGTATCAAACCACCATAAACTTTGTAGAGTGATTGGTTTGAATTTTAGTCCTCAAAATATATTGTGTGATAGGATTGGTTGTATCCGAGAAAGAACTCGACATTTAGCTTAGTGTCGGAATATTGTATAAGTGACGTGTAAAGTTTTCTCTGCCAGATAAGGAAGCTTGTTGACTAGTGAAAAGATACTCTCGGGTTGGATACTCAGGGAGTGGAGTAGTGCAAGGAAAGGAAGTCCTTGTTGGCCGAACCACTAAAAATCTCCGTGTCGTGGTTTGATGTTTCTTTCTTTACTATTTACTTGCATTTACATTGTTACATACTCATTTATATTTATACTTTTTGATTTCATATCAAAGTTTCTAAAGAAAAAAAATTAAAATCGCAAAAATGATTTAACCCCCCCCCCTCTAGTCTTCCGTAATTGGCATCAAGAGCTACGTCACTATGGATTTCTAAAATATGTTGTATTCTAAAGTTTGGATCGATCCATGGATTTTGAAAACTGAAGAGAAGGGCAATCTATGCAAGACAGCCACTTTTTGAATCTAATGGATTTATCTATTAGAAAAATCGTTTTGAAACTTATGTAAAATCGAAAGATATAGATCTTTGGTATATAATTGTTGAGGGTGATTTTAAAACAATAATAAGGGATGTTACTAGTAGTCGGGATGAGGTTGCTCCGCATAATCGTCAAAATGACGAGCAAAAGAAAATGGTTACCAAAAAAACAATGAGGCTAAAATGACGCTTTATAATGTCTTACGTAAAAAGGAATATGAAACAGTTTTTATGTGCAAAATGGCTAAAGAAGGCAATCATTAATCGTAACTCATCAAGGAAACACACAAGTCAAGGATAACAAAATTGACTTACTTGTTAGATGAGACAATTAATAGTGGATTTGCTCGCTTTAATACTATTTAATTCTCTTAAATCATTTGGCGAATCTTTTTGTAGCAAGAACTATGTTAGGAAATTCCTTAGGGAACTTCATCCAAATTGGAGAGCGAAAGTGACGGCCATTAAAGAATCAAATGACCTATCAAGTATGTCACTTGACGAGCTTATCGGTAACCTTAAAGTTCACTAAATAATAATGGAAAAAGATTTGGAAATCATCTAACGAAAAAGGGACAAGATCAAGTTTATTGCTCTAAAAGCTAAAACGGAGTTAAGTGATGACGAGGAATCTAGCTCGGGTAGTGAGGATGAGGAATATGCCATGGCTGTGAAGTACTTCAAAAAGTTCTTCAAAAGATGAAAAAGTTCGTTAGACTACCACGGGAAGACAAGAAATAATTCCGAAAGGATCGTGATTACAAGAAAGAAAACAATGATCGAAAATGTTTTAAATGTGGAGATACAAGTCACTTAATAGGAGATTGTCCCAAGCCACCCAAAAACAAGAACTAAATGGATTTCGTTAGTGGTAAACTGTGACAAGGGTGCTTGGGTACATCAGATACACTCGAGAATATGTTTTTCATTATACTATATATCCAGCTATTATCTAAGGATACAATGATGCAAACTGGATATCTAATTTATAAGATTCTAGATCAGCAAGTGGATATGTATTTGCACTTGGAGGTGGAGACTGGAAATCTTCCAAAAAGACGGTTATTTCTAGATCCACTATGGATTCAGAATTTATAACCATAGATAAAGTGTGTAGAAGAGACAGAATGGTTATGTCAATTTCTAGAGGACATACCATGGTGGCCCATGCTAGTAACGGCCATATGTATACATTGTGATGGTTAATCGGCGATTATCAGAGATCATAGCATAATGTATAATGGTGAGTCAAGACATATTAGACGTAGACCAATACTATATGACAACTACTCTCTAGAGGAATTATTACTATTTACTAAGTGAAGTCAAAGGATATATAGCGGATCCGCTTACGAAAGGCTTAAGCAAAGAGTTAGTTAAGAAGTCATCAATGTTAGCTCTGTATTCAAGATAATGACAAAGTGGTTAGCTTGATGACTATATGATTGAATATTAGCGGATAAATAGGCCCAAGCCCGGTTTGTGGGTTTAGGGTATCTAGGGTTTCACCATTATAAATACTGGTCATTAATAAAGTTACACCTACGGGGTTTCAATCATCTAGTCATCAAGCTAATCTCTTTGTCATTATCTTCAATACACAGCTAACAATCAAAAGGAATGAGACTACATCCCGTTAATTAGCCAGTTTATATGAAGAAAAACCTAACCTAACTAACCAGAGATCCTTAGATATGAGTCCATTAGGACAACCTAGTCGTATAAACTGTGGGGGAGTCACTGTTCTGGGTTAACCAACCTCCTAAGACACATAAGGGTGCTAATAAACATCCTGGTCCATTCATGTAACATTCAAATACGAGGTCACTAGTACAAATATGGGATTTCGTCACACATGTGGTATTTTGAATGGCTACACAGTAACTTTTTTATGTGACTAAATGTACCAGAATAAAATAAACAGCCACACTTGATCCGACTTGTGTGACCATTTCGGAATTACATCTGAGGCTACAGCCACACATTTGAATATTTTCGTGACTAGAGGTATCTGGTAAAACTTGTTTTGATTATTTAGTCACTTATAATTTGGGACGTGTGAAAAATACAAATAAGTTTGAAACATTAGTCACACTATATATATACATATGTGACAAATATATGTCACACAATTGAACAGTGTGACCATAATCCATATATGGTCACATGAAGTAATTGTATATGTGGCTAAATCATATACTCAAGTTTGTCACACATTATTTAAAAGTGACTGCTAGTGTTTGTTGAAAATTTAGCCACATATGAATTTGAAATGTGTGACAACTGAAAAGTAAGTTTGAAGCATTAGTCACGATATGCATTTAAAAGTGACAAATATATGTCACACACTTGAACAGTGTGACCAAATGTCATATGTGGTTACACTAAACCATAGGCATACATGATTAAGTGTAACAAAAATTCGATACATATGGTCACGTAAGTTAATATGTGTGTCTAAAGTTTAGTGTGTGTTTGCCTGCCAAATCCTAATGTGTATGGTCACATTTAATTGTAGCACAATCATGTGACTATAGGCTATACAATAGTCACACCATATCACAAATGTGTATCTAAATTATGTTTATGGCCACATTATAAGGGTATTATATGTGACCAATACATTCAAAATAGTCACGTTGTGAAATATTCATGTGACTATTTTTTATCATTATAACAAAAACGGTCCTAAATGGTCCTAGTATGCAATAGTCAAAAATTTCAAAATATCGATGTTTTGGCTCTATTGTAAGAATTTATGTTGTCTTTAATCCTATCTAGTTGTTCAACAACCACATTGTACCATATTATATCCTTTTTTTTCATGCATTATATAATACCCCAGTTATCATCAACTCTTTATCATATCAATTTCTTTTCACCATGGATGCACAAAATGGTTGTCAAATGGTCTGCATTGACTGTTGGGTTGAAAGTGAAAACAAGGCTGGATTGACCTTTTTTGCAAGGCGTCCCCCTTATACGGATTTCAGGTGGTATGTTTGTCCAGTGTGCCTTGAAAGAAGGGGAACCCCATCTTATACTGGTAGAGGTGGTGTTACAAGGGAAACACAACTACAACAGATAGTAGTGGATATGTAATTGCCTTACATATTAATGCATCTACAAGAGTTGGTGCTTACTTGGGCAGATAGTGATGAAGAAACTAAACCAACTGCAACTCAAACAGCAAGTGGAGTATGCCCAAGTCAAGCACCAACTGAGGAACCTGCTACTAAAAAACCAAGTGAAGAATCTGCAAGTCAAACACCTAATGAAGAACCTCCAACTCATAAACCAAGTGATTCACCTGATAGTCAATTAACCAAGTGAATCACCTGCAAGAAATGCTATGTTGTCTTTCAGTGTAAACGTAATTTAACTGATATGTTGAAATTAATATGTTATTAACAATGCAGTATGGTTACTACTTTTTTTTGTATGTGTTGACTTTATAAGTCAAACTGGGTTATTCCAAACACTCCACAATGTGTTTTTCAACTATACATGTTTGTCTCATAAGCAGTACTAACTATACATTCTAGCAGTCTTAACTCTAACTCTAGCAGTCTTAATTCTATTTCTTGTCATTGGGTCCTAGATACTTTTCCAACTTCTTGAGCAGTTGATATGCCATTTCATCATAAGTAAACTGAAGCTGGAGTCGTTTCTTCCCAAAAAACATCTGATCTAGAATGTCTTTGAAAATTTTTAAAGGGTAATCCTTTTCTACAAGCATGTAGATCACCAACTCATTCACAGTTAAAGCATGTACTCCACATCCTTGAAAAAGTTTCCATTCTTTAACAGTATTGTGCTTTAGTCTTCTCCAACATTCATCCTCAGGATTTGGTTCAAACATTACCTTCAAGTAATTCCAGACTGCTCTATCATAAGCTTGTTCTGGTGTCTTATTACCAAATCTTTCTTTGAGTAATTTCCATAGAGCTATCATATCTTCTCTATCAAAATTATAAACCATTTGAAGAAAGCTTACAAACCTTCTAGAAGAACCATCATGCCTCTTAATATCATAATAAACTGTTTTCTCATGAGATCCAGACTTATAATCAACAATGGGTTGTTTAACACTTAAAGGTTCTGCATCCATGGCTTCTCCTTCAAGTTTTCCTACAGAGACAACTGTAAGTTCAGTGTGAGCTTGCATTTGTTCTTTAGCAACAGCTTGCTCAGTTTGTTCTTGTTCTCTGCTCTGTTCTTTCTCTGCATTTTGCTCACTCGTCTTCTTTTTACTACTTTTTCTTTCCAACTGTTCACCTGCTCTTTTTGAACTTGTTTTCTCTTCTTTCTTTTCTTCACTGCCCTTCACCACCTCAGCATTCAAGAAGCTTTCAGTGTTTCTCTTGGCAATTGCATATAATTCTTCAATTCTTTTATCATTCAAGAATTTCAAATCCTTTAGTTTCCAATTGTCCACATTCTTCAAATACCTGCACATGAAAGCTCTTCTTTGTGCTGGAGTGGGTGGCTTGTTCTTCTTAGCTGCATATCTTTGTTCTGCATAGAACTTCTTTTTTGCATCAATAAGTTCTTTCAGCATCTTGGATTTTTCATCTATTGAGTACTGATCTTGCTCTTCTTGAGTTAGTTTCTTAGCAAGCTCAAAATCAGCATCAACCTGAACCCTTTCCTCATCCCATGAAGCTATTAACTCTGCATTTTTAGCATCTTTTTCTTCTTGTATTCTCTTTTGTTCCAAAATTATCTGATTTTCTGCTTCATACTCTTGTGCTAATTTCTTAGCAACTTCAGCATCAAGTTTTAATTGCTCTTCTTTTGATAATGGTTTCTCCACAGGCTCTTCAGTAAGAATCCCTTTACCTTTGCCTTGTACCTGTGGAGTTGATTGTTTAGCTTTTGGCTTTGATGATGGCTCTTGTATCACAACACCTTTGAGTACTAGTTTTGATGTCTTCAACTTAGCAAGTACACTAACAGCAATTGTATCCTCTGGTGTAGCAGTACTAGCTTTTGTACTACCAGCTGTAACTGGCTTACTAGCAGCAATAATTGGACCACTAGCAGCAGTAATACCTTGATCAGTAGCACTATCAGTAGTTGTAACCTTGACCAAATAGCTATCAATCACCACTTGATTCCCTTGGTTATCAGCAACTAAAAATTCCATTGGATCACTCTCTGCACCAATACTTTCACCCTCTTTAGCCTCCCCTGAAACTTTGCCTTCATTCCCCTCATGTTTGGGAGCATCCTTAGAAGCTTCAGAAGATTTAACCATGTGTTTGGGAATTCTTGATCCTTTGATTCCTTCTAAATACCTAACCCTTCTCTTCAAAGTCTTTTGTCTCCCCACTTTGAGATTTGATGACTCCACCTTAAGCTTTGATGACTCTATCTTGAGAAGCAGCTGTTGTTTGCAGATCAACAATTTGTACAGACAGCTTGGTGCAGGTATCCTTTAATTCATCCAAAAATTGCATACTATCCTCACCACTTCGGCTTGTGTTACCTAGCCCGAGAGGTGGATCATTGGAAAAAGTTAAGTTCAGTCTCACCCCTAGGATGAACATCTGAACCCCCCATTGTTTCCATGTGACTGGGTCCTTCACCTAAATCAGTTCCATGAGGACCTGACTCATTAGAAGTTGTCTTGGTTCGGGTCTTAATGATGTTACCACTGTCCTGTGCTGCTTCTAAGCTAGACACAGTAGTGGCAGCCCTTGCCAACATGTCACTCTCCCCACCAGTGACAGCCTCATCTGCAACAGTTGGTATAGAACCACTAGCCTGAGGTAGCTCAGTGTTCTTGGTGTGAGTCTTGCGTTTATAGGTCTTTTGTTGTTGTTGATGAGATGTTGCCAAAATTTTGTGTGTGTGATGGGTTCCAGCTGGGATCGCTGAACCTTCACCCATTTGGGTTTGGGCTAGTGCCACCATTGTTCGAAACAAAGGTGTCACTTTCCCAGAAAAATCTTTTCCATCCCTCCTCATAATAGCAAAAACCTTTTTGGTAAGGTAGGGAGTGGAATAAACTCTTTTGTGACTTTTCTTATTTTCAAATTGGTTGTCCAAAAAGAGTTGCAAAAACCTTGGATATAAAAAATATTTACCTGAAGAACTATCCAAGTTCTTAACCATACTATCAAAAATTAATTTTGAAAAATTAAATCTTTGTTTATTTTCAGCCAAACAAATTATAGCAGAAGCTAAATTACTGCTAAATTCATTCCACGCAGTGGTCTTTGGACTTAGACACACTAAGACAGTATGAATTAAGAATTTCCACTGAGGAGAAAAATTACCTTTATAAAACTTTAAAGCATCTGATTTACTCTCATAGCCCATTAGTGAAAGTTTTTTAAAGATTGTAGTATTTGGAAGATTCTCAACTCCATTAGCATCATCTAGGAGAAGATCTTTTCGAATAGACGCCTCTGTAATGAGTATCCTTTGCCCATCTACAAGGGCATGGATTTGTATTTCCCCTTTAATTGTTTTGACCTTATCAGACGACCAAAACTGGATAATGTTAGAAGTATGTAGGTTTTACTGTTAAGGCAAACTTAATATAGCTTGCATTAACGAAATCAATGATCTTAGTAAAATCTATAGACTCATTGGATTTTTCTAAAAAGGCAACATTATTATGAGTTTCGGTAAAAGTTAGGTTCGACATTATGATTTGATTTGGGGGTATTGCAATATGACGATTAAAATTTGTTTAGGCCGTGGAAGAGAGAGAGTAATGTGTGCGTGAATATGTTTGTGTGCCGCAATTGGGGATTTATCCCCTTTAAGTAAAAAGTGACACAAACGTAGCCTGCACTCCCAAAAAGTACTAACGGATACCCAGAAGTACAAAGTTTTACGCTAGCAGTACAATTTTTTGCCTAGCAGTACAAACTTTGTGCAAAAACTTTTTCTCAGCAGTATGAACTCAATTTTCTTTTAAAACCATACTGCACTCATTCATTTGGAAGGGATTAAGTGTAAAGGAAGACACTTAATCAGTTTTGGTGATATTGTTGTTCTTGCATTACAACACAGTTTACTGTTTCAGTGTTAATAGTCTTCTAAGTATCCAAGAAACCAAACACCCCTTTAACATCAGGGGAAACACAGATATCATAAACTAATAATAATAATTGTATTCAAATATCATAAACTTATATGAATATATAATAACATAGTCAAAATAAGATAATTATACAAAAGATACATTAAGAAATATATAAACTATCTTCAATACTTTTGTAAACACCAACTATTTTCTCTCTTGTATCTTCTATTTCTGTGTTCCGATCATCTACTTTCTTCTGATGCTCCAAAATGATCTTTAAATCTTCCTTGTTCTTTTCTTCCAGCCTCTTTATACGCTTGTTGTAAAGATCTATCAATGTTTTTTCAGTTCCATATTTGCCAGAATGACATTTCTCCCAAATATCTTGGGATATGTCAAAAAATTTCTTTAACTTTTTAGGGATTGGAGGAGGAGAATCATCCCTTGGGCGTTTTTTTTTTGTTTGAAACAGCAGTTGAAGAGGATTCAGCCATTGAAATTTGAAATATAATATCTAATGAAAATATCAAAGGAGTTGTATATGAACGGTTGATTATGAACGGTTTTCCAATCGATGGGTATAAATAGGCTGGAGAGGTATATGAACGGTTCCCAATACTTTAGGCGGGAAAAGGGACCATGGAAATGCGCCAAAAGTAAACTGATAGATAATATTGGTTCGATTTGGTTTGTTTTTGGTTTGGATTGACTAGCGTAGTTGATTTGGAATTGTGTTTGGTGTTGGATTGACTAATTTACTTGTTGATTAGGGTAATTGATATTTTCTATATTAATGATATTAAATCTGATTAGGGTTTGACTCGACAAAATGAAACCGAAGGAATGTTTGGAATGATTTGGGATCGGGTTCATTATTATTGACCCGAGGGAATAAATGTTTGACCGTGACTCGAAAAGAAATAGTAACTCATTTGTTGCGACTTAATATTGACTCAACTTGGACAAAATAAAAGAAAGAAATAAAAACAATTGTTAAATTAAAAGCTGTAAAGATATTTGTTATTAGAGCATTCATAATGGTTAACGCACCAAGTGCGTTAAACCTTAACTTTCACTGCGTTAAGGTGTGTTAACCATTGGAAGTGTGTGCGTTAAGGGTGCGTTAACCCATTAATGCCACGTAAAGGTGAGCTATAATAATAATTAAAAAAAAATCATTTCTACCCTCTCTAGTATTATGGATCCGTTGTGTTTAAAAATAAATTTACAAAACACCTCATTGCTTCTTAAGCAGGATAATCAAATTCAAATTCAAAATTCAACTACAAGCGGGATAATTTAATTTCAAATTCAAATTTCAGGGTGCCTATATATACAACACCACCAGAGTATTATTATCACACACACAAGTCACACACAACTCACACACAGATTCTCAACAATGTCTCGCAAAGATTTCTCCCAACAATTCCCAACTCACCGTGACTTCTCCCAACAATTTCCAACTCACCGTGACTTCTCCCAAAAATTTCCAGAACAACACGACTTTACCCAGCAATTTCCAAATGAACCGGTGAACACACCACCGGAAGATATCTTTCTGGTGTTCACACCGGAAAATGAAGCGGCCAACAATCCACCGGCTGTGGAAGAACAACCAAATCCACCGGTTGTGGAACAACCGGCAAATCCGTTTGGACTGAGTGAGGATGAACTCCGACTTCTGGAGCAAGATGAGGAAGTGGGGAGAGAAATAGAACAACGCGAACTAGAAGAGGAAGCTGCTCGTATGGAGTAGGAGAGAAATTGGTTTTATATTATGGAAGGAAAGTATTATGATGGGGAGTTTAGGTCCTCTTCGAGTGAGGACGGTTGGGTTTCAGATGATTCCTTTTCTTAATTTGTAGTTTTAGTTTCTATTAATCGTACTATGTATTGTGTTTTAAGTTTAATGTTTAATGTAATTTGTGTTTTAACTTCAATGATTAATGTAATTCGTGTTAGTTGTTAAATGAAGTACTAATCATAGTTTAGGGGTTGATTTTGAAAATAGTTGAGTTAAAGGTGAGTTAAGGGTAAGTTATGATTGCGGGTGTTTTTTTTTTTTAGTTAAAGGTGAAAAGGTTAAAGCTGACGTGGCAGTGTGTTAAACTTTAACACTGAGTGACCATTGGGAATGCTCTTAAATTTGGTTAATTACGAAGTAAGGAAATTAGAAGTGTACGTGAGACCATGATTGTTAGGATCCCGATCCTGATCTTAGGATCTTAAGATTTTACGATACTGCAAAGCAAAAACGATCCGGATCTTACAAATGATCTTTAAAAGCCTAAGATCTTACAGGATCCCGATCTTTACCATAGGATCTTAAGATCTAATACGATCCGATCTTACTTTTCTCGAACCACAAACTAAAAAAGTATGGAATGTATTTTGTAGAATTAAAAAACAACATGTTAATATTCTTAAAATTTTCATAATCATAATTTAAGACAACATTTCTATGAAATATTTACATAATTTGTGTTTATGATATATATTAATTTATAGATTTGTATAATATTACAAAAACTATTAACAAAATGTCATTATAGTAGGATCTTAAGATCCCAATCCGATCTTACAATCTCGATCTTGCAAAGACAAAATCAATCCTAAGTAGGATCCCGATTTTGAAAACCTTGTGAGACATTTGGGATAAAAACGGAACACACGAGGGCTATTGGACTATTCGAGACATGCTACCCGTAGACTAACATATTTGGATTTATTGGACTATTTGTTTGGTTATTGTTTGAGTTACGGATTGGTTTAGCATTCAGGGTTTAGGGTTTGTATAAATACTCGTTATATTATAAATGACTCGGAAAATTGATTTTCAATAAAGTCTTTTGACTTGGAAACGTTCGATAAATGAAAGAGTCATGGTGAAATTTTGTTATTTCCAAAGATTAATTTTGTCGTAAGTCCAAACTTGTTTTAAATCATAAAACAAGTATATATACCTTGTACTAAAAAATGGGATTATGGGAAAATACCGACGATCACGTTGCGTTAAATCGTTTGATACGATATTCATTTTCTTTAACTTTAAAAAAAATTAAATATATTATAGTATTTTCTTTTGTTTTGTCGGTGGATTTTAGTGTGACTTAATATTAATACCGCCAGTTTTGTCCATATAATATTCAATTACGGATAACCGATACCCGCGGGGAAACCCAAAAAACCGATGGATAATATTAATCGGGTATCCGGTGGGATATGGGGTGGGTACGGGTATATTATAAACGGGTTCGGGTACGGGTACACTAAAACCCGCCCTGAACCCGAACCGTTGCCATCCCTAGTTACCGGCTATAGCTGGTTTTCATCGCCACGTCAGCACCATTAGCCTTTTTTTTTCTTCTTTTACAAATCTTGCCACGTCAGTTATAGTTAAACCAAACCACAAATTCAATAGTCAACCGGCAATTAATCCCTTTACCCGATCATTTGTAAACACACACAATAATCAATAAACCCTAATCAAAATACACATTCTTCTGGCAAACACAAACACGCAAACAATGAATCCAAATAACAACAAAGGTATGTTTTTTAATGTTTTCACATATCAGTTGATGATTGATTGTACAATAATTAGTATCAGGCTTTTGATCTATAAATGGTGATGTTAGTGGTTGTTACCGATTCTAATGTAAAAAGGGGTTGTTTTGTATTTTATAATGGTTGTTATGCTATGTCTGATGTATGCTCTGTTTTTTTTTTTTTCATACTCTGATTTTCGTATACATAATGGTTGTTATGCTATGTCTAATTAAGTGTTTTGTGTCTGAGTATTTTTTATTTTTGTTGCCTGTTTGTGAGTACACTGAGAGGTTTAAATCAATGAGAGCATTGGAATGTGCCTAGTTTGTGATTGGCTAGTAATGAGAGTACCTAGCAGACTTGTTTGTGCTTGGCCACCAATGAGAGGTCCAAATGCAGCCTATTAGAGTACACTGAGATGTCCATTGAGACTACAAATACAGGCTTTTGAACTGTTTGTAAGTACCCTGAGAGGTCCAATGTTTTTGAGTACACTGAGAGGTCCAAATGAGAGGTCCAAATGCAGCCTTGTTAGCCACCAATGAGACTTGAAATGCAGCTTAGTTTGTGCAACATTGCTTCATTGTTTGGGATACCACAAAAGAGGACCAAATATGAGAACAAAATGGATTCTTCTGCAATGGTAAACCATCAAAAGGTTTTTCTTTGATTGTGATATAGTTTAACATTTGAATCAATAAAACTGATTTAACAGTTGTTATTTGTAGATTTCATACAAATTTCTTCTGATTCAAGCAGTTCAGAATCAAATGATAGTGCTCTCAACCTCCTTCCTGGCCTCCTTGCTAGGTATTATCCAGAGCAACATTCTGATGCAAGTACTGATACTTGGGAAGTGGAACCTATCCAAGCCATTGAACCTCCAGAGGAACTCCCATCTCAAGCTCCTATCCTGGCTCTCCCTGTGCAAGTTCAAATACCAGTTGAAAAGGCACACAAAAAGAAATTTACTCAGGATATTGTCTTGGGAATGCCGTGTAAGAAGAATCCTATAGGTTTTGTAGCACCTTCTAGCAGCCATGGGAAAGGCAAGAGGAAGATGGTTTAGGGGTTTAGGATACACATTAACAGCTGCTGTGTTTTGTAAATGGTATTTGGTTCAATTCTGACATTTAATTTGGATACTGATTTTCCCTTATGTATGTACTGTATTATGTTTTCAATATTCTCCTTTCTGTATTCCCCAGCAACTTGCTGGTTTTGGATTTCAATATATGAATAAAAAGTCTTCAATGTTCAAAAAAAAATGGTAGCAATTTGTGTTTTGTAAATGTAATTATTAAAGGTAAAATAATTGGTAATTATGAAAGTATTTTGGTTTGTTAAATGGTAGCAAATTGTGTACTTGATGTGATGGTTGCACAGTTAGATGGTACATTTGCGATTAAGATAATGATATATAACATTTGGAGCCAAAATTTTGATTTATTCAAGTTTATGCTTTGATTAACAGCTTCAAAGGCAAAAAATTTGAATAATTCGATTGTTAATTTCAAATTAGAACTTGGAGCCAAAATTTTGATCCAAAATTTTTAAATCGCCTAATTACAAGCAGTTACCAAGAATAACGATTCATATTCTTAATATGCCCTCTTTTCTCTCATAAAAAAAATACTGCAAAGAAAACACAAAAATAAATCTTCTATCACCAATACTCTCCAAGCCAGAATCATTTTCTTTTACCCATTGTTGCTCAGAGTCATGGAAATTGAACCCATTATTGAAAATCAACTTTTGCTTCCTGCAGATAATGAACATGATGATAACAACTTAGAATATGAATCCAAAAAGTATTCTGATGATGAAGAGCTAGATGCGCCTAGAACCAACCAACCAGATAGGATACTAGCTAAGAGGGGCATAACTAGGCTAAAAGTGTTTTGCCTGTGATATGGCCAACCAGGTGGAATAAAGCTCAAGGTAACCTTCGATGCATTGAATAGGGTATCAGGGGAACACAGAGCACAGTTTTCAAGTTTTTAGGAGATCTGGTTCGCGAGCACATAGGTTTGAAGATTCTTTCCTGGAAGAAGGTGAATAACGAATCAAGAGATAAACTATGGGCTAAAATCACGGTACATATATACTATTTTGTAACCCAAACTTAATAAGTTTATTGTAACCACTCGTAAAATTTCACCTTATAAATAAACAACTTTACAGAATACTTATCCTTTTCTACGTATAAATTTTTTTTTTTACTATCTGATCATAACTACTATCTAATGTGACGTAACTCACATCCTCGATAAACGTGCTCCCACGCAAATCAACCTAACGTACTTAATGTTTATCTTATATAAACATTTCCATATGTCAAGAATAAAACTTTACGATATCTCATTTGCCACTTTACGTTAATTCGTTAATGTACGTATAAGCTAAACGTTTCTTATCTACTAGGATTTCCCTGAACCCTAAACTATTATAATAATAGCTACAATAACAAAACCCTAAAAATACTAAAGTAAAAACTCATTTAAGTAATGTACCAGTTATTAAAGCACAGAAACCCTAAATCCACTTTAACTCCTGATACAAATCCTAATTTCATAAAAACAATGATTTTATGTAATAAAATCACTAACTCTAAATAATATACATATGATTTTTATAAAATATATATGTACAAGTCCTTTAAGCCAGGGTGCAAGTCATTTAAGCATAAAACATAAATATTAATAAAAATACTATATTAACTTTGAAAATATTTATTTTAAAGTATATTGTACAAGAAATTCATGCACTACTTTTTAAAATAAATTTATTAGACTTACTAAATATTTGTACAAGCCCTTAAACCCAATGTACAACCCTTCAATGCATAAAACCCTAAAATCTCATTTATATATTTTCAAACCTAATAAAATTTACATATAAATAGTATAACTTAACTAAATATTAAAAATATATTTCCTATAATATTTACACCCTAGTACAACCTTATTAAGCTAGTAGTACAACCTTATATAGCACAACATAATTTCTTTTTCATTTCTATATAATTTGATATATATACCTATATATGTAAACTTTAATTATTTTTCTACTTAACCAATACTTGAACTAAACCCTAAAACTAATCTAGTTAGACCCTTAAACCCTAGATACCACACAACATAGCCCAATGTACTACTCTTTAAATGCCCATTCGACCCTATTCCATTTCCCTTAGTTCAAATCCAACAAATATCAAACTAAACTCTTTCTTTTCAATTCTCCAAGCAACATATATACCACATATACACTTCTAAGATCCATAAGACTCCACATAACCATGTCTTCTCTAAGTCAAGAAAGGTAAGTATATTCTATGGAGAGGCTTTTTCCACAACATACTCATCCTCCCCTCCTCCCATGTGGCGCCCTAATGACCTAGCACACCTCACCATGTTTCCCTAATCCCATGACAAGGTGACATAGTCACTTTGAAACCCTAACTCATCTTCTTCTATAAATAGCAACATTAAACGCCCCATTTCAATTCATATAAATCGAACCTACAAAAAAACCAACCATACCCTCAATAGCTACTGATCAAACAGCATACACATAGACAAAGGAAGTCTTTAAGAAGCCTAGAAAGGAGAAGGAAGAATTGCATTTCCATATCAAACCCTTTTTCGCCAAAATCTTTATTAGATCGAAACATAGAACAAGTAAGTATTCTACTTTCTTTTCTTACCTTTTGTAAACTAAAAACACATAAAATGTAACCCTAAATAAAACTCTAATAGTCATCCAGGCCAAATTGCATGTTTTCTTTTCATTCTTTTCTTGTCGAAATAAACCAAACAAACCCTAATTCATATTATTTTTTTTTTATGAAACAAGTAACTTTGAAACATGTTAGGGATAGTTTAAATACACATATCACCATAATAACAATCACTAAAAACTAGCTTTAACCCTTAAAAACCAAAAACCAAATCTCTTTCTTTTCTTTTTCTTTTGATCGAACAAACCAAACACACCCATTTCATTTTAATTGTTATATTAATCAAGAAATCACTAAAACATGTTAAGATAGATTAAGTATGTTAAATACCATGCTAACATGCAATAAACACTAGGCCATAACCTTAAAAATAAAAAACGCATCACATTTTTTCTTTTTCTTTGTCTGTCGCAAAACAGCCCCCAAACCTCGACTTTGAACAATTATTTCACCCATTAAACGAACTCTAAAAATTCTAGATTTTTGCCACAATGAAGACCACCCAGCTGACTAATGTTAGGAAAAAGAACGTTGTAAAAAGGTTTAGTAATCACAAAAATATTCGAGTCTTTTCTGCCCTCATTTCTTCTGTCGAAAGCACCCTTAAATAATTAATTCGAGCTTCATAAGCTCGAATGACAAGCCCATAATCTGTAAATAAGTTGTCAATAAGTTGAATATAAAGTATATAAAAGAGTCGTAAAAAGTCTCGCCTTTTTCCGTAACTTATAACGCATTTTAACAAAATAAGGACGTCGGGTGTAACGACTTTAATGTCTCAAGGGTATTTTATGACAAAACTCTAATTTGTATTATAAGATGGACTTAATTTGAAGTCGACTTGCAGCTCAGGGGTAAAAAGTGTCAATTTTGAAACTATAGGGTAGAAACTATCATTTGACCAAAGTTGAGGGTTAAAAATTGTCATTTTATAAAAGTTTAGAGGTATAAACAGTCAATATATGAAACTATAGGGTTAAAAAGCGTAACTTTATTCAATTATTATTATTATTAGAAATATATTCTTAAATATATTTATATTAGAAAACTTTAATAAACGAAATACGTTTATTTCGATAACAAACAAATGAGAAATATTTAGCGAACAAACAAAACAAAAACATAAAACATGAAATAAAATAAAATCTTATCCAACTTTTGAAGAGACTTCATGTTGTCTCAATTAAACATTTAACCGTTAACCAAAACGTTACGAAACGAACATTTAAAAACTTATATACTGGAATACGATTACTGAAACTTGACATACCAAACCAGGTTGCGTGCCGGAGACGTTTATCAACTCTGTTTAACTTTGTTTTCCATCCAGACTGCTAAGGTGAGTTCATAGTCCCAATTTTCTTTATATGTTTTCCAAACTTGTGGGGAGATACATGCTACTAAACCGAACACAAGTATTTTCTGTATGCTTTCCTGATTGTTATTGCCTAAGTTAACTATTGCATATATATTTTAAAAAGTTCCTCATATCATGCACCATTAGTCACCTGCTGGGTGAGCGCGAATCTAGTGAATAGATTTATTGCCCTGACGACCCATTTGTACTAGTCGGATGGATATCCATAGTGGTAGCCGGTTAGACAAATGCATTATATTTGAAATCTATAAAGAGTTTTTGGCAGACTCCTACTCGGGGGCAAACTACTTTCATATAATTATGATGGTAAGACTGGAAACTGTTAACGCATTGCGTGTCATGAGGCTTAGTGCAATATACCGAACTGTGATATAATTGATTTCTCTTTACTTAGCTTGTGTTCAAACTGATTATAACTTTAAACGCTATGGATTTACTCAACCGTTGTGTTGACTTTTTAACATGTTTTATCTCAGGTAATTAAAAGACTGAACTTGGCACAGAGTGGCTGTGGAGTTTCTTCTTATAAAAAGTGTGTCCATTTTGTTATCATTCAAATGAATAATGTAACTTTTATAACGTATTTCCGAACTTCCCACTGAGACCTATATTATGTAACTCTGATAAAAAAAATGAATGATTACAATTTTATTTAAAACGTCTCTTTTTGAGTCGTTTTCTATTTTCATGACTATGACTTGAAGTAACACCCCAATTTATATTCCGCTGCGTATATCAAAAACGGGGGTGTTACAGAGTGGTATCAGAGCTCATGGTTATAGAGAACCAAATGTTTTCAAACATTTGACTATAACTACACTTTCAAAAATAAATGATTTTACACCATACCGTCTTATGCCCTCCGTGCCTGCATCTTAGTACGCTCAGAACATTACTTATTAGGATTATTTTGCATTAATCTTTACGTACTTGATATTTACTCTTACCTTATTTCTCCTTTCTTAATATTATTAATTTCTTATAATAATTATTTATAATTATTATTTGCAAATTATTACAGTACCATGTCCCCCGAAACCTCTAATGTTAACGAAACTACCCTCCATACTACTTGTACATCGCCTACCCACTCACCTACCCATCAGGAACTTAGGAAAACTACATCAGAAGAAAAGTTGATTGGTTGCCCGACAACGTTTGAAGTTGGACAGAATTCACACCAAGAAATAATTCGGAAAGATGTTGAGTCAAACTCTCCACAACCTGACACTCCAGATTCCCCAATACCAGACATCCCAGATGCCATATCTACACCTAACTCCCCTGACCAAAATTCAAATCCTCATGATTCCATATGGACTCTCCTTTATCAACATGCCCGCACTCTAGACACTCACACTGAACAGCTGGAAGGGTTACAACCACTACGTTTCGAATGGTACGACCGTAACTTTGACACTCTGTTTAGAAGAGCTGATGCCGAGAGACGAGCAGTGTTCAACTTAGGAGTAAAGGTTGACAAGATGAAGAATATGTGCAACCATAAATGTAGAAGCTTAGATTCCAGAGTCCGTTGTTCGAGAAGAGAACACTGTCAAACACGTGATAGAGTGGAAGACATCGAAAGAACCCTATGGATGGCCAGGGAGACGGCAATAAACCAGGGTCAGAAGATTTTCGCTTTAGAAGCCATGTTGGACAATCAAATAAGGATGTACCAGGAATTTCAGGAACGTTTCTTAGAAATGGAAATAACACAACTAAAACTTGAGACTGAAGTTAAGCATCTACGTCTAGGACGTAACTGATCTTAAATTCACATGTATCAATGTTGTGTCTACTAAACCGAATAGTATTTTGTTAGTATTTCTTGTAAGCCTGAAACTTTCAGAGTTTGTAATCGATCAATAAATCTATAACTTTCTTATGTTGTATATTTATGTTGAGAGCAAGTTCTTTCTATTGTATCTTACAATAATGCTATGCATACATGTAATGACTTCCCATGACCTCATATAAAATCTCCTCATTTGTTTCTATCCTTGATAGACAAATGGCTCTACGCAAACCAAAACATACTTATGACCCTTTTCCTTTCCTCCAAACCTAGTCAACCAACCAACTTGTAGCACAGTAAGTAACAGGAACTAGGACCACTATTGTCAACAAAGGACCCAACACTTATGCTAGAAGCAGAAAATCCTTAACCTACCACATGAGGTATTAATAAAAAGACCTTGTATTAATTGTTTTGTAAAAACAATCAATTAAGTTATTAATATCATGTCATTTTCAGTGATTATACCCAGACCTACCATGACATTACCTAAGATTATTATGATTCCATATACCTACCATAACTAGGCTATAACCCTAGAACCCTCGAAGATAAATTTCGGAAGAAAACTTGATGAATGAAGAGAAAGTTGTTGGACTTCAAATGAATTAGTTTGTCCTTAAGCAGTTTCATACCAAGAGTTAATCATTTATTTACGCTATTAACCAGACACATCGTAATATTATGATTCTCAAATGGGTTATGACTTCGCATTATGACCACTTGCTAGGACTAGGCTTACTCAAATTATGTTAACATGGTTATTTTATAAGTTCTAAATTCGTAATTCTTATGATATGATAGAAGATAGCTAGCATGAACAATACAAATACCCCACCAATGACTCCTGAAGCTGTTCAAAGGTTGATAATTAACTTCATGGAAGCAATGCTTGAAGTAACTGCAGTGGCTCATCTGAATAGTAACAATATTGCCATAGGAGAAAAGAAGACGGTTGTGTCTTGTAAGCATACCCCTGAAAGTTTCACGGGATGTAGACCAGCTCACCATAAAGGCCCAGAAAGAATGATTAAACCTACCATCAACCGTGTCCTAGGAATTAAGCAAAATAACCCAAAGCGAAAACTTGATGATAGAAAAACCATTATCCCCACCTACTACCAATACACAAATGACCCCGCCTGTCACCACAAGCATCATCAAGATCGCAGCAACTACCATCGCTAACAAATTTGTAGGCAGGAAGTTGGTAGAAACTGCATCGCCACGCCTGCTAACAAAGCTGGTTATCTTGGAAAATGACGTCTATGTCAACGATGCAAGTTGCATCACACTGGATTTTGTTTTGCTAAGTGTGGAAGATGCCAGGAAATAGGACATCAGACCAAAGACTGTAAGACAATAGGAGCCAACCTATAGCCAGTAACCGTAACTTGCTATGGATGTAATGGAAAGAGGCACTACAGGAATCAATGCCCAAACTACAATGCCAATTAGAAAGATAAGGCTAGTGCAAAAGAATAAGAACTCATTAAGATCCCAATAATGTCAAAGGATGACTTTAGTATTTAAGCAGAAGATAAATTCCTGTAATAGATAAATAAATTGAGGTTTAAAACCCCCTAACTTGTATTTCCTTTTGTACTCTACCTTAGTAACCTAAGTGTAACAACTACTTTTCTACCGTATGAAATCCCTACTTTGTAATACTTCCTTAATAATCACAATCTCAGTTTCTATTCCCTTTACCCTGCTCATAGATTGTACGTAACAAAACCCTAGTATACCATTAGGGATTTAACTAAATTTTTCTGACAGAACAATAGGCTATCACCACCCTATAAGATTCTCACACAAACCC
The DNA here is from genome assembly GCA_021014915.2 of Artemisia tridentata subsp. tridentata. Classification (NCBI taxonomy): domain Eukaryota; kingdom Viridiplantae; phylum Streptophyta; class Magnoliopsida; order Asterales; family Asteraceae; genus Artemisia; species Artemisia tridentata. Next base: position 133,944,552 of record CP139506.1, on the reverse strand, counting down.
TAAGAGTTATTTCAAGGATATCCCATTAATACCCTAGGAAATCCCTAACTTATCACTGTAGTGTGGACTAAAATTTTCTTATCTCTTTAAAAAAATAATTATGAAGTTATTTTATAGAAACAAAATGTTGTACACCATCTAAAACTTTTTGAATAGCATAAATATCATAGTGACTGAGTCAAACATCACATCATTTGATCCTTAATTATACATAGCCTGATCAACTATGTATAATTTAGGAAGAATCATGTAGTAAATTGGACAGTTATCTTTTCAGATTTTCTAATAACAATTTTCATTCAAAAGCAAAATATTGAAACAAAATAAATTGTTCTTAAAACATCACTTTTTGATTTAACATAATAGATGTCTACATCTATTTTAAATTACATCTATCCACAAACGTACTAATAGGAAACCCTAGGGATACACCAAGATTTATGGCAAGCGCAAATAGTACAAATTTATTTAGAATCCATGAAAATTAATACATAGTGAGATAATTAGCATTGGAAGTACTAGTGTTACAATGATTACAAGATAAGGAATAGAATCACTAATAGGTTGACCCGCCATAGCAACAAAGACCCCCACCAACACCACGATAGCAAGAGTAATCACTGGATGAATCGCCTTGAGTATCCTGTGCGATAAACACCAACGAAACATTAAGCACGATACCAAAACTAGATATTAAACACAAGGATAAACGAGTTTTATTAAGGATTATATAGAAATAGCGTAAAACTATTACCCCCATAATTTTTCAACACCAATAGCAAGGAACCCGAATGGCATAAGAGCCGCAAAAACGTAAACCATGAATGCATAATCTTCCTTAGGGACGTATGCCAAATAGATGCTCCCAAGAACGACATAAACGATTGCTAAGATTGTGAGAAGATGCGGCATTTTGAGGTTTTAATGAGAGAATTTAGTGGTGAAAGAATGAGGATTAAAATGGGGTATTTATAGGTGAAAAACTAGCCGTTAGAACACTATTCACGAACGTTAGATTTTACTATTCATGATCACTGTTCACGACCAATATAAGTTATTGTTCATAGCCGTTATACGTTACTATTCACAGTCATTGGATTTATTAGGTGGAAATACATTCAAATTTATTTCATCTAGTAGGAATAAAACTGACCAAACTACGTTCCCTTAAGTACCGAATGGAAATTCTTACATAACCCTTTATGGACTAAAAATATGACCAAGGACTAGCAGTGAGACGATATCATTGGATTTAAGTGAAATAAAGACAAGATAATATTATATATAATATTATTTTTAAACTTGAGGCATTTTAAGCATATCAAACTCACATCGCCAATCAAATCGTTGTACGATTTCCCATTCTCATATTTACTATTTGAATAAGTTAGAAACTAAGCCTGACTCTTTCTATACTTCACTTTTTCCCAACATCTCAACCAACATAGACTGAATCTCGGGATGAGATTCCCTCAACGGGGGGATACTGTAACCACTCATAAAATTTCACCTTATAATAAACTACTTTACAGAATACTTATCCTTTTCTACGTATAAATTTTTTTTTTACTATCTGATCATAACTACTATCTAATGTGACGTAACTCACATCCTCGATAAACGTGCTCCCACGCAAACCAACCTAACTTACTTAATGTTTATCTTATATAAACATTTCCATATGTCAAGAATAAAACTTTACGATATCTCATTTGCCACTTTACGTTAATTCGTTAATGTACGTATAAGCTAAACGTTTCTTATCTACTAGGATTTCCCTGAACCCTAAACTATTATAATAACAGCTACAATAACAAAACCTTAAAAATACTAAAGTACAAACTCATTTAAGTAATGTACTAGTTATTAAAGCACAGAAACCCTAAATCCACTTTAACTTCTGATACAAATCCTAATTTCATAAAAATAATGATTTTATGTAATAAAATCACTAACTGTAAATAATATACATATGATTTTTATAAAATATATATGTACAAGTCCTTTAAGCCAGGGTACAAGTCATTTAAGCATAAAACATAAATATTAATAAAAATACTATATTAACTTTGAAAATATTTATTTTAAAGTATATTGTACAAGAAATTCATGCACTACTTTTTAAAATAAATTTATTAGACTTACTAAATATTTGTACAAGCCCTTAAACCCAATGTACAACCCTTCAATGCATAAAACCCTAAAATCTCATTTATATATTTTCAAACCTAATAAAATTTACATATAAATAATATAACTGAACTAAATATTAAAAAATATTTCCAATAATATTTACACCCTAGTACAACCTTATTAAGATAGTAGTACAACCTTATATAGCACAACATAATTTCTTTTTCATTTCTATATAATTCGATATATATACCTATATATGTAAACTTTAATTATTTTTATACTTAAGCAATACTTGAACTAAACCCTAAAACTAATCTAGTTAGACCCTTAAACCCTAGATACCACACAACATAGTCCAATGTACTACTCTTTAAATGCCCATTCGACCCTATTCCATTTCCCTTAGTTCGAATCCAACAAATATCTAACTAAACTCTTTCTTTTCAATTCTCCAAGCAACATATATACCACATATACACTTCTAAGATCCATAAGACTCCACATAACCATGTCTTCTCTAAGTCAAGAAAGGTAGGTATATTCTATGGAGAGGGTTTTTCCACAACATACTCATCCTCCCCTCCTCCCATGTGGCGCCCTAATGACCTAGCACACCTCACCATGTTTCCCTAATCCCATGATAAGGTGACATAGTCACTTTGAAACCCTAACTCATCTTCTTCTATAAATAGCGACATTAAACACATCATTTCATTTCATATAAATCGATCCTACACAAAAACCAACCATACCCTCAATAGCTACTGATCAAACATCCGACACATAGCCAAAGGAAGTCTTTAAGAAGCCTAGAAAGGAGAAGGAAGAATTGCATTTCCATATCAAACCCTTTTTCGCCAAAATCTTTATTAGATCGAAACATAGAACAAGTAAGTATTCTACTTTCTTTTCTTACCTTTTGTAAACTAAAAACACATAAAATGTAACCCTAAATAAATCTCTAATAGTCATCTAGGCCAAATTGCATGTTTTCTTTTCTTTCTTTTCTTGTCGAAATAAACCAAACAAACCCTAATTCATATTTTTTTTTTTTTATGAAACAAGTAACTTTGAAACATGTTAGGGATAGTTTAAATACACATATCACCATAATAACAATCACTAAAAACTAGCTTGAACCCTTAAAAACCAAAAACCAAATCTCTTTCTTTTCTTTTTCTTTTTGATCGAACAAACCAAACACACCCATTTCATTTTAATTGTTCTATTAATCAAGAAATCTGATGAAGCGAAAAGTGTACCGCTTTTAAGGGGTCATTTAAGCTCAAAATCGTATTTATTTGATCAAATATTGCCCTAAATCGTTCCTTTTGTCATTTTAGGTACTTTGGAGAAGAAATCTGGAAAAGAAAGCATTTTGGACGTTTTTGGAGCCTAAAAGTGAAGAAAACGGCAAAGTCTCAAAATTGTGCTGGAAAGTACCTTTGACGGCGTCAGGATTTGTTCTGGACGGCGTCATGGCTTGGCAAAAGTGGTGGATATGAAAATTACTCATGATAAGCCAGAGAAATTTGCATGGGAATTCTGACGGCGTCACCCTTTAATATGATCAAGGTCGTCACGGTATAATTTAAATAGGGACGGCGTCACGCCTAATTCTGACGGCGTCAAGCCTTGATAAGCCAGAACGGATTTTGGAGAGCTAAAGAGGGACGGCGTCAAGAAGGCCATCCGGGAACCCTAAAAGCGGCGAGGTGACGGCGTCACACTCCATAACGTGACGCCGTCAGATCTGAAAGTCTATATATAGTTTTGCAATTTTTTGTCATTAGTGTGGAACTTATTGTGGAACTTTGTGTGTAAGAACCCTAAGACGATTTTAGCAGCTTTTTCAAGGCTTTTTGCCTTGAGATCTTCCATGTTACATTGAAGATAAGTTATCAATTAATCATTCAATATGTCTATGTGTTGTTTGATTCTATCTTGTTCTTGTCTTTTGTTTAACATGCTAGGCTAGGTTTTCTTTGTGTTTGCTTAGATCTAATGAAACCTAGCTATTGATTATAGGTTATTAGTGTGTTATTAGTTGTATTGGATGATTGTTCATCTATGTTAGGCTTAAGAAAACTGGCTAACCTCCTATTCGGTAACTTGCTTGAACGTCTTAAGAAACATGAACCAATGCGTACTAAGGTTTTTATGGTTGTATTTAATGCACAAGAGAATTCTAGTGATCCCATGTTAGGAGCTTCCTAGCCGGCTCGACATAGGAGTGAAGTAGGAGCTTGTAGAGTTGGGGAAGTACGTACGCCACCCCACGATTGGTATTAAGGAATACACCCGTCATCCACGCAATTAATACACACTAATCAACTGGTAAAAGATAGTTAGGGAGTAAGGAAATTTAAGTAAACACATTTCTCTCCACATAAGTTTTACCACCTTTTCATTTTCTGTTATTTTATTTTATTTGCATTTGTAGTAACTTGGGTTAGTTGACTAGCAACTAATTCCGCCCACTCTTTCAAACCCGAGATTTTACTTGCTTTCATAAAAATATAAAAAAAAATACAAAAAAGAATCTTCCCTCACCCTTATACCTATTAGAATAGTTTTTCATACCTAACGAACACTATTCCCTGTGGAGAACGATCAATCCCCGTACTTACCACTACACTATACTACATCGGTCAGGTACACTGCCTGGTGGGGTTGTAAGCCTCTTGAGATCCCTCGAGAGGTAAAACCTGTTGTAAGGTTGCAAAACCACGCATCAAAATCATTAGAACATGTTAAGATAGATTAAGTATGTTAAATACCATGCTAACATGCAATAAACACTAGGCCATAACCTTAAAAATAAAAAACGCATCACATTTTTTCTTTTTCTTTGTCTGTCGCAAAACAGCCCCCAACCCTCGACTTTGAACAATTATTTCACCCATTAAACGAACTCTAAAAATTCTAGATTTTTGCCACAATGAAGACCACCCAGCTGACTAATGTTAGGAAAAAGAACGTTGTAAAAAGGTTTAGTAATCACAAAAATATTCGAGTCTTTTCTGCCCCCATTTCTGCTGTCGAACGCACCCTTAAATAATAAATTCGAGCTACATAAGCTCGAATGACAAGCCCATAATCTGTAAATAAGTTGTCAATAAATTGAATATAAAGTATATAAAAGAGTCGTAAAAAGTCTCGCCTTTTTTCTTAACTCATAACGCATTTTAACAAAATAAGGACGTCAGGTGTAACGACTTTAATGTCTCAAGGGTATTTTATGCCAAAACTATAATTAGTTTTATAAGATGGACTTAATTTGAAGTCGACTTGCAACTCAGGGGTAAAAAGTGTCAGTTTTGAAACTATAGGGTAGAAACTGTCATTTGACCAAAGTTCAGGGGTAAAAATTGTCTTTTTATAAAAGTTCAGGGGTATAAACTGTCAATATATGAAACTATAGGGTTAAAAAGCATAACTTTATACAATTATTATTAGTATTAGAAATATATTCTTAAATATATTTATAATAGGAAACTTTAATAAACGAAATACGTTTATTTCGATAACAAACAAACGAGAAATATTTAACGAACAAACAAAACAAAAACATAAAACATGAAATAAGATAAAATCTTATCCAACTTTTGAAGAGACTTCATGTTGTCTCAATTAAACATTTGACCGTCAACCAAAACGTTACGAAACGAACATTTAAAAACTTATATACTGGAATACGATTACTGAAACTTGACATACCAAACCAGGTTGCGTGCCGGAGACGTTTATCAACTCTGTTTAACTTAGTTTTCCATCCAGACTACTAAGGTGAGTTCATAGTCCCACTTTTCTTTATACGTTTTCCAAACTTGTGGGGAGATACATGCTACTAAACCGAACACAAGTATTTTCTGTATGCTTTCCTGATTGTTATTGCCTAAGTTAACTGTTGCCTATATATTTTAAAAAGTCCCTCATATCATGCACCATTAGTCACCTGCTGGGTGAGCGCGAATATAGTGAATAGATCTATTGGCCTGACGACCCATCTGTACTAGTCGGATGGATATCCATAGTGGTAGCCGGTTAGACAAATGCATTATATTTGAAATCTATAAAGAGTTTTTGGCAGACTCCTACTCGGGGGAAAACTACTTTCATATAATTATGATAGTAAGACTAGAAACTGTTAACGCATTGCGTGTCATGAGGCTTAGTGCAATATACCGAACTGTGATGTAACTGATTTCTCTTTACTTTGCTTGTGTTCAAACTGATTATAACTTTAAATGCTATGGATTCACTCAACCGTTGTGTTGACTTTTTAGCATGTTTTATCTCTGGTAATTAAAAGACTGAACTTGGCACAGAGTGGCTGTGGACTTTCTTTTTATAAAAAGAGTGTCCATTTTGTAATCATTCAAATGAATAATGTAACTTTTATAACGTATTTCCGAACTTCCCGCTGGGACCTATATTATGTAACTCTGATAAAATAAATGAATGATAACAATTTTATTTAAAACGTCTCTTTTCGAGTCGTTTTCTATTTTCATGACTGTGATACTCGAAGTAACACCCCAACGTATATTCCGCTGCGTATATCAAAAACGGGGGTGTTACATTTATCTATGAAGTTACGTTATGTGCAACTAATTAACAACATTGTGTTAATCTTTGCAGCGATATTTTGATGTTGACGTGACATTCAGAAAATTGATAATGAATCGTCTTGGTCAACTGCTAAGGAATTTCAAAATGAAGCTCAGAGAAAAATACATTTTGGCCAACCTAAATACACCTTCGAAACTGAATGAGGTCCCGGCCAAGTATAGTGCATTTGTGACATCAGAAGACTGGGTCGAGTTTGTAAACTACACGACCACCGATGCATACAAGGTTTTAATTAGTCATCTTTATTTAAGTTTATATGTCATTTCATAGTTTTTAGTTTGCAGCATTACCGCATCTAAACGCCTTATGATTTTGTGTTTTTAGGAGAAATCTTATAAAGCTAAGATGGCGCATTCCAAAAATATTTATCAGCATAAAATGGGACGAGGTGGATATGTTTATTTCAAAGAGAAAATGGTAAGATTACATAATGTTTGTTTTACAAATTGAGAGACGATCAATATGAGAAATGAATCTGTTTACATTGCACAATTTGCACATTTGCATTTAATACCCTCATATTTTCGATTATCTTGGTTTAACTGTACATGTGTATGCATCCTCATATTTTCGTTTATCTTGGTTTAACTTTACATGTGTATGCATTTGATGTTTATTAGATCGAAAATAAAGAGATTGCAGCAGATGAAGAACCCCCGCGTGATGTAATGTGGTTGAAAGGAAGGGTAAACAAAGACGGCGAATATCCAGATGAAGATATTAGATCAGTGGGAGATAAACTTGTAAGTTTGACTGCAAATTCTATTATTATGCTTATATACCAGCAGCATTAACTGTGTACTAGCAGTAGTAACTTGTATACCAGCAGTATTAACTGTGTACTAACAGCAGTAACTGTGTACTAGCAGTAGTAAACACTTGGCATATTTTTCATTGAAGTTCATGAGCAGCACTAACTCCAGCTGAGCAGCATTGACACAAATATGAGCAGCAGTTACTCTAACAGCATCAAGAAGACTTTTAATCCCAACATTTCCTATATTTTTTGTGCAGAAAGAAGCTGATGACCAGATCAAGGAAGGAACCTGGAGTCTTGATAATGGAACTAATGCCATGATAGTTGTGTTTGGTAAGGAAAAGGGCGGTTATGCAAGAGGAGTGGGAAGTGGAGTTACATACAAGAAGTATTTTGGTCTTCCTCGAAGAAAACAAGAAACCGATGAAAGACTTGAGTTACTTCAAACTCAACTTGATAATCAGAGACGCGAGCGTCAAGAAAAAGATTTATTGGTCAAGAAATTATCCACCGAGATGACCGAAAAAGATGTGCTGGTCAAGACATTGTCCAATGAGATGAAAGAAACAAAGGGAATGCTTACTCTACCGATGGCACAGTTGAGTCAACAAGGGGTGCATGTAAATTTGGCATCTCAATTGCCTGTAGCCTCAGATGTAAGCCATTTTTTATGTTGTTAAGAATTTCATTTTCTAATGCTAACACTACTGATGCTAATGATAGCAGGCATTGAACATAAACTGATGAGTCAATGTATTTCTTAATTTATATTGCAGGTGACTCCAATGGCCATTGACAATATAGATAGCAGCACTAATGAGGTGGATGGCACTCAGCCAAGTGATGTTGTAAGTGCTAAAGATGCGAGAATTCAGGAGAAGTCTAATGGCCTTGTAACTTCGGAAAAGGTAACAGAAACAATGGTAAGTAATAAAACATCCCCCTTTGATTTTTAAATTTTACATCATGACTAATGTACCGTGTTTTATATATACGTATAGGAACCTGCTAAAACTGTCAGACCTAACAAAACACCTAAGTCACGACGAAACGGGTCTACAGATTCCCAATCGCAAGGAAATGTGTCTCCAACACAAGGAGTACCAACAGTATGTATTTCAACATGTTTCTTGTTATTCTTTTGTTTAAATAATGTAACGTGTTTTATATATACATATATGAACCTGCTAAAACTGTCGGACCTAAGAAAACGCCTAAGTCACGACAAAACGGGTCTCCAGATTCCCAATCGCAACAAAATGTGTCTCCAACACAAGCACTGCCAACGGTATGTATTTCAACATGTTTCTTGTTATTCTTTTGTTTAAATAATTTCTGATATATACATGCAAAAATTCTTTTTTTTTAGACATTTAAGTGCAAACTGTGGCACTTAAAGAAAGCAAATATCGTTGCTTTGAGTACCATATACAAGTCTCATGGAAAGCAAATGCTGCATAACCAACCACTCCCAAATGATTGCTACAGAGTGTCAATTGATTCATCGTTAGCGGATGCAGCATGCATACCGGACGTAGCAAATAATGGGTTTAAAACAGTTAAGGCAGCCGTAGGTGGTTTTGTTGCATGGCCAAAGGATCAAGTTATTGATGAAGAGGAGGTACATACATGTGTTTTTTCAACCTACATATACATAATTCTTCATATTCAATTCAATTTTTGATACAAGCGTCTTTTGTTTACTACAGGTTATACCAACAAACCCTGTAACTAAATGTGGAGCAACATGTATCTATTAAAGACATAAAGCCACTGCAAGCTAAGCCGGCGAATAGTCAAAAGTCTTTAAATTATGGTACTTGAGAATTTGATTATGTACGACATTACAATTGTATATTCTGTTCAGTTATATACATTCGAGTTTAATTCAATTTGAAATTTCTTTTGGTTTTTAATTCTGTTATATATATATATATATATATATATATATATATATATATATATATATATATATATATATATATATATAATTCTGTTATATATATATATATATACTCATTCTAGCAGCACTAGCATAGTACTAACAGTAGTAACTCTGCTTCAGCAGGACTAACTTAGTACTAGCAGCAGCAACTCTGCTCCAACAGTACTAACTTAGTAATAGCAGTAGTAACCCTGTGACTAAAAGATGCACTCACATAATATGGTCACGCTTATCAACATTATTGGTCACTCTTTGTTTAATTCGATGTGTGACTAAATATTACAAAATGCCACACAAACTAAAAATTCATGTGACCATTGGATGAACAATAGTCACACAAAATACACATTTCTTCACTTTAAACAGCATATGATCACACTGATTAACACTTTTGGCCACTTTATGCTTAATTGTAAGTGAGTAAATACCCAAAATAAACATGCTTTGTGTGACTAAATATTACAAAAGGCCACACAAACATAAAATTCAAGTGGCCATTGGATGATCAATAGTCACACAAAATACACATTTCTTCACTTTAAACAGCATATGGTCACACTTATTAACACTTTTGACCATTTTTTGCTTAATTGTATGTGACTAAATACCCAAAATAAACATGCTTTGTGTGACTAAATATTATAAAAGGCCACACAAACATAACATTCATGTGGCCATTGGATGATCAATAGTCACACAAAATACACATTTCTTCACTTTAAACAGCATATGGTCACACTTATTAACACTTTTGGCCACTTTCTGCTTTTTTGTATGTGACTAAATACCCAAAACAAATATGCTTTGTGTGACTAAATATTACAAAAGGCCACACAAACATAAAATTCAAGTGGCCATAGGATGAACAATAGTCACACAAAATACACATTTCTTCACTTTAAACAGTATATGGTCACACTTATTAACACTTTTGGCCACTGTTTTTTAAATTGTATGTGACTAACTCCAAAAACACAACACACGTTGTGTGACTAAATCATCACAAACGTCTCATTTATTATATATTCATGTGGCCATAGGACGGGAAATAGTCACACAAAATACACATTTACTTGAATAAATCATCTCACATGTCACATATATTATATATTTATGTGGCCAAAGGACGAACAATAGTTACTCTAAAAAAATATTTGTGTGACTATAAAGTGTTTACGGTCACTGATAGTGATTAATCCAACAAAACTTGTGCCTAATTTTTCACACATATTCGGGTTTTAGTCACTCTTTTTCAATGAAAACGGCCACAAACTAAACAACGTCGCCATATGCCACCTACGGTGGCGCGACCTTTGGTGACACACAAAAAAAAACGTGTGTGACTATATGCACATCATCACACATTTTTGGTGTGATGAAATCCCATATCTGTACCAGTGGGTTTAGCCTAGAGATTTGAATGATTTAATAAGAAATCTCCTATGTGAGAAATAAGTGGGGTCGCTTCAAGGAGAAATGTGGGGCGCGTTTCCTAAGAGTTCTTGCAGAATGATGCTAGTGTTCATGACCATAAAGAGCACGACTATGAGGAGTTGACAGTGTCAGGAAGAGTCATGTGTGAACATATATTTTTGTCTACACAAACAACAGATCAGTTCAAAGACACCGCATTCTACTTGAAGCTAAAAGACTAGGTATATTTAACAAGGGGATGTTTAAAGGGTAACACCTACTTATCATATGCAAGACTCAACGGCTGATTTTTATCAGAAGTTTATAAGTTTCTACTCAATCTCCATTAATGTGAGGGATTGTTGGAAAATTTAGTGAAAAAATGAGTTTTCACTAACTTTGGACATAGATAATTACTAGCAATTATAATTATTTTGATTAAGGCCTTATATGGTTACGTATTCCTTTGTGAGTGATTCGTAACGAGCCGTTATATGTCTAAAACGAAGTTAGTATGAATGAGATATCGAGTCTTGAAGAAGGGTAGTTGGAATGGAAGGAAAAATGGTTAAAAGTCATTTATGACTTCTGTTTGAAATCTGTCATTTGAATGGGTTGTTTTGATCTATTTCAATGATTTATAACAACAAATTGATGAGCCATTAACCTATTTGATTGCTACAATTACACAATATGTTTACATAAAGGTGTATAGGCAATCTCAACTATACCATGACACACCAAAAAAACACAGAATTTACTCCATTCTCCTCCAACAACGTAGCAAATTTATAACAATTTCAGCAAACTTTCAGGCAAGTTGTCACCTTTGGCAGTGCACACTGCTCCGGCCGTTTTACCCTGGAAACAACGTTGTTGAAATAGTACACGTGGACTGTTTTAAGAGAATCGTGTTCAACATGAGACTCGATCTTTTTTCTTTGTAGAATCTGGTTAGAATTCCTATATTTACTCTAAATCACGTTGCAATGTTTCTTGTTAATTTTTATTTAAATTCTAATATAAACAGTATCCTTTACTGCAGAACATTGATGAAATATTCTATTTTTCTTTCATGATGATAAAGGTACTTTATTCCACTTGGAGTAGAATGCCATTAAGAGATATGTGGCTGTAGACAAACTTTTGCTTAAATTTCTGCTAGACTAGTAAAACATGCATATTCATGGACTCATGCAATAGTTGTTTTTGGATAGGCGGAATTTTAGTAAGCTCTAGCAAGAAGTTAGAGAGACAATGAAATACGGAGTATTACTAAACAATATTACAACTAGCAGGGTAGCCACGTATAGCGACAACGGGTATTTGATATACAAAAATTTTGGCGAACTATATTTTCTATCACATGTTTTTCATCATAATGATTTTATGCGTGGAAATAATTTTAAAGAATAACTTTATCACACATTATTTTATATTAAAATGTCAAGTATATATGCATCATGATGCAATGGCGATGCCAACACGGTTGTCAGTAGTATTACGAGGTTGTGATATGATTGACGGTGAAAGGAAGCTTATAATCAGTAGATGTTGTGTGATATTCATTATAATATTGTATAAAGTGTATATATATAGAATCTTCATACTTTACATGTTTACACGTTTTCTTACTTTATAAATTATCTTAACTTCTTCGTATTTTGACATGTATAATTCTTTTCAATCGAACTTATTAACTAAATGATTAGGATTTCACTTAACTTGCACTAAAAGACATAAATAGATTATAAATATTTTTTGAATATGCAATTTTCAAAAATTTTAAAAGTCTATAACCAAACAAAAAATTGACATTAAACTTATATTAATGAATGTTTCAAATAATTGCAAAAGAATTATTGTTTAATGTATTATATATATCATTAATCATTTGTACATGTTGCATATTAATTTGTATTCCTTAAAAATTGATCATTTAATGAAGGAAAATGGGCTTCCTCTATTATCTATATTACTTATAATGCGCATGATTTTTCCTTAAACTTAAGATTTAAGTTTATTTAAATACAAAACATTTACTCAGAAAATAAAAGATTAATCGCAGTCACTCATTTTTTACATAATATAACAAACCCACTTTCACATTTTTTTTTCAAAAATTAATATCTTTTAAACTGTTAATCGTTAAGCGAAAAAAATTACACCATTGCAACGAGCATTTAATTATCTTTTGGGCACTTTGATATACTTTCGACAATTTTTTTCTTTTCATTTTTTTTACATTTTTTTGTCTTTTTTTTCCATCTTTTTTTTTGTCATTGAAACATGCATGAGAAATCACATGTGATTAAACAATAATTTGAATATTTGAATATCTAAACATATAAAAAATGACCATAACTTTTTCGACAATATTTTAAAAGTTTAACCCTTTTTTTCCTGAAAATTAGACATTCCTAGTTTTCCAATCATATAAAAACATTATATTTCGAATTGTTGATTAGTCCAGTTAATTTATCAAAGTTGGATTAAACACATAAAATCACATGTGATTTTAACCACATGTGATCTCAATCATACGTGATTTTTACTACATTTGTTTTTATCACATGTGATTATAGAAGTTTCACGAATGAACTGCTATAATATATAATTCGAATACTTGTTATCACACCAGGCAGTTTGTGATATATGGTTTGAAGGCTATGAATGTGTGTTTTTAACAGCAAAAACCAAGAATTTTTTTTTTTTTTTTATTTATTTATTTATTTTTTTTAATAGACAAATACTTATGTCAATTTTAGTACAGATGTTTAGTGTTCGAACTTCGATAATAGTGTTAAATCACAATGTGATATGTTATGTGAATTTCAATACCGAAAATAAAATGTGAAAAAAATGACCAAAAAAAGGTTTGTTGAAAGTATGTCAAAGTGTTCGTCAATAGAAAGATAATTAAATACTTACCGTAACAGTATAATTTGTTTTGTGTAACGATAAACGGTTCGTGAGATATTTAAATTATGAAAAACATATGTGTAATTGAATTTTTAATTTAAATATTTATTAATCTTCTTTTTTCTCAACAGAAAAATGAATACATCAGATTTGTCTATTGGTATGTGAGAAAATTTTGGTATGTAAAATAACTCTCCTCCAAGCTTAAAAGTTCTTAAAATTGAGCAATATGTAAGTAAACCTTATTGATACATGAAAGTTGAGATCAATACACTATTTTTCACCATTTTTTGCTATCCACTTTTCATCAAAATTAATAAAAAACCATTTTTTACTATTTCTTGCTATCGCGACGAAAAAAAAAATACAATATCTTGCAAATGGAAAATAGTTAAGAGACGAAAAATAAACTATCGCGACGAATTTTTTTTTATCTTTCAGTAGACGACCACTTCGATATACTTTTGACGACCTTTTTTTTTTTTTTTTTTTTTTTTTTTTTTTTTTTGACGACCTTTTTTTTTTTTGTGTTAATATTTGCGTCTTAAAAAATCACATGTGATGTGTATGTTAGGAATTACGTGTGATTTCACAAATCACATGTAATTTCATAAAATCACGTGTTATTTGAAAATAGCAAACCACATGTGATTTCTCCAGACGTAAATTTCAACACTTACAAAAAAATGTCAAAAAAATGTTTCTCGAAAATATATAGAAGTGCCCCTCTATAGATAGATGATTCAATTCTTGTCGTGATAGCATGATTCTTTTCGCGTAACGATTAACGATTTGCGAGATATTTATTATTATTATTATATTTTTTAAATATGAAAGTTTATATATATATATTTTTTTGATCAAAAAATGGATGACTATGATTGGTTTATTTAATCTTTAGAAAATATTGGATCTACATTGAATTTTTTTCATAATACAATATCCACCACAAATTAATATTTTAAATATTGTTTAATCCTTAAATTTTTATCATTTTCATTTATAACCAAAAAAACAATTTTCTCGCAATAACTAAAAATTGAACACGTAAGTTTTGCATCAAAAGTTACATCAAAACCACAAGTTCAAATGTAAAATTATTTGCCACTATATATCGTCGCTTTACGCGGGTATTCGTCTAGTATGTAGTAGGGCTGAGCATGAACGACCTAAAACCAAACCGAACCGACAAAACCGACCGAACTGACAAAAACCAAGCCGACATCCCATCAGTTCGGACTCAGTTTCATGTATTTCCTATTTTCATTTTCGGGTCGGGTCAGTTCGGTTCGGTTCGACCTAAAACCGTCAAAAACACATCTAAACCGAACCGAACCGACCATATTCGGTTCGGTTTCGGTTCATGTTTTTCACGAAATCGGTCCTCATGTCAGTTCAGTTTTTGTCAGGTCGGTTCGTTTTGGACCTTTGCTCAGCCCTAAAAAACTACTATGTATATATAAATAGATTTAAACTTGTAAGAATATGGGAGAACGTAAACATCTAACGTCACAGTTTTGCACAAATTCCATGATAGCGAGAACAAAAAGAACTTTGAAATCTGGAATACCAAATTACAGTTAAGAATCATCTCCTTACTTAAATTAGTCAATGTTCCCCACAATTTTAATTGAAAGAATCTTGGCGTGAATTACAAGCTATACACACACACTATAGCAAGAAACTACTATATATTGGCTTTCTCTTTCAGAACAATGCATGGATGTCTTCTTTTTAAACTCTTGCACTTTCTTTTTGTTATGCTATCTATTTACTTCCAGAACATTTGAGCCTGAAAGTGATATTTATGTCTGATAATACGTTTGAAGTTATAAAGTTTTGTACGAGTTCATGTATTTCTTTACCATGCATGATTCTTAATTACTAAAACTTAATCATGTTCCGAAATTTTTGTACTAAATAGAGACTAACACTCTGTTCTCAAGTATGATTTTAGAGGGAAATGGAAGTAAATGAAATGGAAGTAAATGAAATGGAAGTTATGAAAATAATTGTGTTCTTAAGTTTGGAGTGAAAGAAAGGTAAAGTAAAGAAATGTTGTCACTTTTTATATTTTTACTATAATACCCTTGTACACATACAATAAATACAAATTGGTGAGGGGCATTTTTGTCACAAATATTATTTAATAATGGGACCCACTCACTTTACTTCACTTGCAGCCCAATTATGGGCTGAAAGTTTGACAAGGAAAAAACAAAGGACTTTACTTCCTTTTACTTCCCTTTACTTGCATTTACTTCCTTCCCAAATCTTGAGAACATGATTTTTTTTCATTTACTTCCATTTACTTCCTTCAAAAATCTTGAGAACAGAGTGTAAACAAAAGTATCTTCTCTGAAATCAACAATGAAAATTTATCACCTAATGAAGAGTAATAATTATAGCACTTTTCGATATAAATTGTTAACTCAAACCTTTGTAGTGCATACCTCACATGAGTTGAGATCAATATAGATCTCATATTTGTCATATATCAAAAGAACCAATCTTTGCCATTAATTTTTCATTTAGATTAATAAAAAACCATTTTTCACCCTTTTTTTAAAAACAATATATCTTGCAAACGATAAATCTTCAATCTACAAAAAATAAACCATCGCTACAAGAATTAAATTATCTATCTATATATATATATATATATATGCATTTCTCTATACTTTCGACCATTTTTTTTTTTTTTTAATTTTCGCCCAGAAAAATCACATATGATTTGCGCCCAATAAAATCACATATGATTCGTAAAAATCAAATCACATATGATTTTTATAAATCATATGTGATTTTTAAAAATCACGTGTGATTTTTTTGGGCGGAAATTTTGACAAAAAAAAGTTCATTGAAAGTATATAATAATGCATATCTATAGAAACATAATTTAATTCTCGTTGCGATGGTATGATTTTTTTCGAGTAACAACTAACGGTTTGCCAAATATTTAATTTTTAAAAAAATTGTGAAAGTTTATATTTTTTGTTTTGATTAAAAAAATGAATAGTTAAAATTGGTTAATTGGATCTATGACAAATATAAGATATGTATTTAACTTTTGCCTACCTCACATAATTCATTTCTTAGTGGATATAACTAAACTACCTGCATATTATAATAAAAAAAAAGAGTAAATTGCAAAAATCGTCTCTAAAGTTTGGCCAAATTGCAAGTTTCGTCACTGAACTTTGGAAAGTGCAAGAATCGTCCCTATGAGAAAGTTTTGGGGCAAATATGGTCCATGGCCTCTGTCAAATGACACAAATACCCCTGCCTATTTCTTTTTTAATATTCCTTTTCAGTTTCTTCCACCAATGGTCCTTGTGTTGCGCAAGGCTTTACAAATTTAGTCATTTTGTTAGACAAATAGTTATCCTTACACAAAATCGTCCTTGTGTTGGGCAAGGCTTTACAAATTTAGTCCTTTTGTTAGACAAATAGTTATTCTTACAAAAAATCGTCCTTGTGTTGCGCAAGGCTTTACAAATTTAGTCCTTTTGTTTTCACAAATGGTCCTTGAGTCCGTTTTTCTTACGTTTTTTTCTTTTTTTTTCCGTTTTTCTTACTTTTTTTACGTTTTCGTCCGTTTTTTCTTCCGTTTTTTTACGTTTTCATCCGTTTCTCTTACGTTTTTTTCAGTTTTTGTCCGTTTTCATACGTTTTTGTCCATTTTCTTCTTACGTTTTTTTTTTTCCTTTTTTTCCGTTTTTGTCCGTTTTTTCTTACGTTTTTTTTTCCCTTTTTCTTAGGTTTTTTTTACGTTTTCGTCCGTTTTTTCTTCAGTTTTTTACGTTTTTGTCCGTTTTTGTCCATCTTTCTTACGTTTTTGTCCGTTTTTTCTTACGTTTTTTCCGTTTTTTTCCGTTTTTGTCCGTTTTTATCCGTTTTTGTCCGTTTTTCTTACCTTTTTTTCCTTCTTTTTAGGATTTTGTCCTATTTTTACGTTTTCGTCCGTTTTTCTTACGTTTTCGTCCGTTATTCTTACGTTTTTTACGTTTTCGTCCATTTTTCTTACGTTTTTTCAGTTTTTGTCCGTTTTTATTAAAAATTTATTCGTTTTTATATGTTTTCGCCCGCTTTCTTGCGCTTTCATCCGTTTTTATCGTTTTTGGACGATTTTCTTACGTTTTTGTCTGTTTTATCCGTTTTTGTTCATTTTCCTTACGTTTTTGTATGTTTTTTTACGTTTTTTTCGTTTTCTTTTATTTTTTTTGTCCGAATTTTTTTGTCCGAATTTTTTATTTAAATAAAATAAAAAAAAATCAAAATCAAAATTTTTGTCTGATTTTTATTTTGACCAAATTAAATATATATATATATATATATATATATATATATATATATATATATATATATATATATATATATATGGGAGGTACTATTTAGACGGGGTCTAGTTTGACCCTATTACTGCTGCTGCTACTTTTGTCTGCTGCTGCTACTTCCTTTTTTTTTTTCTCTACTGCTGCCGCTACTTTTGTCTACTGGTGCTACTTTTTTTTTTTTTTTTTTTTGTTTTATTTTGTTTTTGTGGTACCAAAGCATTTAATTCTCATGGGTTAGAAAAAGTAAATATTTACTTTTGCATTTAATTTTTGTCATGTACCTCTTTTTTTCGACAAAAAGAAAAATTATTTAAAAAAAAATTATTTCGAAAAAAAATAATTTTTTCTAAAGAAATTAATTTCGAAAAAAAAAATTTCTAAGAAAATTAATTTCGAAAAAAAAATAATTTTTCTAAAAAATTTAGATTTCGAAAAAAAAATTCAAATCGACAAAAAATTAATTTTGAATAAAAAAGTTTTACAAATCGACAAAAAAAAAATTATTTCGAAAAAAATAATTTTTTCTAAAGAAATTAATTTCGAAAAAAAAATTGTAATTTCGAAAAAAAAAATTAATTTCGAAAAAAAAATTTTCTAAAAAAATTAATTTCGAAAAAAAAATAATTTTTCTAAAAAATTTAGATTTCGAAAAAAAATTAATTTCGAAAAAAATTAATTTTTTTTCGAAATTATTTTTTTTTTTAAATTAATTGGCAAGAATAATTTTTTAAATTTAAAATTAATTTTTTAAATTATTTTTCGAGTGCAAGGCTTCATAATCTTTTAAATGAAATGAATAATCTTCATATGTCGTAGATGTTGTTGTTTTTAAATAATGTGTTGACGTTGTCGTTCAATTTAATAATAACAGTTGTTGTTGTAGTTATTTAATGTAGCAATATTTAACATGCTATTATACAAAAAAATAATTATACAAAACATTATATATATACAAAACATTATTAAACACAAATATACAAAACATTATACATATACAATACATTATTATATATTTCTATTTAAAAAAAAAAAAAAAAAAAAGACAAAAGCTGACATGAATAGTACAACAAGTACAAATTCTATTTAAAAAAAAAAAAAAAAAAAAAGCTGACAATGAATAGTAAAAGTCAAAATAGCCACCGTCTGTATAAAAAAATAGCCACCGTCGATATAACACGAGCCATATATATATATATATATATATATATATATATATATATATATATATATATATATATATTCGGACAAAAATTTTGAATTTTTTTATTTATTTTTTATTTTTTATAAAAAAATTCGGACAAAAAAGGAAAAAAATCGGAGAAAAATTTTGAACTTTTTTTATTTTTTTATTTTTTTTTTAAATTCGAGCAAAAAAGAAATAAAAATCGGACAAAAAATTCGGACCAAAATTTTGATTTTTTTTTTTAATTTTTTTATTTTATTTATTTTTTTTAAAACGGAAACGTAAAAAATAGAAGAAAAACAGACGAAAACGTAAAAAAAAGGTAAGAAAAACGGAAAAAAACGTAAGAATAATGGACAAAAACGTAAGAAAAATAGACAAAAACGGATAAAACTGAAAAAAAACGTAAGAAAAACGGAAAAAAACGAAAAAAAATGTTAGAAAAACGTACAAAAATGGATGAAAAACGAAAAGACGTAAGAATAACGGACAAAAAACGTAAGAAAAATGGACAAAAATGGATAAAAACGGACAAAATGAAAAACGTAAGAAAAACGGACGAAAACGTAAAAAACGAAGAAAAAGGACGAAAACGTAAAAAACGTAGAAAAAGGAAAAAAAAGGTAAGAAAAAGGACAAAAACGAAAAAACGTAAGAAAAAGGGACTAAAACGGATAAAAACCGAAAAAAGTTAAAAAACGTAAGAAAAACGGACGAAAACGTATGAAAACGGAAGAAAAACGGACTCAAGGACCATTTGTGAAAACAAAAGGACTAAATTTGTAAAGCCTTGCGCAACACAAGGACGATTTTGAGTAAGAATAACTATTTGTCTAACAAAATGACTAAATTTGTAAAGCCTTGCGCAACACAAGGACGATTTTGTGTAAGGATAACTATTTGTCTAACAAAAGGACTAAATTTGTAAAGCCTTGCGCAACACAAGGACCATTGGTGGAAGAAATTGAAAAGGAATATTGAAAAAGAAATAGGCAAGGGTATTTGTGTCATTTGACAGAGACCATATTTGCCACAAAACTTTCCCACAGAGACGATTCTTGCATTTTTCAAAGTTGAAGGACGAAACTTGCAATTTGGCCAAACTTTAGGGACGATTTTTGCAGTTTACTCTAAAAAAAATGTTAGTACTACAAATTGTAGTTCTTAAGCAATACTTTAGTGTTAAACAGTCCATGAATACTCAATAGAATTATTTTTACAACAAGTTCATTAGCTAAGTATTTAGATTTGTTATAAAGTGAACAATAATTTTGAAATCAGTTAGATCGAGAAAATTAGAAAGAAAAAGCAACAACGAAAAGAATTTTGATCGGAGGGGATGGAGCACCGACAAAGTGGGTTTCAATTTATAGTTCCGTTGTATGCGAAAAGATCAAAGGAACACGTTTTTGTGGGTTGGGGATTCTGCAATCGAATTAACTGGTCAACAAAATTAAAACCAAAAACATATAACTGATTAATTTCCTCAACTGATACTTTATGGTTTTAATGCAACTTTTACTTTTGTATTACCTACATATTTGTTCGCAACATTAGTTCATTTTAACCTAATAAAGACCACTGTTGAAATCTATGGTATGAGAATATCTTACTTCGAGCACCCTTGGAGAAACGCCTAAGGAGCTTCTTTGATGTTACGGTCAACACAACCATGTGGTCCTTTTAAAACTATAGGAATAAGGTCCTCTTTAATCTAAAGAGGCCTCAAAAAGATCTCATTCTAAACGAGATTAAGCTTTCGACGTTTAGTTGGATCTCGAGTAGAAGTAAAAACATTTCTTTTAGTTGGCTATACTGGTTTAGTGACCCATGTAAACTCTCTTAATTCAATCTTGTAATTGTTCCTTCTAGCTTCTTGCTAGTCTTTTAATATAATTCCGCCGTTTCAAAAAAAATGAGAATATCTTACTGATTAACAACTAAAGACGAGGCAGTTTCACTTTACGTTACACTTTGGGCTGGCAAGTTTAATATGATATTAATATGAAGACTAGTTAAACATGGAAACCAAATAATAACTAAACGCTAAAGTGGCGTTTAGTTGGAAAACATTATCTTGTGCTATGGCACATTTTAGAGAAACTCATAGAAATATGTATAATTGGTGTTACATAGCGTCGGTTGAAAAATATTAAATACAATGGTGAGCACTTATTAATAAAGGTTTTGCTAATATTTTCCCGTTGGGTAAATGTTTAGCTCCTTATACAGTAAAACCTTTATAAATTAATGATGTTGGGACCGGAATATTTTATTAATTTATTGAGTTATTATTATATCGATAAATTAATAATTTATTAATTTAAATATGTTTTACGAATGACCTTTAAATTTTCAAGTTCAATATACTAGTTACAATGTATACTAATTAGAAATGAAAAATAAATTAGAAAAATAAGTTTCAATTAACATTTTATGAATTCAAGCATTGAAGTAATTAATGAATGTATACTAATGAATGTTACGAGGATCAAACCATTGAGGTTTCCTTAGGGATGGCAAGCATTGGGGTTTTTCCCTCCGAATACTTGTAACGGCCCATGGTCAACATCTCGTTGTCTAGGGTACGTGTAAGGCTTCACTATTATTCAGTGAGGTTTCCTTGATGTCGTATCCCGACTGAATATTCGGCGGAAAAAAAAACATTGAAGAAATTGTGGAATTATTTAGTAATTATTAATTTATAGTTTCGTTTGGATCAATATATATGGAGTAAGGTTTCAAAAAAATTATTATCTTATTATTTTATTGATTGACGTCCAAATATGTACTAGTCCTTAGTTGGGACAGGATAAATTATTAATTTTATATTAACTTATCGAGTATTAATTATTGGAGGTTTTACTGTATATGGAAGATTTAAGTTAAGGGTTTTGCTAATCTCTGCCCAGTGGGCATGGGTTAATTTGTTTATAAAAGGAATATTTTAATTCATTTAAGTGAAAATCATGTTCAAATATAATAATTTACAAGTTCATTTAATGTGTATTTAATGCATTTTTTAGATAATTAAGAAAGTTTGTATTCATTAACTACACATTAATCTCTGCCCAATGAGCATTGGTTAGCAAAATCCTTAAGTTAATTAACGGTCAAATATCAATTTAAAGAATGTAATTTTAGAGTTTAATTAATGTTCATTAAATATATTTTTTGATTTAAAAGAAAATTTTATGTTCAATAATTGGATTGGTGTGCTCAGTCCGCACATATTAACAAAACCATTTGGCCTAATAAATATACAAACAATTAATATGTCTGAATGCTTTAAACATAGTATTTAACGCTATCTTTAGTAATGTCCTTTATTTTATCCTCTTTCTAAGCAACTCACCAAGAGCCAGCCCTTCTGTACATCAACTAGCGCACCGGGCAACGTTTGTCTTTAGGGAAGTACAAGCGGTGTTATTGCAACGGGCCACTACTTAACGAGGGTGACAAAATTTCATGCATTTTTATTACTCCCTCAATCCCAATTTTATTGTCCCATACCAAATATAGAAAGTGAATAGGTAGCGAATTTGGTAAAGTTTACTATATTACCCTTGGTTGAAATTAATATTACAAACTTTAATGAAGTGTTAATTAATTGGTTAAGGGTAAACTTGTCATTTGGCAAAAAAGTAAGAGAGAGAAAGTAGTGATAGTGACATTTTTCTAAAAGAATGTGTTTTTTGTCGTGGGACAATAATTTTGGGACATTTTTATTTTTATTATATATATAAATAATATGAGGTTTGAGTTTAATTAGTTGATGCACTACTGAGACATATGTATTTTATGTGCGTGTTTAAGGGTTTTGTGGTAATGTCATGGAGCCATCGAAAATATATGAGATGGCACTGTTCCAGATGACCGTTAAAAAGAAACAACTTCATTTCATGTATAGACGCACTATATATATAACCTTCCTAAGTAGTGTGAAACTTTTTAATGGTATAAACCTAACCAACTATAAGGACCGATTTTATTGGCAAACCGTCGTTGACCATTTTGCCATAGTACTATATACCCATATCATTGGTTCATGTTCTTGGCTTTCACTCAAGAAAAGCCGATTATTTAGCTAAAAGGGAGTGCTTTTTTCCCCCATGGGTTACACGAAGAGAAGAAAAAAATGAAAACGACTCAAGTGCTAGTAGCTTGTGGGGATTTACCTTATCTTAAAAAGGGCTTTAAGTCACTTCTTTCTTTGTCACTCTCATATTTCAACTTTGCACCGACTTACACTTGATAGAACTGAATACATCGACTTACACAACACATTTACACAACATTTGAGTTTGACATTTTAGTGGGAGATCATGAATAGAAGTCAAGATTTGATGCCCTAGTTGGGGTATACATCCCGTAGGTCAAATATCCATAACTTTTAGATAAATTAGATCAATAATTGTTAGGCGTTTATATTTTTCAACTTCTTAATCAAGTGTATTGTTTGGGATTTTTTTGGGCACCAAGTTAAATATATACAAAATTTAAGTTAGTTCATGAACATAGAATTAGCTAATGTTATTGTACTTTAGAATCGCAATCATTCAGACCTTATATTGTTAATAAAGATCACATGAATACTACGAAATGATGAGATGATAAAACATATTAGTTAACTTGAGCCTGGTCTATGAGCTTAGGGTCCCTTATGGCTTTAGCTAGGGGGCTGATATATATACAGACGAATTTTATTCATCCACGAAATCATAGTGTTCATTCACAATTGTACCCTCTAATATTCTTAATCAATTATTTTTGGATTATATCCTTAAAGAAAACAAAACAAACACCAAAACGGGTTTATCCTTCGTCTCTTCCACTAGCGGCACTCACCGCTGCTGGCGCTTGGGTATGTCCAGGTGTCATTAGTAAACACTAAATTTTGAAAGACCTTTTTCACAACAGATGCCGTGTTACTTCTCGGCACTGCTACGTGAATACATCACGAAAAGAGACGCATCAATTTTTGATTGAACTGGACTTGAACAAGCAGGCCATTGTTACCATCCATTGAAATAATGATGAGTGGTGTTCTTTTTATTTTTTTTCTATAAAAAATTTCAAATCTGTAAATAATATGTTATGGGTTTCGTTTATTGTCTTGATTCGGTTGGAAGGTAAATCTAACGTCTAGAGGTACACTTTGGTATGGTTGCTACTGAAGCTACACCTTTGATTTTGAACCACTTCATGTTAACATGGGGTTATATCTACTCGTATAAGATCATTATATTGTGTTGGTACTTGTTATTTGTTTATTTTTTTATCATTCCTCGGATCATTGGTGACCTTATTATGAGATACATAATTATAATTTTCAAGTAGATCATGTGATGTTTGGGTGTTAAGAGTTATTGTAGGCACGTGAGGTGCACAAGTGAGATTTACATCACATTTATGAGTTGCACGTGTATAATTCTTCACCAAGGCTCTTAACCAACTTTCCCGCCAAAAACCACATTTAAATAGTCGTTAGCTTATCACTTTCATTTTCAGTTTTAGTCTTGTTCTTGTAACTTTCTCTCTATTTCTCATTTGTAACAACCGTTTGTAACAAACTATCACCATCGATAATGCAATTAAGCTTTTGATAATATCAATTCTTTCTACTTGATTGACCAAGTTAATTGTATTCCATTAATGATCCTTTAGTAAGTCCTAGTGGTGTGTATCAATTGTTATCAGAGCACTTTCTCAACCATTAAAATGGTTAAGTTTGTTCTTTAACTGTCTGTACAATTCCTGCCAAAATTCTGTTACACAACTGATAAATTCAGTTGTGTCTCCGGCCAACTGAATTCCGTCTAAATCAAGTCTCAATAAACTTTTCCAATCACAAATACGTTTCAGTCGTTCTTGTTAGTTGTGTTAATCTCTATTCCAATCCCAAAAACGTTAGTGATCATTGGAGATATTAGGTTCATAATTGCGCAAAATACGTTTAAACTCTAATCATGAGGGTCCATTAACCAATTAGAGTTCTTTGGATGGATTGTAAATTTAGTTGGTATAGTATACATAATGTTTCTTGATTGTGTATCATGACACCTTCTGCAAGAACCACCACTAGTAGTAGTAATGATGTGCTAAATCCTGGTGTACGATTTTCTATCAGGTTTTAAATTTATAGTTGCCAACAAACCTATAGACTAACACTTACGGGTAGTGTACCCGATCAGTTATAGCTAGTGATTGGTAAGTACGGGTCGTTCGCAAGGAGTGAGTGAACTAAAGCAAATCTAAAGGTATTCTAATTATCTAATTTAAATAAGAATAGAGGGTTCAATCTGAGAGATTGGCACAGTTTGATATTACTGATTAACTAATAATTAAACTAAGAATAAAAGTAAAACGATAGTGGTAAAGTTATAGTCTTATGATAGGAGAACGTGCTGTGACAAATGGTAATTTTCACATTTTACGTTAATAATAAATATTTATTTATTATTTTTAAACCGAGCATTTCTATGCGTAACTGCATGTTTCTGAGCATTTCTAAACATTTTTGGAGAGCTGTCCCACATACTGTAGCTTACAGTCACTGCTAAAAAAGTCTATTTTTGTCAGTAAGCGTAAATTATTCTATTTCTGATAGTTACTGACATGTTTCGCATTCAACTGAGAAGCTTTCTCGTATTTACTGAAAAGCAACCTCACGCGCGAACCGACACTACAGTATTATTGAATAAGCTATGCCTTTTTGTGTTTGTCAGCATTTATTTTAATGCTATTTAGGAAATGATGGTCATTGTTAGCTTGAACTAAATGTCATGTATAATATGTAGTTTATCAAGTGGGTTTATAACATTAGTTTTATTTGCAAATTAAGTATATGTATAGTGCAAACACTAAGCCCACTCAAAGTCCATTGTAAAAGCCCACCAAGCCCATCTTGGTTGGCTGTGAAACATATAACCACACACACACACACTCTGCTTTGTGTGCCTCACTTTAACAATTGTAAAAGAGCGTGTGTGTGTGTGTCCAAGTCCCAAAAGTCTTTGTTTGTTTTCTTTGCTAAAGCTAATAAACATTTGACTTGAAATTTAATCATAAGATCCACATCTACTCTTATTGTTCTATATATGTTTGTGAGTGTCATCGTGTGTTTGTTTGTGTGATAGAGGAGGAACTCGTGGTCTACAAGTGGTATACTAGAGCCATACAACAAGGTAGAAAGTTAGTTTGTGTTATCAAAAAAAAAACCAACTGTTGGGTTTCTTGTTTTCTTCAAAATGATAGAAAAGTTTTATGATCAAGGTTGTGTTTGTTAAGGTGTTAACTTCTTGGGTTGTGATTTAGTGATTATTCTTCATTCGTATATTGGGTTTAAATGTTGAATTCTCTTGTTGTTCTAAGTTTTAGATCGACTGGGAAATCAAGGAAGAATCACTTGATATGTTTTTGGAATTGATTGGATATTTTAGTTGGAATAATCATTGTTTAAGTGTTTTATTGGTGCAAGTTGCTCTAGTTGGTGAAAAGTTGTCAGGGATAATATCTTCCAAGATAAGGTCAAGTGGGCAAGTGACACAAAAGTCAAAGAAGTTGGGAAAAGTGCAAATTATTGCTATTCAAATAGGACAGCGCGTTTTATCAGAATTGGCTTCAACTGCTGTTTTATCAAAATTTAGTGAAAGTTGCGTTTTATCGCAATTCAGTTTTCTTATCGCAATTGCAGCTAAAAAATTTATCGCAATTGAGTCTGAACATTTCTATCGCAATTGAATTCCGATATTTTTATCGCAATTGGACCTCAGGCAGTTTTATCGCAATTGGACATCAGGCAGTTTTATCGTAATTCAACGATTCTGCCTTGTCCGAGATATTGTCACAATTGCGATATCGGACACTACACCATTTGCGATATCGGACGACTCTAGAATTCAGAATTGGCATTTTCAGTCCCTGTCCTTTCCAGCAGCCTTAGAGAACTTTCAGAATTGACAGTTTTGGCCCTCATACTTGTGTGAATTGATTTCAAAGTTAAATATCTTTTAAGGATTTGATTCGAACGTAATTTCGTCAACTCAAAAGTGAACTCGGTATTTTAACTCTTGTATAAGAGTGGAAAATACTTCGACAAACGGATATCTACCCTCTTGTATAAGAGTGTTAGATTTTATATAAATTGCAAATTTATATAAATTGGATATATTTCTATCTAAATTGACATTTTGCCACAATTTATATAAATTTTGGTCAAATTGAAATTTCTATAGAAATTGTCATTTTGTCTAAATTGTAATTTACATAACCTTTGTCGAATTTGTAAACTTTTGACTTTCTCTTAATTATACTCTAATCAAATTTCGTAACTTTATTTAAATTTGTTTCGTTTATTTATCCTACAACTTCAACGATCATCAACAACAAACCTAGGCTTCACAACATCATTCAAGTTCAACCTTCAACAACAACAACAACTTCTATTTTGTTGAAACGACCCTCAATCCACTTTATCATACAATACTGTAAGGATGACTACACAACAAGACATTCATGCCGCAGGTTCAGAAAACCGTCCTCCAATGTTAGAAAAAGGTGGTTATCTTCCATGGACGAGTCGTATGAAAAGATACATGAAAACCAAGCCTCAAGGACAAGGTAGACTCCTGATCAAATCCTTAGAGGAAGGTCCATTCCAGCCTCGTCAGATTCAAGTCACAGCTGGGAATCCTGATGCAACACCTCCAATTAAAGCAACCTTCCGGACTCAAACGGAAGAGGAATACACATTGGCAGAGTGGAAGCAAATTGAAGCAGATGACATGGCAATGCATTTAATTCAACTCGGATTACCACAAGAAATATTTTGTGCCGTAGATAGTTGTGAAACTGCCTATGAAATGTGGGATCGAGTTAGACGGCTTTGCTATGGTACAGAAATTGGCAAACAAGACATGGAAAACAAGCTTCTGACTGAATGGGAGAAGTTCACATCCACACCAGCTGAACAGATTGAATCTTACTACACACGGTTTTGTACTCTAATGAATGAGTTTATCAGACATAATTTGGCACCTAAACAAATTGTTCAGAACATCAAGTTCATCAACAACCTTCCAGAAGAATGGGGACGATATGTCACTATTGTCAACCAAACAAAGAACCTTCACGAGGTGAACTATGATCAGCTCTATGACTTCCTAAAACAAAACCAAGCAGAGGCAAATGAAGTCAGAAAAGAGAAACAAGCAAAACAACAAGATCCTCTTGCACTCATAGTCCAATCACCTACACCTGCAACAGTAAATGCACAACCTTCATCATCATCTTCATCCCAACAATTCATGCAACAACAATACAACTCTCAAACACCGTTCTACCCACAACAACAACATGTAATCCCACAACAACAATACCCGCAACACCCAGATCAACAAGATCAGGATGAGTCATCTGATGCTTTGACTCAAGCTTTTGCTTACCTATCAAAAGCATTCCAAGGACGCTACTCCACACCCACCAACAACAATCAATGAATCTCATCGAACACTCGCAACAAGCAAATTGCTCAGCCGAGTTTCAACATGGGTCAGCAAGGACAGATGGTTGGGAGATATGGGAATCAGCAGGGATATGCTCCAAGATTTCAGATGGGTAATCAGAATTCAGGGCAGTATGTTGGTAATCAGATGGGTCAGTTTGCAGGGAATCAGATGGGTACAGCTGTTGGTAATCAAAGGGTACAGAATGCTGGGAATCAGTTTGGGAATGTTGCTCAGGGAGCTGGGAATAGGAATCAGGGTAATGTGATGAAGTGCTTCAACTGTCAGGATATTGGTCATATGGCTAGGAACTGTCCTGACAAGCCAAATAAGAGGGATCCAGCGTATTTGCAGAAAGCATTAATGTTGGCAAACAAGGAAACGGCTGGGCTTCAGTTGAGTGCAGAAGAGAATGACTTCATGGCTATTATGGACAATTCAGAAGATCAAGAGGACATCGATGCAAACTGCATTTTTATGGCAAATCTCCAGGAGGCAAAGTACGACACGGACTCAGAAGCACCTCCTGCTTTTAACACAAATGCGGTTTCTGAGGTACAACCATATGCTACATGTCACAATAATGAAATGTTTGATATGTCACCTCAAAATGAACAGCATCCTGAGACTCCTAATCTCATTTATGATACATACATGGACGAACCAAGTTGTAGTAATACAAATTTGGTAACTCCAGATATGGATCCTAATGAAGAATTCGAGTCACAGCATACTGATAATGATGAGGAAACACGTGCTATGTTTGAATCATTATTGCAAAATTGTAGTATGGAAATTGAAAAGGTCAAAAAGATTAATCGCGATGTTAAGGCCGCGAATGTAATCTTGACCACTGAGCTTGAGAGTTATAAGGAAAATGCAAGAGCTTTTGATTTTCACAACAAACGTCAGACAGATCTTGAGGTTAGCTTAAGAGATTCTGAGTTAAGAGAGAAACATTTGCAAATAAAATTTGACACTCTCGATGTTAATTTGAATTTGCAAATCAAATCTCTTAACAAAGAAATTTCTGAACTAACCATCCAGCTTTCAAAACAAAAATCAACTTATTCTAATCTTGAAAAGGAAAAGAATGAGTTGAATGAAAGGTTTTCAAAACGTGAAAAGGATCTTCTAAAAGAGATCATCGACAAAAAGGAAACCATTGCAAAGTTGGAAGATTTGCTTGTAAAAACGGGTCATTCTACACAAACAGTTAACTTGTTAATAAACGATCCAAACCCGATTTTACATACAATAAAAAAGGTGGCTATCGGTTATGAAAACCCTTATAATCTCAAGAAAGCTCAAAAAGAACAGAATGTGCTTTATAATGGTAATTTAATAAATGTTGTCCATGACCCTCCTCCAGGTTATGATTCTAGTGAAACGATTGAGCTTTCAGAAGAGAGTAGAAAGAAAATGCGACAATTGAACAGAGAAATAAAACCCATTGACTATAATGAAGTTAACAAACTTGCTGGGGTTCATCTTGTTCAAAAGGAGTCACCTCTGTTTTTTCAAAAACCAGTGGTTTTCGCAAAACAAAAAGCTGTTTCAAAACATCTGTCTAACATCGAACAAATGGCATCTAAAAACACTTGTGAAACAAGTGCAGCTAGACTATATTTGGTTGATCTTAAACAGAGAATTGAAACACTTCAAAGTATTGTGGCATCCAAAACAAACAATCAAAAAATGGAATGGTTTTCAAGTTTTCAAAATGACCTGAAAAATATGTTCGAAAATGAAATCAATCCACATATTGCTGCAATCTATGCAGTTGTTCAAAATGTGGAACACAATCTCTTGAAAGAGTCAGCAGAATTCGTTAAGGACCATAAATCCTTAGTGAATGAAGCCAATGAATACTTGGAACACATAAAAGTTTTGCAAAAGCAAAATGACTCTCTCCTCTTCGAAGCTCTATCGACCGATATTATGTCTATTATTTTCCAAACATATTCTGTTGAGGATGATGAACGACTTCGAGCTGAGACTTCTGAAATTGTTTCAAAATATGAAAAGGCACTTTTTAAGATTGAAAAGCAAAATGTTACATATTTTAAACAACTTGATACGAAAAAGGAAGAATGCAAGTATGACAAACTGTCGTATGAGCGTTCTTACAAACAGTTGAAAGAACAAATTGATCTTTTGAAGTCTCAGCTTGAAAGTCAAAAAGGGAAGGGTGAGGAATCTACGGGTATTGCACCATTAACCCCCTTGCCTAATGAGAAACAAAAAGAGAAAGCAGTTTTCCAAACATCGAATGTAATAGCGCCTGGCCTTTATAGGATTAGTCCCACTACTGCATCTGCCTCTACATCTAAAACATATAGGGCGATAGACAAAAGTAAGAAAGATACTCCAAATGAGTCTAGGAATGCTGCTACAACATCTAAGGACAACAACAAAAATTCTAATGAGTGTGCCTTACCTTCTACAGGAATAGAAAGCAACTCTAGGAGCAAAAGACAGTCTAGGAGCAATAACAAGAAACCTAGTGTCTCGCCTGTTTCTGAGAGTGCATGCAAGAAAGTAGAAGAACACTCTAGGAATTTACCGCTTTCCAAGAAGAAACATGTATCATCTAGTTGTAATGATAAGACTCCTGTTTCTAATGCATGTAATGATTCTGATTGTTTAATGCAAAAGAAATCTTTGTCTAAAAATGCGTGTGATGATAATGTTTCTAATGATGTGAAAAAGAATGATATGCCTGAACAGAAAAAGAATCCTTTAGTAACTAAGGCTAAGTCTAGATATATTCGAAGACTTATTGCAAAAGCTAGGAAAACCACTAGCAGCCTATTACCTAAGGATCACACCAAGTTTTGTGATTGGAAACCAACGGGTAGAAAGTTTGCACTTAAGAATGGCACATTAGAAATAGTTCCCAATGCATCTAAGGAAACCAATTCTAAGTGTAATTCACCTGTTTCATCTAACCCACTAGAACCAAATGTTAAACGGTTTCCATATACAAAATCCTCTGTTCTTTGCAGGTCATTGAAATTTGTCTTTGGATCGTCGACTCGGGTTGCTCCAAGCACATGACCGGGAATCTAAAGCTGCTGATCAATTTTGTGTGGCAGTTCATGGGGACTGTACGTTTAGGGAATGATCATGTTGCAGCTATTCTGGGTTATGGAGATCTTCGGTTTGGAAATTACTTGATCACTCGGGTTTACTATGTCGAAGGGTTGGGACACAATCTGTTCTCAGTCGGGCAGTTTTGTGATGCTGATTTAGAGGTTGCTTTTAGGAGAAACACTTGTTTTGTCAGGAATTTGGTGGGGAATGATCTCTTAATTGGGAATCGTGGCACCAATCTCTATGCAATTGACATAAACCAAATGGCCTCTTCATCTCCTATTTGTCTCATGACCAGGGCAGGCGAAACAAAATCCTGGTTGTGGCATAGACGTTTGTCCCATCTGAACTTTGACACGATCAACAAGCTTGCCAAAGACAACATCGTCTCCGGTCTTCCTAAATTCAAATACACAAAAGAACACCTATGTCCATCATGTGAGCAAGCAAAGAGAAAAAGAGCAACATATAAACCTAAACCCGTACCTAATTCGGTTGATAGGTTGCATTTGTTGCATATGGACTTATGTGGCCCAATGAGAGTTCAAAGCATAAATGGGAAGAAGTATATTCTTGTAATTGTTGACGACTATTCAAGATATACATGGGTAAAGTTTCTGAGATCAAAAGACGAAGCACCGAGCACCATCATCACCTTTCTAAAGCGTATTCAAGTTCTACTTCAAGCTCCAGTTAGGATAGTAAGAACGGACAATGGCACAGAATTTGTAAATCAGGAGTTAAGATCATTCTTTGAAGAAACTGGTATTACACACCAGACATCAGCTGTCCGAACTCCACAGCATAATGGGGTAGTTGAAAGAAGGAATCGAACCCTTGTAGAAGCTGCTCGCACTATGTTGATCTATTCCAGTGCACCGTTATTCTTATGGGCAGATGCTGTCTCTACTGCTTGTTTTACTCAAAACCGATCCCTAATCCATCCAAGATTCAATAAAACCCCATATGAACTTGTCAACAACCGAAAACCCGATATTTCTTATCTTCATGTATTTGGCGCTTTATGCTATCCAACTAATGACAGGGAAGATTTGGGAAAGTTGAAGGCTAAGGGTGATATTAGAATCTTCATTGGTTATTCTGAAAACTCGAGGGCATTCAGGGTGTATAACAGGAGAACGAAAAAGATCATGGAGACGATGAATGTGAAGTTTAATGAAATTTCACAAATGGCTTCTGAGAGACTCGCTCTAGAACCCGCGCTTAACCCGATGACTTCCGGACATATCAGTTCGGGACTCGCACCTCAAGGAGCTCAATCAATTCATAACGAACAACCCACAACTCAAGAACTGGATAATTTCTTCGAGTTCATGTACGATGAATACTATGGTGGCGCTTCGAAAAATGCATCTAACCAACATTCCGCTGCACCCACTCAACAACCACCACCACCACCACCACATCCAGATGCATCCACAACATTCGAAGCTGGCGCACCAACTCCCTCAACATCAACATCATCTACATTTACTCCAGCAACTCCTTTCATTGAAATTGTTCTACCAAGAATTGATGAGCAAGAACAAAATAATGTTGTGTTAGACGATGAAGTCTTTGAAAACCCGTTTGGAACGGAATCTGCTGAATCATCTTCCAGATTACATGAACCGTCTAACATGCATTCAAACAGACCAAGGTACCCTTCAACACTACAGTGGACAAAAGACCATCCGATTGAACAGGTTATTGGTGAACCCTCAAGACCAATTCAGACGAGAAAACAACTTCACACCGATTGTGACATGTGCATCTATGTCTGCTCAGTCAGTCTCATAGAACCTAAGAACATTCGGGAAGCAATGGCAGATAATGCCTGGATTGAAGCGATGCAGGAAGAACTTCTTCAATTTCAAATCCATGACACCTGGGATTTAGTTCCAAGACCAATTGACAAACTAGTCATTGATCTTAAGTGGTTATGGAAAAACAAAAAGGATGAAGAAATGACTGTAATTCGCAACAAAGCTCGTCTGGTGGCAAAGGGATACAGACAAGAAGAAGGGATAGATTTTGAAGAGTCATTCGCACCAGTTGCAAGGCTTGAAGCAGTTAGGATTTTCTTAGCTTATGCAGCTCACAAGAACATCACAGTTTATCAGATGGACATCAAGACGGCATTCTTGAATGGAACTCTGAAGGAAGAAGTGTACGTGAGTCAGCCAGACGGTTTCGTTGACAAAGATCATCCGGAATACGTCTACAAGCTAAAGAAAGCAATCTATGGTTTGAAACAAGCCCCAAGGGCGTGGTATGACGAGTTATCATCTTTCCTACTTCATAATAATTTCACCAAAGGAACAATTGATCCAACCTTGTTTACAAGAAAATACAAAAATGATATTTTGATTGTTCATATTTATGTGGAAGACATAATATTTGGGTCCACTAATCCGACACATTCAAAACATTTTGAAAATCTCATGAAAAGCAAATTCGAAATGTCCATGATGGGTGAATTAAAATTCTTTTTAGGCTTACAAATTCATCAATCCCCACGTGGAATTTTTCTTAATCAGGCTAAATATACAATTGAGATTTTGAAAAAACATGGAATGGACAATTGTGACTCTGTTGGAACTCCAATGGTCACTTCACCCAAAATAGGCGCTGACCTAAATGGGAAACCCATGGATCCGAAGAAATATCGGAGCATGATTGGTTCTCTCATGTACCTAACTGCAAGCCGACCAGATATTCATTTTGCTGTTTGCTTACTTGCACGGTTTCAGGCAAGACCTACCAAACTTCACCTCCAAGAGGTTAAACGGATCTTTCGGTACCTACGAAGAACCATTAACATGGGACTTTGGTATCCGAAGGATTCGGAGTTTACACTAATAGCATTTTCAGATGCAGACCATGCCGGTTGCCAAGTTACAGCAAAGAGTACATCAGGCGGAGCACAATTTTTGGGAGAAAAGCTAGTAGGCTGGTCATCAAGGAAACAAGACTGCACTGCTTTATCAACAGCAGAAGCCAAGTATGTGTCTCTATCTGCGTATTGTGCCCAAGTTCTATGGATGAGGACACAACTAACAGATTATGGTTTCTCTTTCAACCGCATACCTTTGTATTGCGATTCAAAAAGTGCCATAGCCATCTCGTGCAACCCAGTGCAACACTCGAAGACCAAGCATATTAGAGTCTGCTATCACTTCATAAAAGAGCACGGTGAAGAGGGTACTGTTGAATTATTTTTCGTGAAGACTGAATATCAACTCGCCGATCTATTTACTAAAGCCCTCCCAAAAGAGCGGTTTGAAAATTTAGTTCGTCGAATTGGAATGCGAAGCCTAACTCCCGAAGAGTTAGAAAGTCTTCTCGAATCTTCTTGATTTATATCAACGAGCTTCGCATGTAAATATTTTTGTAAATATATACATGTTAAAATCAATACTGTAAATACAGAAAATTTCAAAAAGACATAAAAAATATAAAACTCAAAAACCAAAAATATTCTTCTCACGACATGTCTCTCGTATAATCGATATTCTGTACGTATCTAGAAATGTCATTCAACAATGATACGGGCATGTACAGATGCTTGAGCGAGAGTTCTTTTTTATGTTTTTCTAAAACATTTCGTTTCTCAAATTTTTATTCATTAAGGCTTTCGTGCATTTTAGTACAAAACCCGCGCTACATTGAATGACTTCTGATTATTTCTGATCAGGACTCGCAATGTTAATGGAAAAAAGCTAAACCAGTGAGCACTTAATCAAAATTGTTTCAAAAATATTTTATAAGTCTTTCTATAAATTTTGTGCTCACAATGACTCCCTCGAAGACCCTTAAATGCTTTTAAACTTAAATGTTTAATAAAATGCTATGATTAAGGGGGAGTATAAAAAGAAAAATGTTTCGTTTTCATGCTAAAATCAGTCCATCTCTCCACAAAAAGTTTCATTTTAATCAACTATTTTCAAAAATACCACTTCATGCTATTTTTGAGGGGGAGATTAAGTGTTTATTAGATATAAGGGGGAGAGGACGTGATTAAAATGTGATCAAAAAGAAGTTTTGTGGTTTGAATCAAGACTCAGAACAACCCTCGAATTGACGAAACTAACTGTCCGTTATCGAAAAGACTAGTCCGGGACGGGTAATAATTTCAAGCTGGTTTTCCAGTGATGTAAGCGTGTCTCGCAAAGGACTTGTCTGAGTAGAATGTACCAATTCGAGAGATGATCTTTGAATATGACCGGGACGGGTAATAATTTCAAGCTAGTCTAACTAGTGATGTAAGCGTGTCTCGCGAAGGTCATGTTCATTGAAAGTCGATCATTTCAAATGTGCGAACTCTACCCAACATGTGCAATTTATTAAAAATGCATGAGCACATGTGAAGGGGGAGTGTTTCATAAAATGCAAAACTCTCAATATGTTAACAAAATGTGTTTTCTCATAAACACGTTGAGAGATTTTCACAAGGTTTAATGACATGTGACAAATAATCTAGGATAATCATGGAGTAATAAGGTGATTATGGTTAGGTTATGTCCTATGATCCGCCAGAGCCGGAGGGATCTTCCCAAGGACAATTCCAATAGTCTAGAATTAGAAGTCCATAGGTAAGATTGAAAAAAGGAGTAAATGAGAAAGGAGAAAGAAGGGGTTGAAGAATGAAAAAGAAAAGTTTAATGTAAGGGTGAAAAGAAATATCCCTCCACGAAAACTTAGGTCAGAAACCGGGTCAATACATCTGCTATCGGTACTCACTAAGGTGATACTGATATTGAAGACAAGACGTCAGGGACCCAGTGACGCATTGCACCACCCCTCCTATCCACTCAGATATCTCTCAAAAGATATTTGTTTCATTTCTCACGGAGAACACTACATAATCTATCGGCCTCTCACTCCGAGATGAGTTGATATTGAAAAGGTGGCACTCTGCTCCATGCCTCCGACGACTTAAACCAAAACGCACATTATTGAGTCTAAAAACATGAGATTCATCAAAGATCTCTTAGGAACACTTCCAATGCAATACACTTGTGTTCATAAAAAAGGATACAAGATGTATGAGTCTTAATGAGATCTAAGGATCTTGCCTCACGACATGATGGCCGCTAGACGATTTATTGCTAACTGTCTTATGCAGGTACCGACGAAAGTCCATCCACCATCATCATCTACAACGACGACGCATCCAGACAGAAGAAGTAGATCAAAGGCAGGAACGACCAAAAGACGATACTTTGAAGATCATAGTGCATGAAGGAACATTGAATGGAGACTATTATACATTGACACACCAAGTTCAAGACATCAAAAGCAAAAGACCAATCACGGGAGCATCATTGAAATGACCATCCCTTAGGGGGAGATTGTTAGCATTTATTTTAATGATATTTAGGAAGTGATGGTCATTGTTAGCTTGAACTAAATGTCATGTATAATATGTAGTTTATCAAGTGGGCTTATAGCATTAGTTTTATTTGCAAATTAAGTATATGTATAGTGCAAACACTAAGCCCACTCAAAGTCCATTGTAAACACTAAGCCCACTCAAAGTCCATTGTAAAAGCCCACCAAGCCCATCTTGGTTGGCTGTGAAACATATAACCACACACACACACACACTCTGCTTTGTGTGCCTCACTTTAACAATTGTAAAAGAGTGTGTGTGTGTGTCCAAGTCCCAAAAGTCTTTGTTTGTTTTCTTTGCAAAAGCTAATAAACATTTGACTTGAAATTTAATAATAAGATCCACATCTACTCTTATTGTTCTATATATGTTTGTGAGTGTCATTGTGTGTTTGTTTGTGTGATTAAGGAGGAACTCGTGGTCTACAGTGTTTGACTTGTTTTTGGTCAAGATTGGGTGTACGACACATATTGGGCCGAGCCCAATATGTTTCGGCTTTGGTTGACTATTGACTTGATGGCTTATTTATAAGAGCTTATTTCACTAAATTAAATATCGTTACGTAACTAATTAAATTAAAAAGGGCTTAGGGCTTAAATATGTTCTTAAGCTTGTTTTGGGGTCTCGACACAGTTGGGCCGAGCCCAACCCAAATTCGGCTTGGTTTGACTTTTTGACCAAACGACGTGATGAACATGTTAAATTGATTTTTAGAAACTTAACGGTATATATATATATATATATATATATCGTAACTTAAAAGGGTTAAATGGTTTTTGGGCTAAACTTGGACTATTGGGCCCATTATGGACTTTTCGGCCCAATATATATTTCAGGTGACAAAAATGAGTTTTGGAACATTTTTAACTCACTATAATTATTTTTACGTAATAAAATATTCTATATCGATTAAAACCATTTTAAACTCGTTTGCACACTTTGAGCTCAATAAGACAAATAAATGGATTTTCGGCCCAAATTTTATGAATGTTGACTTTTGTTGACTTTTGGAAGTAGTTTGACTAAACGTTGACCTTTATAACGAAATTTATAATTAAAGATGTAAACGTAACGATATATATAGTTATGACGATAAATATATATTTTTGGACTAGATTTGCAAATATAGTTAACGTAAGGGATTATTTGAGAAAATAGCAACACTTGGGAAAAATGAAAAGTTTGAAAAAACAAATGGGTCATGCCCAATTTTTCTAAAATTTCAACACTTGGAATATTTTTGGGTAAAAACCGACTAAAAGACGAAATGAATTATTTTTATTATTAAAAATATTAATTTTTCCAAATTAATATTTTTAGACTTTATAAGACTTATATATA
Source organism: Artemisia tridentata subsp. tridentata (assembly GCA_021014915.2). Taxonomy (NCBI): domain Eukaryota; kingdom Viridiplantae; phylum Streptophyta; class Magnoliopsida; order Asterales; family Asteraceae; genus Artemisia; species Artemisia tridentata. The sequence continues at coordinate 133,905,886 of CP139506.1, read as the reverse complement.
TATTTTATATATTTATACACTTACACTTATTTAATTTCTCAAAATATAATACTTATTATAATTTTTCTTTATAATTATAATTATAATATAAATAATGATAATGTTTATAATATAATATTACCTCACTATCACCATTATTATATTAATTTTTCAATACCTATTTAATTAATTACAAGTCATAATTAATTAAATACTTAATTATTGAATATATATATACGATGATATATATATATATATATATATATATATATATATATATATATATATATATATATATATATATATATATATATATATATATATATATATTACTTGTGTATTTTACGACGACGAGTACTAAGCACGGATGTTTCCGTCACACGTATTTTCACCGTACACTTTCACCACGAGCCATCACCATGAGTCTCTTATGATAAACCACTTTTGAAAAGTACCATACCACACAGCAAGCAAGAAATACACGAACACTTGACACGCGTAAACCTTTCAAATGAGTCAAGATGTTTAAAATACGAATATTGCGCTAAGACTTACCATACTTATCTAGGTCACGTGTCGGAGCGGTTGCACTGTGTTATTTGTTGACTACCAGATTGCTATTATTAAGGTGAGTTTATAGCCCCATTTTTATACGAATTGTTTTATAAACCATGGGGTGAGAAATTCAATTTGACCTAACGGTTGAATTGCTTCCAGGAGAGAAGTTGGGTTTGTGGTATAACCCGTAAAAATGGTCGTGTTTAGCCTTTATTGAGCACCACTAGTGATAGTCTCATACTCATTCTTTAACTTGAAAATTTTTTATTTCTACATTTGACTAGAGATAGTTTACATCCGTGGACTTTATCTCCCGTTAGGATTTTATTTTGAACAAATAGTAATTAGGATCTTCCTTAGCGAACCTAGATTGCTTGCATCCCACATACATGTTTCAAAATGATTACATGTTCTCGTAAGAGATGATTAAATGTCTTCATGATCTTAAATGCTAAATGATTATCATGTTTTGCATGATGTTTGCATTTATTCCTTATGTGCATCTTACATGATTTTGCACCCAAACTATGTCCTTTTAACACATTAGGAATTAAGTTTGACTATCACTATGAACCCTTAGAAGTCATAGAGTCATACACTAGTGTCAAAACCTATAAGTTAGAGTAGTCGCGGAGTTGTCCCAATTCCCTAGTTATCACTTCGCCTTCTTCCAAATAATACACCCTTTTGTCATGGGAAGGTTAGATACAAACCCAGTAGAACTCGGAGTAGGGTTGACAACTTAAATATTTCATCCGAAATATTCAAGTAAATTTAATTTGCGATTGCAATTGTTAAATGTCATATCCGAACATCATATTCAAGCCTTTTAACAACATATGTTAAAACGCTCATCCAAAATCTAAAAGCTAACGTCAACCCTCGGATGACAAAGGACTCACAAGTTACTATATAAGTGATTAATAGTTCATTTCATCCTCGTGTGATTATACACATCTTAAGATCCCAAACCCTGCTTCGAATCAGCAACATAGGCCTAGCTTTAAACCTTTCAAAACCCCGTGAAAGACTCACGTGCGACGCACATCGAAATCCGTAAATCAACCAAACCTCTCAACCGAGAATCCCCTAACCATCTCCGTCTAGGTCTAGGAATGATGGAACCTATTCCATAAATCTTGTGACTACTTAAATATTTCGCTGGAAATATTGAGTCATCATTCACATCGCTCTAATGACTACCTATGTATTTCGTTGGAAATATAAAAGTCATCTCTTCTCGTCCAATATTGTTCAAAGAATTTATTTGGTATAAATTCTCTCCTTGTTTCGAAAAGTCTCACTAAATCGGCGAGATTTATTCGTAAAATTCTAATGACAACTTAAATATTTCATCCAAAATATTTAAAGTGTATTTAATTTGCGAAATGCAATTAAATGTCATTTCTCATTCTCGATCAACGTTCATCGAATCCCGTTGGATTCATTCATAAAAGAATTTATTCGGTATAAATTCCTTTAATCTAAGGTCCAGAAAAATCACAACATATGTGAAATTTCTTTGTCAAAAATCTAATTATGGGTCAAAACTGACCTCAGCAGGTCACAGTACCCTTAAATAGGGGACGATACCGCTAAATTTAACGGTACCGTCGGACCATTGTCTACTGAGATAGTTTATCTTGTTTTCAACTCTCACTGATTCAAAAGCACTATCGAAACCCACTCGATGTAGTTTTGAACCAGAACCATCTCCTATCTGAATAGATTCTATCTATCTTCTGATTCCTTAGCCTATTCCCTTTCACTTCCGCATGGTACTAAACACTACCAATGCTTCCGTATCCCACTCACCTTCCACACACTCCAAGCGAAGAACCGCTAGGATAAGTTGAGATAACCCCACTAGAACCTTATCACCAACCTCACAACCCTGAAGATTTTATCTTCTTTACCCTTAGGATATCTCCAAGTAATCACATGCCACATCATGTAAATATTCTATGAATATTCACAATGATTGAGAAAAGCTACGTGACTTCAAAGGTGAATTTTATCGTATGCTATCCACCACTTGTCATGACGTTACTAAGCTCATCGCTTCCTTCAACGTTTGTTTTCCTCTTTATCTTTTACATCTTGTCCGGATGGTCATAGATTAAGGGGGAGCGAAAACACACTCATATAGTCTTTCACCAAAAACTCTCAAGAACAAACAAATGGGGTTCTAATTCCTTAGAAAACTTCCCTTTAGCTGCCCAGAACTAGGCTGCACAGGAAAATTCGTGACTTCCTGGTCACGGTATCGTTAAATAGGACACGGTACCGTTAAATTTAACGGTACCGTGTGGTAGTTAGTGGTACCGTGCCTATGTTTGACGAATTTTCACTGTTCCCTCCCGATCCCTGCATGCCTAACCTCAAAACTGCAAAATTTTGCAAACTCACATACACCCTAGGATTCACTCACTACACCATAGGACACTACCACCAATCTTAATTTGAATCCATCCTCCACCTTTAGGATTTCCACATCCTTACCTCCACCAAGTTCACCACAACCTTTATGTTGGGAATTAAATATTCTGAAGTTAGAGTATCGGAAAATACTTTAAGAAGAAGGTACTGCTAGTTCATGATCAAGGTACTGTTAGAATAAGTAGGTACTGCTAGTTCAAGTAGAAGGTACTGCTAGTAGAAAATGGTACTGCTGATCAGTGAGTCATAGAGCTGCTACAAGGATAAGATCGAAGAAGATATTATTTGTATGAGTCACTCTTATGCAAAAATAATATCTAGATATGTTCTCAGTCAACAAGTTGATGCATGTGCTTTCACTAATTCATTTGAACAACTTAAGAGATATAATCTTCCATACGCTAGCTCGACTTGATCTTTTGTAAGACAAGTTTTGATTAGACATAAAGCAATATTGTAAGAGATCTCTTGAACTATAAAAGAGATCTTAGACTAGTGATTATATATGTGCATATACGCAAAAATAACAACTCATATCTGTTAAGACATAGAACAAACAAAAACATATATCACAAATCTAGAAACATAAGATTCAAGGTCTTTGTAACCCTAGTGATAAATTCAAGATCACTCGTATTATTTTGAATAATATTGAATCGTTTGGTGATAAACTTTCTTTGTTCATTGTTAAGTAACAAACATAATTCTTCCATTTCCATAACATACATAACCTTCTAAGTGTGATTAAGTAAATTCCGCGTACTTAATCATATAACTCAATATATCATTACACACAAAGTATACAAGGTTTAACCACCTTAACCGTGTGTCGAATCCTCTCAGTTGGTATCAGAGCCAGGTTGATATAATTGAATTAGAAGAAACAGAAATGGATGCACATGATGCTCAAACCAAATGAGTTTGAGTTATGGAGGATGAGAATTGAGCAATATTTCATGGTCCAAGATTACACTCTTTGGGATATCATTATATATGGTGATTCTTTTTCACCAAGCTATTCAGATGTTGTCCTAGAAGGTAAAACACTTAGGAAAAGAAATACTGGACCAGTTTCAAATGAAGAAAAGATACTGAAGAGAAATGATCAGAAAGCAAGAAATTTGTTGCTTATGACCATTCCTAGTGAACAGATGTTATCTTTTAACAAGTATCTTGATGCAAAAACTCTTTTTGAAGAGATTTGTGCATATTTTGGTGGTAATGAAACTACCAAAAAGACACAGAAGACATTACTAAAGCAACAATTTGAAAACTTTACTGCTTTTAGTAATGAGTCTCTTGATAAGCTATTCTCAAGGTTACACAAGCTTGTCAGTCAGTTGGCTGTGTTGGGTGTTGAGACAGAGAAGGAAGATCTCAACATGAAGTTTTTGAGAAGTCTACCTGATGAGTTCCATACTCATGTTATTGTCTGGATGAACAAACCAGACATTGAAACAATGAAGCTCAATGATTTGTACAACAACTTCAAAATTGTTGAACAAAGTCTTAGAAAGTCTGGAATTTATGGTACTAGTTCTGGGAATGTGGCACTTTTGTCATCTCCTAGTATTGGTAAGTCTGAAGAGGTAGAAGAAGTTGAAGGTGTTTCTAATGCTACTTATGGTGGTCCTTCTACTAGTTCACAAAAGACTGTTGCAGGACTTGGTGATCCAGCATTCTATGTATTCATGTCTAGTCAATCTAGTGGTTCTTCTCTAAATCATGAAGACCTTGAGCAGGTTGATGGTGATGATTTGGAAGAAATGGACATCAAATGGCAGGTTGCTTTGCTTAGCATGAGGGCCAAGAAGCATTGGCAGAGAACTGGGAAGCAAATTACCATAAATGGTAATGACACTGCTGGGTTTGACAAGAAGAAAGTGGAATGTTTCAACTGTCATAGGTTGGGACACTTTGCTAAGGAGTGTAGAAGCCCAAGGAAGCAGGAAAATAGAAACACATGGTATAAGCAAGATAGGAGAAAGGAAGTTACTGTTGAAGAGCCAAAAGCTATGTTCGCTATTGACGGTATTGGTTATGATTGGAGCTCTATGGCTATTGAAGAGGAAGCACCACCAAATGCTGCTCTTGTGGCCAATGAATTTGCTCTAATGGCCTTTTCTGATTCAGAGGTAAATTCTATTCAAAATTGTACTGAATCATGTCCTAATCTTAAAGCTTATGAAGACCTTAGTAAGAGATTTGATGCTCATAGAGAAGAAGCTAATTGATGCTCTTTTTAATTTAGCTAATCACAAAAAGAGGTCTAGGTGTTGTAGAAAAAAAAGTCTTACATTTTAAAAGTAATGAATCTAATTTTACTAATGACATCAATATACTAAAAAATGACATTAAGATCAGAGATGAGTGTATTGTTGAGTTGAATGATTCATTAGCTAAACACAAAAATGAAAGAGAAAATGTTAAGGTATCTGTGGATGTTTTGGCTCATGCCTCAGATGGATTCAATAAGCTTTGGGAAGCTCAAGTAATTGATAAGGTTAATTCTGGTGTTGGATTTAAGTCTGTTCCCCCTCCATACAGAGGTGTTCATTCACCTCCAGGTATTGATTTAGCACACACAGGATTAGCTGAGTTTCAAGAACCAATCATGGAATATGGTTCTAAGGCCACTAAGAATCCTAAGATAGAAAAGGTAAGTAAAAGTTTAGATAAAACTTTATCTTATCAGGACAAGGTGTCTTTTGTTAAGAAAGGAGATGCTATAGTTGTTGAGGATAGTACAACTGATAGTGATGATGATGATGAACAGGTTATGTCTAAACCTGTATTGGTTAAGAAAGTAGGAACAAGTGTTCCTAAGATAGTCAATCACAACACTAACAGGCCTAAGTCAAATGTTAAGACTGTTAGGCAACCAGTTAGATATTGTGAACAATATAGAACTACAAACAAGCCCAAAGGCAACCAAAGGAATTGGAATGGCCTTAAGTCTCATCAACTAGGTGATGACTTTGCATTTTACAACAAATCTTGTTATACATGTGGTAGTTTTGACCATCTTGTAGCTTTCTGCAACCAATGGGTAGCTGGGTATGAAAACAATAGGGTGAATTACAAAAGGAAAACTCCTCACACTCACTTTCACTCTAACACTCATAGAACAAAACCCAGAACAGTCTCAAACAAGTCTGGACCAAAAGGTCCTGATAGACAAAAAGGTCCTGCTAATACAAATAAAAAGGTACTGCCAGTACAAATAAAAGGTACGGGTAGAACAAAAGGTACAGTTAGACCTTTGATGACTGTTAACCCAAAATCAACAGCTAAGGATGCAAAAACAACTTTCAAACATGCATCTACAATTGTTCTAAGGCCCATTCAAACAAAGGCAGTGGTCCACAAACTCATTTGGAGACCAAAGAGTTCAACTACAAAGTTAGCAGACTCTGCTGCTAAGCATGTGGTTCACTCTGCTGCTAAGGGAAATAGGGCAAATGCTGTTAAGGCCTCAGAATGTTGGATTCTTAAATCCAATGTTGCATCAACTGTCCTTAAAAGATTAAATTACATTGATGCAAGAGGCAGATCCAAGTCAGTAATGGCTTGGATCCCCAAAGAAAACTAACACTCTTATTTGTGTGTAGGAACATTCAACTGATAAACAAGAAGATCAAGGATACTCAGATAGTGGATGTTCAAGGCACATGACAGGCAACATGTCTTATCTTTCAGATTTTCAATCTTTCAATGGAGGATATGTTACCTTTGGAGGTGGTTTTCGTGGCAAAATTTCTAGTAAAGGTACAATCAAAACCGAAAATTTAGATTTTGAAGATGTGTACTATGTACAAGAGCTAAAGTATAATCTTTTTAGTGTCTCACAAATGTGTGACAAAAAGAACAATGTTCTCTTTACTGACACTGAATGTCTTGTTCTCTCTAAGGATTTTAAGATGCCTGATGAAAGTCAAGTGCTTCTTAGAATTCCTAGAAAGGCCAATATGTATAGTGTTGATATGAAGAACATTATTCCTAAAAAGGATTTAACTTGTCTTGTTGCAAAAGCCACATTGGATGAATCAATGTTATGGCATAGAAGGCTTGGTCATATTAATTTCAAAACCATAAATAAAATTGTTAAGAATGGTTTGGTAAGAGGTTTACCTCACAAAAGATTTGAAAATGATCAAACATGCATTGCTTGTCTAAAAGGCAAACAACACAAAGCCACTTGTAAGCCCAAGATTTTTAACTCTATCAATCAGTCATTGTTTATGCTTCATATGGACGTATTTGGACCTGTTTCAGTAAGGAGTATGCAACATAAGAAATATTGTCTTGTTATAACTGATGACTATAGCAGATTTACATGGGTTTTCTTTTTAGTGTCTAAGGATGAAACATCAAGCACTCTTAAGACTTTCATAACAGAAATAGAAAACCTAGTAAGCAAGAAAGTAAAAGTCATTAGGTGTGATAATGGGACAGAATTCAAAAATAGAGTTATGGATGATTTCTGCAAAGAAAAAGGTATTAGGAGAGAATATAGTGTTGCTAGAACTCCACAACAGAATGGAGTGGCTGAAAGAAAGAATAGAACACTAATTGAAGCTGCTAGAACAATGTTAGCTGATTCTAAGCTACCTATAATCTTTTGGGCAGAGGCAATCAACACTGCTTGCTATGTTCAAAATAGAGTTTTAGTTGTGCAGCCTCACAATAAGACGTCATATGAACTCTTTAATGGTAGAACTCCTGCAATAGGATTTCTTAGACCTTTTGGATGTCATGTGACAATTCTCAATACCTTAGACCATTTAGGAAAATTTGATGGTAAAGCAGATGAAGGTTTCTTAGTTTGATATTCTCTTGTTAGCAAAGCTTTTAGAGTTTACAACTTAAGAACTGAGAAAGTACAAGAAGAACTACATGTGGAGTTTCTGGAAAACAAATCCAATGTAGTAGCTCAAGGACCAAAATGGATATTTGATCTTGAGTATCTAACAATTTCTATGAATTATATACCTTTTGTTGCAGAAACTAATGATTTTTCAGGTTCACAAGCAACAAATGAGGCAGAGTTAGAAAAGGATCAACATGATGGCACAATGCCAATATGGTCAAATACAGGTGTGGAATCAACTTCAACAAATGATGTATCTTCTTCTAGTAAAGCTAAAAGAGATGTTGAAGATGACAACAAGGATGATGGAACAAAGGAACAACTCAATATTTCAAATATTGATGGTACTGCTGAGACAGAGCAAGGTACTACTAGTATCTATAAAGGTACTGTTAGTACATTTGGAGGTACGGCTAGTTCATTTGAAGATACTGCTGGTCCTTCAAATTCAAGAGAAGCAGAGTTCCAAGAAGATGAAGTGGATTTGGGTAATCTTCCACCATCTTATCAAGTTCCTTCTACACCACACACAAGGATTCACAAAGTCCACTCCCTGGATAATGTGATTGGAGATGTACAATCAGGTGTGAAGACAAAGAAACAATTGATGTCTTCAGACCAACAAGGGCTTCTTGATGCCCTTTATGCTTCAAAACAACATGAGGTTTCAAACTCTTGTTTGTTTGTATGTTTTCTCTCACAAAAGGAACCAAAGAACATTCTTACAGCCCTAGATGATTCAAGCTGGGTAGAAGCTATGCAAGAAGAGCTTCTTCAGTTCAAGATTCAAAAGGTTTGGGTGCTAGTTGATTTACCTAGGAATGAAAAGGTGATTGGCACTAGATGGGTTTTTAAGAACAAAAGGGATGAAAGAGGGATAGTTATTAGAAATAAGGCTAGATTAGTAGCCCAAGGGTACACACAAGAAGAAGGGATAGATTATGATGAAGTTTATGCTCCAGTAGCAAGGATTGAGGCAATTAGGCCGTTTCTAGCTTATGCTTCATTTTTAGGCTTCACAGTCTACCAAATGAATGTCAAGAGTGCATTTTTATATGGTACAATTGGAGAAGAGGTGTATATTTCACAACCTCTAGGCTTCATTGACCCTGACCATCCAAACAAAGTGTACAGAGTAATGAAAGCTCTATATGGCCTACATCAGGCACCAAGAGCTTGGTATGCAACACTTGCTTCCTATTTATTAGAAAATTGATTTCAAAGAGGAAAGATTGATCAGACACTTTTCATCAAACAGCACAAGAAGGATCTTCTATTAGTGCAGGTGTATGTGGATGACATTATCTTTGGATCTACAAGGAAGGAAATGTGTTTAGAGTTCGAGAAACTTATGCATGATAAGTTTCAGATGAGTTCTATGGGAGAACTCACATTCTTTTTGGGTTTGCAAATTAAACAATCATCTGAAGGCATTTTTATCTCTCAAGATAAATATGTTGCAGAAATTCTTAGAAAGTTTCAATTTGCTGATTCAAAAATGGCAAGCACACCAATGGACTCAGAGAAGCATCTTTTGAAAGATGAAGATGGAGAGAATGTAGATGTACACACTTACAGATCTATGATAGGCTCTTTGATGTATCTTACATCATCTAGACCTGACATCATGTTCCCTGTTTGTATTTGTGCAAGATTTCAAGTTACTCCAAAGGTTTCTAATTTAACTGCAGTCAAGAGAATTTTTTGATATCTCAAAAGACAACCAAGGTTGGGTATATGGTATTCTAGAGACTCTCCTTTTGACTTAGTAGCATTTTCGGATAGTGATTATGCTGGTGCTAGCTTGGACAGAAAGTCAACAACTGGAGGATGTCAATTCCTTGGATGTAGACTTGTCTCATGGCAGTGTAAGAAGCAAACAAGTGTGGCAAATTCAACAACTGAAGCTGAATATATAGCTGCTGCAAGTTGCTGTGCTCAAGTCTTATGGCTTCAAAACCAACTTCTTGACTATGGGTACAATTTCTTAAACACTGTTATTCATATTGATAATAGTAGTACAATTTGTATTATTAGAAATCCAGTGCAACATTCTAAAACAAAACACATTGAAATTAGACATCACTTTATTAGAGATTGCAATGAGAAAAGATTAATTCAAGTAATGAAAATTGCTTCAGAATATAATTTTGCAGATCTACTTACAAAAGCTTTTGATGTTGGAAGATTTGAGTACTTAGTAGCAAGTATTGGAATGCTTAATCTTTAAATCTTTTCAAATGATGTGTTTATGTACATAAATTTTTGTTGGTACTGCTGGATTTATAAGGTACTGCTAATATATCATAAGGTACTGCTAAGCACACAAGGTGCCGCTAGTACAAATTTACATTGTGTTATTCACATAGTTGGTCTTATGATTATTCTAATGCAAGACAAGTACTTTGTATTTTGTTCTTTTGGTTTTAGACTAACTATTTCAGGTATGAATATGTTAACACAAAGGAGATTTCAAGTGAAATGGGAGCAGCAGAATGCTTATCCAGTTGCTAACATAGTAGGTTTATGATGGACTGAGTTTAGGAATTTAAACTCCTTAAAACTTCTTTCTTGAAACCTAGTTATGATATTTCACATTGAATTGATGACTTAGTTGATCAGATAGTAACTGATGCAACTCACTTTCTATCATTTTATACTTTCAAGTATAATGAGCTAGTCTAAGGACATCTGATAGAAAGAACAGCTAGTAAAAGTGAATCTAACACTTGTGTTAGAGGCAACAATTGCTATGAGCTGGAAACCCTGTCAAGAAAATCTTTTGAATAGATTTATCTTTACACAGGCAGTTATTTATAACTGAAAAACATTGGTTCTCACACAACCAGAGGTTGCTTTAAACCGAAATTTTGATTAAGTGTCTGTTACACACTTAATCCTTTCAAAATGGTTGAAAGTAGTATGATTTTTCAATTCTAAAATCATGAACATACTGCTAAGTCAAATGATTTCTTAAACAAGGATTTTCAAGAGATTCACAAAAACCATCCATTGATGGATCATGAATCAAAATGTCCACTGATTCACCTCTCATAGGAGTTAACACACCTAGAAGTGATGAGGGCAGCAACTTAAACTCTTAAGGAATTGATGGCTTCATGTACAATATTGTCTGACAACAAGTTCACATTGATAGATCAGTCAAAGGTACATAGTGAGATCTTCCAAACAAGGGGAGGAAACAAAAGTTATTTGCTTCAGGGGAGGTTACAATCTCATGGGAGGAAATAATAGCCCAGAAAAGGAAGATAATCCAATAAAAGGAAGGAGAAGACAAGAGCATACAAGATGATGTAGAGGTTGAAAATGACAAGAATAGAGCTTATTCTAGAGTATTATATATATTCAGAAGGGATGAAGTATTCCAAAGGAGAAAGTTCTATCTAGGTCAAACAAAGAAAATTTTCAATTTCACTTCAAAGACATGCTGGTTAGATGATTTCACTTGTTGAAACAAGCATCCAAGATACACAGCATCATTGCCTCTTACAATTCCTCCATCCAAGGAAATTGCACCATCTTTTGGTTCAATGTTTTGATATTGCTGAAGTCAAAGAAGAACAAAGCAGATCAGTTCAGAATAAGAAGAATAGTTCAGATTCATGAAGTGTTTGAAAGATCTTCTCAAGTCCTCATTTAATTCAGAAAACATGTTTGAAATGATTCACATGTTTAGGGGAGGATTGTTGGGAATTAAATATTCTGAAGTTAGAGTATCAAAAAATACTTTAAGAAGAAGGTACTGCTAGTTCATGATCAAGGTACTGCTAGAATAAGAAGGTACTGCTAGTTCAAGTAGAAGGTACTGCTAGTAGAAAATGGTACTGCTGATCAGTGAGTCATAGAGCTGCTACAAGGATAAGATCGAAGAAGATATTATTTGTATGAGTCACTCTTATGCAAAAATAATATCTAGATATGTTCTCAGTCAACAAGTTGATGCATGTGCTTTCATTAATTCATTTGAACAACTTGAGAGATATAATCTTCTATACGCTAGCTCGACTTGATCTTTTGTAAGACAAGTGTTGATTAGACATAAAGCATTATTGTAAGAGATCTCTTGAACTATAAAAGAGATCTTAGACTAGTGATTATATATGTGCATATACGCAAAAATAACAACTCATATCTGTTAAGACATAGAACAAACAAAAACATATATCACAAATCTAGAAACATAAGATTCAAGGTCTTTGTAACCCTAGTGATAAATTCAAGATCACTCGTATTATTTTGAATAATATTGAATCGTTTGGTGATAAACTTTTTTTGTTCATTGTTAAGTAACAAACATAATTCTTCCATTTCCATAACATACATAACCTTCTAAGTGTGATTAAGTAAATTCCGCGTACTTAATCATATAAACTCAATATATCATTACACACAAAGTATACAAGGTTTAACCACCTTAACCGTGTGTCGAATCCTCTCACTTTACCTCTTACACTAACCCTATCACCTTCATCACCCTTTGAACTTGGCACTAACATATCATCCTCATCACTATCACCATCACCACAATCACTAATGGGTCATCCCATTCTTTATCCCCTACAACCACAACTCTTGCCTTTATAAGGCCTCACCACTGCAAGCTTATCTTGCATCTTATCTTCAAACCTCACATTTATATCATTCATCATCACACTCAACCCTTATAACTAAACTTCACTCTTGATAGTGATATTTAGTTTCTAAACCTTCAACCCTTATATCAATCCCAGTCAAACCATTTAGCTACACTTCACTCTTGACAGTGATAGTTAGTCTAAGAACCTTCAACCCATAGATTATCACACTCAAACCTTACAACCTTCAACTCATCAATCATCACACTCAAACCTTACAACTACTCCTCACTTTGGATAAGTGATAGTTAGTTAAACAACCTTCACTCCTCACAATCACACGAAACCCTTCATACACCAAATTATCTCTAACACACACCTAGGATCATCCAAACTAGAAATCCATAACTTCGTACCTCAACCCCGTTAGAGGTATCCAACCCAAATCCTGTTAGGATCCCATGCACATTTTTTTTCCTTTGAAATATATCATGCATCTCATTGTCAGTGCAAACGATATATTAATCTAAACCATCCCAACACCAATCATCTTAGGTAGATGATTATGTTGTTTAAAAGGTTTGTTAGAACTTGCCTTCCTAATGACAACTTGGAAGAAGTCATTTTGTGTGTCAGTCAACGAACGAATCTCGTTCTTGTTAGTGTGATTGATTGAACAATTACATCTTAGGTTTTCGGTCGGGTTGTGACACTTACGTGTTAACATTGTTTAACCCATGCATATCTTGCTATGTGTATTCTATCCCTATAATGTTGCTCCTATTCTTTTATATATTATGTTGCACGAAGCTAACCCTTTATACCCATAAAAGACATAAAAATGACCAAAAACACCCAGATTATACTGCAGATATCATTGGTTTGTGTTTTTATGTGTTTCAGGTACAAAGGATTGAAAACGGAACGAAAACGAGCATTTTTGGATCGACTCGACAACAATTATACATTTGACCAAGTGAAGACAAAAGTCAAAGACAAAATCAAAGTCAACCCCCAAAAATACCAAAATGACACAAATGGTCCTTGGAAATAATTTTTATATTTGGCAGCCTTGGTCCTTGGATTTTCAGATTTTACAACAATGGTCCCTCAAAGTTAAATTCAATTCCAAATCCAATCCTAACTAATACTACTTGGCTGGACTCAAATTAATAACCCAAACCCACAAACCATTTCCCAGCCCAACTCACCCAAGCCCAATCCCTTTTAAAATAAAACCCAACCCGTAACTAAACCCAGGTTTGACCCCAGTCAAACCTTTCTTCCTTCCCACTTGCCGCCAAACCATACCACCCTCACCCACCATTTTCTCTGCAAAACCAACCCATCACCTCACCCCTCCTCCTACTACACTCCACCTAACAAACCAAGAAGCATTTAATGCTTCTTCCTCCCCCCAAGTTACCAGTACACAAGTTGGTATCCACTTTATCCTTTTGGCACCAAAAATGAGATTGAATGGCTGAGATTGATTCACACCAATCCAAGGGTTCGGAAGGAATCAAAGTTGAAGATAGGACTTATCCCACTTCAGTTTTAGTATAAATAGAAGCCTTTGTAGCCTATAATACCAAGTAGTTTTTTATGTTTAATCGTATTGTAATTTAAATTGTTCAAGTTTATCAATTTTAATTTCTAGTTATCATTACAAGTTATTTTCAGTCTGTTTACCATTAATCTTTGTACAATTTCCACTAGTTAATGAAATTTCCAAGTTTTAAGTTTCTATGATGTACTGAGAATTCAAATTAAGTTAAATGTTTATTGAAATAGCTTCTTTGCTGTTTCTATAAGCTTACATAAGCTCACTATAACTTTTGATAAGCTTGTAATAGTTTAAATCAGTCCAAAACTTAAAAATACCAAAAAATTCAAAAAAGTCAAAATAAGCTAAAAAATAAGTTGTTTGATCATATAAGCTGGAGCATGGTGAATTATGGAAGGCCATGGTTTAGAGCTTCTTGGGAAGCTATAGGATGATATGGTGATTTGAATTCAGTACTTGTTTTGATGCTAAGGGAATTTGTAAGCATTTTCCAATTCTTATGTTTCACTGTTCAAATGCTTATTTGTGTGCTTATTTTTTTTATCTTAGCTTGAATGTTCCTATTAATGCTTTTTAAAGTTAACTTGATAGTTTACAATAGCTTTTTCTAGCTTTTACTTAAAAACCTTAAAAAAGGCCAAAAATAGCATATATATGACTAAGCTTAATTTGTGCTTATTTTCTGCTAAAAAGTTGTTCATCAGATATCAATGAAGTTAGTTATTCATTGTTGTTCCAAGAGTTAAGCTTAAAACAGTCTCTCACTAGTTTTAAAAATCAAATCAGACCCTTAAAGGACTGTTTGGGTCAGAATTTAAAATGGGTCAAAATGGGCATACACTGTTCATGTGCACTCTTGGTAGTTTTGATCTTGCTTAATTTAGCTCAGAAAAGTTGTTTGTAGTTTGTTATTAGATGATTTGAAGGTTTTTGTTGGTTTGAGTGATTTGCTCTAGAATTAGGTTCATACCTGTGTGATATAGCTTATTACAGAGATAAGCAGTTGTGGTTCCTAATTTTGCTAGTCCTAAGTCCAATATAGTGTATTAAGTTGGTATTCTAAGGTTAGAATCAGTGGGTTAGGATTTGAGGGGTATTTTGACAAAATCCAAAGTCTGCACAATAGGAATCCAAAAGTGCAGTCTGCATCAATTTTCTAGACACCATTTAAGTGCTTATTGGTGTTAATCTGAGCTTAATTCCTTGGTTTCTGAGTAGTTGGCCAGGTGATCTTTGCTTATATCCAAATCCAGACCCTTACCTAGCTTATTTGAGCTTTGGAATAAGCTCAAAAGTTGCCTAATTTCACAAAATACCACTGAGTCATCAGTGGTTAATTGTGCTAACTGAGCCACTTTCCCAGCTTATTTTTAAGAAGCAAATAAGCTTCTCTTGGTTTGCTATTTGGTTTTATGTGACCCTCAATAGGTGAACTTTTAGTATTATCAGTCTTTGTGGTTTTTAGTCATCATCTAAGTACTTAAATATAAGCTTAAAGTTGCCTAGAATTGACTGAGTTGCCCTGTGCATCAGTCCTCACTTGTGCTTATTTGAGTTTTGTAATCAGTGCTTATTTACAGTTCTTATGGCTTATTCAGTCTCATTTTAGCTTGTTTCCATTTAATTGACTTATTTCAGTTTGCCTTTAGCTTAATAGCTTATTTTGATCAAAGCCTTGGGTTTATTTCTCTTTTAACCCACTGATCAGCCAACTTGGCTTATTTCTGGGCTTATTTGAGGTTTTCAAAATAAGTGTTAGTTGTAAAAGTTGCTTATTACCTTGTGCTTATTGAGTTTTTACCAGAAAAATCTAAAAATAAAATAGTTAGCAAAAAGAGAGCCAAGGGATTCCAACCCTTGTCTCTTGACTCACACACCAACACACTTACCATTGTGCCCTTGGGACTTCTCTGGTTAAGCTTTGCACCCTTTAATATTTAACCCACTTTTTCATTTAAGCTATCCGAGCTTCTTTGCTTATTACCAACTTATCCCAATAAGCTGGCACCTTGTTTATATTTTTCCTAGGACTGGTTTATTATAAAGTAATTTCATAAAAAGTTTCAGAATTTTTAGAATAGTTTTAATATTTTTTATGCATTTTTCTTTTTAAAATAGTTTTTAATTCATAATAAAAAATATAAAAATCAGAAAAATATAAATCTTTTTTTCTAAAATTTTCTTTTGTCATATAGATCCTATAAAAAATAGATTTGTACCCGTAGAGTTTAAATTTTTAGGATTTGACGTTTTAGGCTCGGGTTTTCCCGGTTTAAGCACGTTATTAGATTTTCTTTACGTTTTTGGCCTTAAGTGTTTTAAGTTCAGATTTGCCTTAGTTAATTAGCTGTTGTTTAGATTATATTTCATATTTTAGTTTATAAAATCCAAAAATCTCTTTGCTTCCATTATTTATCACACGAATCACAATCTCGATCTCACAAATTCCATTCATCCTTCATCGGGAATAACGAACCGGGTTTACATATTTCCTTAGTAAATCTTTGAGAAAAATACGCGTTGATTTTAACGAATCACCCTTGATGTAGGAAAAGCCTTTATAAGGATTTGATCAATTGATCCGCTAGTTACTAAGGTAAATAAACAAGGGGATTCAATCGCCATTGGAGAGCATTGATCTAGGGGGAGGTCGGGGGTATTTGATTACATAAGCATGGAATAGTATTCACAAGTGGTGATAGAAGACTTCACTGGGACGATGCAAGCTCGCTTTTCGGGGGAGAAAGGATAGTAGTGCAATAACGGGGAATAGTGAATGAATTCAAGGGAGAGCTCGAGGCTACTACCTTTTTGCTTCGACAAAAGGGGGAGAAGGGAGTGTGTAAACAGGTAACTTTTCAATTTACTGTGTGTTACGATTTACTTATTTGTCATCATCAAAAAGGGGGAGATTGTTAGTGCAAATATTACGATATTCAAACTAAACGATTTCTTCGGTTTTAATAATGACAAACATGTAACTTGTAATACATAACGTAAAATGTGCAAGTTACTTGTAAACACAAATCATCAATGCATACTTACATCAACACCTCCCTACGTCTCAAGTATGCTTCAACGAAGTCGTAGATTTCCATCCCAATGTAAATCACTCAAGGTATGGACAAACAAATCTACTACTTGACAAATGATCAAAGGATTATATTTTTCTCTAAATTTCACATTTTTAATATGACAAAACATTTCTTTCAAAAATATATTTTACAAGTTATTTTTGAATTAAAAAGAAATGTTTTATTTTGAAAAATAAGTTTAAAAATCCCAACAGTCAATTTTCTCCCCAAAACAACTCCAACATTCCCAAATAAACCTTCCCCACTAGAGACAAATGAAGGAGCGTCCACGGTACCACTAAAGTACCGACGGCTCCACTAAATTTAGTGGAGCCGTCTGACAATTAGTGGAGCCGTGGGTCTGTAACGACTAGTTTTTCCTTGCCTATAAATAGTGGACTATTTCACACTTCCAACTTGATTTTTCCAGTGACTTTTCTCTGGTAAAATCCCTCTCACTTAGAACACTTTCTTTGATCATTTTGAGAGTCTTAGTTTGTTTAAGAGTGATCCAATCATCCATTCAAGTGATCCTCTTCATTCCTCTTGATTAGCAAGAGAAGAACACAAAGTATCCAAGAAGATACAAAGTGTTGGCATCCCTCTTGATTAGCAAGAGAAGAACACAAAGTATCCAAGTAGATACAAAGTGTTTTCATCCCTCTTGATTAGCAAGAGAAGAACACAAAGTATCCAAGTAGATACAAAGTGTTATCATTCCTCTTCATTTGCAAGAGAAGAATTCAAGGTATCCAAGAAGATACAAGAGTTGTAGTTGTTAGGTCTTGTAACATTTGTTACACTCTTGATTGTATCATAGCATACATCAAGATCATTTTTCTTTTGAGAGTTTGTGAGGGAAGATCATTGTGATCTTGTCGAGATATTGGAGATCTCTTGAAGCCATTGGGCTTGTGTGATTGATCATGTGGATCAAGGGTAGATCGTGGTAGATTGGTGCTAGCTAAGATTAGCACTCGACATCTAGCTTAGTGTTGGAAATAGGATAAGCGACGTGTAGATTGGTGCTAGCTAAGATTAGCACTCGACATCTAGCTTAGTTTCGGAAATAAGATAAGCGACGTGTAGATTGGTGCTAGATAAGATTAGCACTCGACATCTAGCTTAGTGTCGGAAAACAAGTTAAGCGACGTGTACGGTTTTCTCCGCCTGAAGGGAGTTTGTTGATTAGTGAAGTAACTCTCGAGTTGGGTACTCGAGGAGTGGAGTAGGGCGAAGAGGTGCTTTGTGACTGAACCACTATAAATCATCATGTCCGGTTTGCGCCTTCTTACTTATCTCTTTACTTTCATTTTATTCTTTATCGCTTTATGTTTATATTTGCTTTGCGTTTATGCTTGTGTGGCTAGTTGCTTATGTTATGTTAATTATGTATGTTTCATGGTTGATTGTGCTTGTGTTGTAGTTTAATTTATTCATCCCTAGATGATATATGATCATAGTTGACACTTTTCATATTACGTCACACTTGATCGGGAGTTTGATACAAAATGTTTTTAAGTTTTTAAATGGAAACGTATTCACCCCCCCCCTCTACGATTTCCACATACTGCATTATGGATTATAGGAAAATTTACCTATATCACTACTTAATGTGAAATAGATTCTACTTTGCTAGTCTTTCTATGTGGCTATAATAGTAACTCAACTATTTTCGGTTTTGTGCTAGCAAAATGTTCTTTTAAAATGGTTTGCATTAAATATGTATATGATGACTTATAATTGCTTATGCTCATGTTTTAACGCATAATATGATTCCCAAATCAAGCACACTGAATCATCCAAATAAATTAACTTTTCAATGATACGCAAATCAGATATAACAACGTCTAGATTATAGGAATGATAAAGTTACCATCTGAACAGTTGGCGATGTTTAAGCCTCAGCTTTTGGTCTAATACTGTTGTCACATAAGTCGAGCATCTTGGTCCAATACTGTTGTCACATAAGTCGAGCATCTTTAACAGGTTGCATAGCAAAGGCATTTGTTGCTACAACATGTAGCAACTGATTTAAATGCTATTTTTATTTATAATTCAAATTTCATATATAACTTGCTAATCATCAAGGAATCTGTATCATATGTGTTTAATTGCAAATCTGCAATGCAAATGTTACACAACTAATTGCCAGCTAACATATATTGTTTTTACCACCCCCCCCCCCCAACTAAACTTACTCACTCCATATCATTCGACTTATTATCAATCTTCTAACAGTAATAAAACAATCTTTGTGTTTTGCCTTTGTTGCCTCAGTCTTTCTATATGTATTTTCCCTGCAAAAAGAGTTCATAGAAACAAAAGCAACGAAATTAGATAGTATCCAACTTTTAGTCTGCTATATATTTTTGGGAACCAACTTATATACAGCTAAAAAAACAATCATAATGGTTATTGTGTGCCATTTAAAGAAAAGTCAGCATGGTAATAAAATTACCAACATATCCACTGTCACATTATTAATGTGCGTGCGTTTTTTATTTTTATTTAATTATTATTATTATTATTATTATTATTATTATTATTATTATTATTATTATTATTATTATTATTATTATTATTATTATTATTATTATTATTATTATTATTATTATTATTGCCTAAAAATCAATGGTTACTCAATACAGAAATTAGACCAAGTTGGTCACCTTGGTTATAGTTAGATGTTACCTACGTATGACCTAAAAATCACGTAGCAGGCACAATTAGTAATTATGACCCAAGTACTTATTTTTAAGCAGCTTGGACCAAACAACCTGGTGTGCGTCATTGTCTTATTTAAAACCTCATGCTTGCACGGGTCATTTATAGTGAAGTGAATGATTTACATATGTGAAGTTCCTGCAAGTCTCTTACTACGTAGTACTATTGAAACTTTTTCATTGTCATAATCAGCCATAGTAAACCTGGTAACGTTTATACTTAATTTGTTGTCAGATTTCTGTGACTAGAGAGCATACATGTATGACGCTAAAAGCTCTGGATACTGCCGATATCCAAGTTAACAGAAATTCAGATGAATTGGGATTTTTCGGTCCATACTATCAAGGTTTGGGTTGATCTGATCCACACACACTTTTTATGTCAATTTAATAGAAGTTTAGTATATTCCTCGTAATACTATAATAGATAAAACAAATGCTCTAAAGTCATAGCCTAAAAGTAGTCAACTTCAATCAAAATAATATTTTGTTTGTATCCTTCAACTAATCTATTTGACCTTTAAACCTATGAAAATCATCATTACACCATTTGAATGAAAATAAAAAGTTCATAAGCTGTAGATGATTTGAGCAGGTGGTGAGGACCTGTGCGCATGCTCATTTTTACATAAGTCAGTGGTGCACGAAATTGTTGTGTCTAGAAGAATAGTACGGTGAAACCAAACTTTTTCTACTTTCTCTCTTTCTTTGAAACATCTCACCTGCTCGGGCATTTCACTCTCAAGAATTGACATATATTTCAAGAATTGACTTATCTGTAAACGTCTCATCAGTACGTAAAACTTCATTATCTAGTTTATCAAATGAATGATAAATTACTTGTGACAAATCGTAATTTCAGGTCCTTTTTCAAGCTTCGAAATTTTACTATTCATCTCGAAAATTTACTATTTACGGTTACTATTCATCATTTCACTATTCATCACTTTTGATGTCAGTTTGCGACTTCGAGATGGTTTAAAAAATTTTACTATTCACAAAACACTATTCATTCCCGAAGGAAAATCACTATTCATGGTCATTAATCATCAGTTCGTAAACTAGGTTTACGGGTATTCAAATTCACGTAACCAGTATGGTTTAGCTGCGTATTCATGCATCATCAGTAACATCATCATCATATTAGGTCATGCACGGGTTTGTGTGATTTTCATTAACATATGTTTGTTTACTTAATAAACGTTACCACTCAGTTATTACTACGAATAATACACCCGACACTCCCGACTGTGATCCTAATATATTCTCACACTCATTATAATGATACAAAAATTATATTATTAATTTACCCGGTGTTTTGAAACCATTTACTATATTTTCCGTTAAATGCCCATAACTACGTCGGTTCGCGATATGTCAACACGACAACTATTTTAACACCCTATTTTTACAAGGAATGTGATTTCATAATTTTTACCATGTCGTCATATTTTATTTTGTCCCGTTAAAATTTATTTTTAGCTAACTCGGTACCCGATAACACCTAAACTGCACAATATCCAACTAAATCTTATAATATATATTTAATAAATCAAGTAAATTTTTTTCTTTTGCTTGTCCACCTTTTCACGCCAACAACACCATCACCTACACCATACATCTTTGAAAAACTTGCTTTGCTCATTTATGAGTAGTACTAGTTTAATTATTTATTTATTAAACCATACTTCACTTATATTATCAACAGGAAGAAGCTAGCTAGCAAATACCTCTCCCACTCTCTTTGAAGTTCGGCCACAACAAGAAGAAGAAGAGAGATTCACCCAAATTTCAAGATCAAGTATATTTCAAGCTCCATTAGTGTTACTAGTTAAGGTTTTGAGATAAAAACCTCAAAGTAACTTAAGTGTTTTACTTCAAAAACTCATCAAATCTTCAAGTAAGTATCTATATAATTTTTCTTAATCTTTTATACTCCCATTTAATCTATTTTCAAGTTCTAGTAACTAATCATGCAAATATACATATGTTTGATATCACTTAATGTTTATTTTTCTCTCTAAAAATAGATCTAAGGATTTTTATTGGTAAACTCATGAGATCCACCATTTTTGGTGGGGATTAGGAACCCATGATACCCTAAGAAGGTGTATGGTAGGCTTAGACTAGTTGTATTGTTGATTGTAAGTGTTATATTCAAGCCTTGAACTAGAAAAATTGATTTTTACAACATATAAAAGAGGTTCTGTCCATTTTCATGAAATCTGGAAGAATCAGTAAACATTGAGTCATTTTGGCTTTTATTTTTAGAAAGTACTCTTAAAAACGAAACCGTGGGCGTTGGAATGAGTAAAAACGAGCTTACGACGAGAAAGATATGTTAATTCTAAGTTTGATGAAGAAAACTACTTTTCTGAAAATTTACGTGCTGTTACACGAATTTCAACGGGTAAAACGAGGTGTTGGACGTGATCTAGAAGAGCCGACCTACTGAAAATATGTTAGTTCATATTAATACGAAGCCGTGGATTTAAAGAACGTGGAAAACGAGCTTATAACGACCAAGATACAAGCGTTTGAAAACCGACGATTCATTAAACATTTTGACAGCTTTTATTAGAAATATATTTCTAAGTCTAAAAACAGTCTTTGCGTGACACCATGTTGAGAGCCATTTTTCTTAGTGATCAAGACGCATATGGACAAAACGTCAATGTTACGACTTCAAGATATCGTTACCAGGTTTCTAAAAACGCCGAACTTATTCACTAACTCTTAACGTACACCCTTTTATGGATAGTTTTGCGAGGCCATTTGGTCATATTTTCAAGTAATGAAAAATGCTACTTTTACGACGAAAACACTGTACTTATCGATAGATCACCAAACGACGATCGTGGGGCATCGTTGCAACGTATTTACACGAAAAGTGTTTATTAACTTAACGAGACGTCAAAAATATATTTTTCGACGATAAACATTGTTTCTGAAATTCACAAGTGGTATCGATAACATACGTATTTGCATGTGTAGCATCATTTCATTGCTTACATTAGATCCTATCATTCATAATAGGTTGCGGTTAGAGATCGTGCCTCATTTCAGTGTATCCACTTTTGTCATCGTAGCTATTGCATCAGGTGAGTTTCATAGCCCCTACTTTTACTTGTTTTTCAACTGTCTGGGGGAGAATACATGCTCGTTATATTTAAACTCCATGCTCGTTTTACTTGCAATGTGAATTGTTTTCTCAAGCATTACTATTTGGTTGAAAACCTTGATTTGTACTCGAAAGTAATATGTGTTTACTTGTTACACACTCGATTATCTCATTTGGACACAAGTACACTAAACTATCAATTGCCTATGTTATGACCCGTTAAGCGCGAATATTATGAATAGATCTATTGGGATTGAACTCCCTGTCCGGGTGGTTTCCCCACTTGGCTGGTATGTCAAACGGACTTATAATCATTTGAGGAACCTTGGATGTCCTAGGTGGACATCTACCATAAACTTTGGGTGTCCGGGTGGTTTCCCTACTTGACTGGTATGTCAAACAGATGCCTACCAGAAAACTAGAAACTCCGGGTGGTTTCCCCACTTTACTGGTACGTCAAACGGACAGGAACTAGAAACTAGAAATCTTAAGGCTTCGGTGTCATGAACTTAATACGATAACAACCCTTATATATATTTGGAATATATTGGTCTTTCAATTATTGCGGTCCATATGGTACATGTTGTTTATTTGGCAGTGGGTTGTAAACACACAGGTCGCAAGTCTTGTATGGGCAGGACTTGGGACTAAGTGGATTTACAATGCCTTTACTGGGAAATCCTTATTCAAATGTTTTACATTGTACACTAAAATCTATGAACTCACCAACCTCGTGTTGACACTTTAGCATGTATTTTCAGGTATAAAGCAATAGTACGCCAATGGAGGCTCTTGGCAGGGCATGTCATGGTCATAGAAGACTCTGATATATTCGGGACCAATTGAAATCTTTATGGGCTTATATTTTCGCACCATTTTTGAAATGTAGTAAACGGTTCACTTTTCAATATGAAATCTATTTTCAATGGTTGAGATAAAATTTGTTCTCTTTACACTGTGTTATGGTACCAATTTAGTAGCACCCCAGCGACATGTATGCTTCCGCTGGACCCGATTTTGGGGGTGTTACATTACTGACCAAAATATACTTGTTCCCAAAGCTTACATATTTAAACCGTAAGTATTGACAACTCAAATAAGTATCGTTTTTATGACATCAGTAACAAAATCAACCTATTCAACCATTTAGAAACCTGATTGACCTTTTCCGAACCATTTGGATCTTTCGCACATCAATGTGATTTGTTGATGGTTACTCTTGGCCGAACTTGTCATAATCGCGACACGAGTATGCATTGCTCTCCATATAATTTGAAATATAAGAACTCCCTAGCCTTGAATTTGTTGAGCAATTGTTACTACGGGTAAAAATAGAATCTAAGCTGTTGAAGTGGTAATTGATTTTCCATATAAAAAACATGCTAACATTAAATCTAACAGAGAGGTGTTTGGGATTGCAAGGTTATACTAAATTGTTTATTTGATCCCCTAAATAACTACTACAAATTAATTACTTGACCACCAAAAGGGTGTTTGTGATTTTTTTATTAAAACTATTTATTAGCTAATTGCATTATGATAGAGCATATAAGCAATTTTAACAGTCAATGAGTAGAAGCAAAACACCCCTTAAACTCTTATCCCAAACTAGTCATTGTATTTTTTCTTATTTTACTCCTAAATCATTGGTAGATTCACTATACCCTACTAAAAAACCTATCATAAGCGGTTAGAAAACATAACAATCAACCAAACACCCCTATGTGCCATCCTACACCAACACCAAACGCCCCTATAAGCCACAACAAAATACCACAACCACAACCTAACTTTATG
The DNA here is from genome assembly GCA_021014915.2 of Artemisia tridentata subsp. tridentata. Lineage (NCBI taxonomy): Eukaryota > Viridiplantae > Streptophyta > Magnoliopsida > Asterales > Asteraceae > Artemisia > Artemisia tridentata. The sequence goes on along the minus strand of CP139506.1, from coordinate 133,881,160 downwards.
CTATTCCAACTAATCCTAAACTAAATAGAAAGCCAGTCTATTAACCAATAAAAATATCACTTAGGTTCAACTAAATGTTCAGGAACACATTTAACCCAAAAAGTTTTGTAAGAGGAATAATAGGTATCAACAAATAAGATTACCTGAACTTTGCTGGTGAAAAAAGATCCAACCCAGTCGTCATTAGTTTGCTCAGGGTACTTAAAATTCACGTTGATCCATTCGGCATCCTCATCCTATTAGGATATTATCAAAACTTATATCAATTAAGACTTAGTATTTCACTGGTTTACTAAGATATAGGAGAAGATAAGGCTCATGTTTTCTTTACGATTCTCAATCTTAAAATTGAAATAAATATCACAAGAAAACACAATTTCATTATAACTAACCTGTATAATGTCAGGGTGATTACCTTTGGAGTGTTTAGGGGACGGTATCATCCATGTTCCAGGTCAGTGAGTAGCATCAGCCATCCACGTTTCTTTTTGGATCTTCACGGGTTGAGCTTTCAATTCTATAAAAATATAATATATATCCAAGTTAAATGCCATTCTACACCAACACAAAACGCCCCTATAAGCCACAACAAAAGAGTCAACAACCGCAACCAAACTTTACGTTGTTCCAACTAATCCTAAACTAATGATAATGTATCATGTAAAGAAATCCAGTCCATTAACCGAAAACAAAAATGTAGGAATTTCAAAAGCTTAGAAATTGTTCACTATTAACAACCAAAAACAACAATGTTAGTTAGAAATTGTTCATTTTCTTTAACAGAACATGTATACAGAATATATAATTTCATTTAATAATTTACTTATGACATATCATTCGCAGTCATGAGGAACAGGTACTTCGTGAGCTTACTTTCCTCTGTGGTATAGTTAGGATCAATTTCCACGATTCTCGGGACGAAGGGTGACCTCATTATTTCAGTTTTTGTCATTTGCCTTTTTCCTTCACGCTGATCATGATTAAATGGATCGTTCTGTGGACATACACTTATCGGAACCGGACTCAAAATTGTTCTTTCCTTATAAGCTACTGGTGTAAGAAAAGTTTCCTTTGCCGTTTCATAATCTTGAGTCAACCCGAGACTAAAACTTGGACCTTCATCAAGTTCTTTCATGGCTTTTGACTTTTCAATTGACCGATCAACATCAGATGCTACTTTTTCAAAAGCTTCTTGTGTTAATGGTCCAATCATGGCACCGGGCGAGTCAAAGCCGGACACTCATGCTTTATCAATAATCTCCACAGCCAAACGCTGTGTCTCTAGTCCCCACTCTTCCATTTCAATAGTTCCTGTTCTAGCATCACTTCCCTGCTCGTTTCTTTTAAATTGGGATCCTTCCTCAATGATTGCATCTATGCTATGCATGGTAGCTTCGCCATCTTCTTGCTGTACATCTTGTTCTGTTTCTTTTGGGATGTTCATATTTACCTTATTGTTTGATGAGTTACCAAACGATGGGTGCTTCAAACAATCAATGTACTTTTGAATCAAATCATTCAAATCAATGTCCCCCGCGGACATCTGTAGTGCAGCATATTCAATTTTGATTGGCGAAACGTCAAAGATACAATATAAAACCAAACGCTCTGTGAAAAAAATAAGGTTTTCATTACTTGCCCCCTTTGCGCTATCCACCAGAACCCAATCAACCAAATAACAATCTTCATCTGATATATGGTTCATAAGGTCACCGTCCTCATTTGCATGAAGTACATAAATTAGTTTTCTCTCCTTCGCTAAAACAGGAAAATCAAACCATGATCCATCTCCATGAAGCTGTTAGAACTTCAACAAATTATCAACTGAATAGAACGACATAACCTGCCACATCTACTTGTTATCTATTAATACTCAAATATCTACCTGCACAAATTCAAGGTCTGCATCATCAGAAGCCCTCAACATTGTGCTGGCGTCCTCATCAATAAACACTCCAACTGGCTTTGCACCATATTCACATGCAACTTTGAATAAAATCATTCAAATCAATGTCCCCCGCGAACATCTGTAGTGTAGCATATTCAATTTTGATTGGTGAAACGTCAAAGATACAAAATAAAACCAAACGCTCTGTGAAAAAATAAGGTTTTCATTACCTGCCCCCTTTTGCGCTATCCACCAGAACCCAATCAACCAAAGAAAAATCTTCATCTGATATATGGTTCATAAGGTCATCGTCTTCATTTGCATGAAGTACATAAATTAGTTTTCTCTCCTTCTCTAAAATAGGAAAATCAGACCGCGATCCATCTCCATGAAGCTGTTAGAACTTCAGAAAATCATCAACTGAATAGAACGACATAACCTGCTACATCTACTTGTTATCTATTTATACTCAAATATCTACCTGCACAAATTCAAGGTCTGCATCATCAGAAGCCCTCAGCATTGTGTTGGCGTCCTCATCAACAAACACTCTAACTGGCTTTACACCATATTCACGTGCAACTTTCGAAATTTCTTTTGCAGTAGAAATCGAGATTGAGCGTTTAGAATTAGCACAAAGGATCATTCCAATAAAGTCAGCACCAGCTTCTGCTGCCATAGCAACATCTTTGGCTGATGTTATTCCACACATCTTAACCATGGCTCTATCGTCTCCATCCCTCTTATTAACAGGAGAGATTTCAGTTGGTTGCTTCATTGCACAGGCTATTGATTTCTTTTCCAGATAGCTTGGGCGTAGTGTATGTATTCTTGTGTTTTTTAAACCTTTAAATAAACAAAATAATCAAATTAACGATGAAACAGCCAAACTCATTGGGATATTTACGCGTTTATATGTCACATTATATAACAACTACTAACGATCATAGAAAAGATGTTTGGCTCATATCTGGAACAATACATCCATTTTTCACACTTAAATGCCACCCTTAACACACTTGATCAAGTTCATATCTACTTCAATCTACTTCATATCTGGAACAATACATCCACTTTTCATTGAGATAGAAAGCAAACGTGGGGATATTATCATTTTATTTTCGGGCTAAAATCAGCTGAACAACTTCTATTGATGCATAAAAAAGCTGCTTTCACATTCACAACTGGCTTGAGCTCCACAATTCAATAGAACACGCCCAAATGAAGATGACGTCTTGTTCTCTTATTTCATCAATCAACTACCTGCTGATATAGCACACAAAACTCGGTTTTCCATAAATTCGAATAAATAATTCAGAGTTACAAAACACAAAATACACCACGTATCATAAAAGGATTAGATTAGATAAATATTGAAGTGCATACATATACCAACTGTATTTGTGAAGACAGTGTTTGTTTCAAGTGCTACAGTGTTTGCCGCAACTGTACTTGTGAAGGCAGTATTTGGTTTAGTAAGATTTTTTGGACTGTTGTGAAGGTGCTTTGTCAGTGGGTTTTATCTCCTCTCTAATAAAATTGGTTCTGGCCACCCCAAGCCTAAATTACCCATTTTGACCCACCCTAAAAATCCTAATTTTGTATGCAATACATGACTGTTGTGTCCTATTGACTCAGTTATTTATCAATATTGAAATTTATTATTGTTATGTGTTAACAGTACAATCCTTACGCCATGAGATAAAGTGAGGCAACATAGTTTTAAAAATGTACTCAAACAAAACGGTTAAGACATAAGATGGAGCATGATGTAATTTTGTACCAACTTGTGTCCTTAAGGCGATTAACATCAGCATCACCACCGAGGGAAGTTGTTCTCTTAATTTTGCCACCTCGACCTTTAACAGCTCTTCCTTATGCGAATTCAAGCTGACCAAGGAGGTGGCCGACTTTTAATATGTGGCATAGGCTTAGCCTTATTTACAGACTACTTCATAAGGACTGGTAACACAATATCAACATGCATACTTAGTTAACTGAAGATAATTGGCATGATAACTTTTCTTGTTTTATGTTTCTTATTGGTAAAATAAGATAATTTGTATAACAAAAGTGTCGCATACCATATGGTAAGACACAACCAATATATTGAGGTAGCTTAGTGGGTGGCGCCCTAATTGCTTTATGTGCACTTTGTTAAGACCCGAGGTATCAAAATGGGTTAGGCGTGTTGGGTAACTGGTCAAATGGGTAAGTTTTAAGTGTGATTCGAAACAGGTTGAGTGACCCACACACATTTCTATCATTTTATTAAACACATAATATGCTCATTGGATTACATAAACTACATTAATCATAATCTAACCTTTTTAAAAAAAGCGATAAAGGTTTTGCGCATTTGAATACACTTAGGATTACTTTCAACTCGTTCAACCATTTTCTTACTCATTAGAGGAGGAACGTAAGTAGTTAATCATTTGGTTATTATAATAAGCATCAACATATCATCAGAACATACCTTATTCTTAGAAGGGTAATGAAAATATTTAGGCTCATTTGTAGGATAATTTCTTTTTTATTTACTTTTGTGAATAAAGGCTGAGTTCCCGCAAATTTGTTGTCCTAGCTGAACTTTGTAGCGGGTTGGATCCATTCTCTATGGCTTATTGCACACTTTATGTATTGCCTCTCTCCACTCGCTATAATCACCTGTTCAATAGCTTAACAAACAACAAATGTTGTTGTTGAAGTTTAAGACTGACTGGAAGTTTTCTACTCCATTATATATCAAATCATCACTTCATAAACAACTAAAATTGCACAAAAACAATAGCAGTGTGAAAATACATTATGCATACAAAACTAACCTAAAACTGGTGTTGTTGCCGATCCACTGCAGCCTTGATATTGCTGACACAATTGCAGCCTTGCTGCTGCTAACCCCATTGAGGTCTAAGTTAGACACCACAAATTAGCAGATAATAGTTAAAAAAAATGTAACTATAGATAATTTGATGAAAAAGACTCATTATTTTTTTTTTTAAATTTGGTGAACATAAATATTTATATCAATCATTTTATAGATGTGGAGAAATTTAAGCAACAAAAACTCATTTTGCCATAGCTAATGAAATCATTACCCAACCTGCCCGGTCCGCCCATTTTGCCACAGCTAATGAAATCTAACTAAACGTATTTTGGAAACATGACATACCGATGCCCCTTCGGTTATAGGAAGTCGGAGAGTGCTTGAATCTAGAACTTTAATAGCACCAGACAAAGAAAGATCGTGTTCTTTTTCTATTGAAGGCCATAAGTTGAGGTAATCCATCTGAACCAAACAAATACAAATAATAATAAATATAACATCAATGCGAACATTTAAATTAGTAAATATAAATGGTTCAGGGAAATTAATTACTTGTTCGTTTAAAATTGAGTAGAGCTTTAGTCTCACTCTCAACTGATCGAGCTCAGTCAGATGCCTTATCCCAATCTTGTAACTTAGAAGTTGTGAGCATATAGTTATCGCGTAAAGGAGCTGATGCGCGTGATGTGTCGTTGCGGTTTAGCAGTTTTAATGCCTACTCAAGTTTTAAATTTATATTTAGCCGACTTATCAATAACACACACACTTAACGAGCAGTGTACCCGGTCAGTATGAAGATAATGGTAAGTAGAGTGTCGATCACTAAGAGTGGAACGTATAATCTCGTTAATCTAATCAGTATTTTAATATCCTAACGCAAGGGGGTTTCAGCCTGAGAGACTGGCACAGTTTTGTTTGCAATTAAATAATAAAATAAACAAATAGGCATGAATCAGCAAGTAGCACACACGTACACAGATAGATACTAGAGACAATAAGAGGGCTGTCCTTATGATTAAGTAGATTGTCACTTGTTTTATTGATAGCTTTATATGAAGTGTATGTAATTAACCCTTTCTCGTTGGTCCTATTCTTATCGGCGAGTAAACTCTTAATGACGACTTATGTCTAAAAGTTATTCCTAAGTGATCAATTTAGAAACAACCGTGGGAGCCACACCTTGTCCCGCAGTCGGGTGCCCGCAAGCCACTAATAAACACAGAGGTGGTCAATGCACTAATAAGTAGTAACCAAAGACATCAACATATAAACTTTAATTGATGGGAAAGCAAGTATTAAAGGGAGTGCAATCTTTCCGTTGTCACATTACACAAGCCACCAATCCTGATGAATTAAAGTTTGCTAAAACAATAAAACAAAACTACTTAATGAATTAAATACATGCAGCACCTTCTTACAGCTCTTGTATCTTCGATTTGGGTGTGTCTTGTGCTGCCTTCTTGACTGAATTCGTCCTTCTCTTCTGTTCGGTCTTTAGGTTTTCGAACTTCCGAATCTCCTATCTCTTTAATGCGTCTGGTCTACGGGGTATTTATAGTTTGTGTCTGAGGGAAGATGCGGCGCATCTACTTAAGTAGATGCGGCGTATGTACGTAACTTCGCGTGGGGTCCAAGATTATAATATTCAGGAATATTCGTACACCGCCAGAAGATGCGGCGTAACTCCATGATTAGATGCGGCGCATGTCCTCTTGTATCTTGGATCGTATCTGGTGATATCTTGATAGAGATGCGGCGCATGTTGATAGTGAGATGCGGCGCATCTGGAGCAGATTAGTCTTGATCTTCTTCATTTCAGTAGACTCTTCACTTTATGCACGTTTTGCTCCATTATTAGTCCAAAATCGCCAAGTTTCACCAAATGCTTGTTTTTACCTGAGAATTACAAAAGTAAACGATTAAGTATCAATCCTCATACATAATATAGTAAAACAAGTCAAATTAATAGGATAAATGATAGTAATAAAATGTACTTATTTGAGTTCATCAAATATCCCCCCACTTGAACTTTACTTGTCCCCAAGTAAACCTTAGATTAAATCTCATGAAAATGTATCCTAAAAGATGTTAGGATTTATTTTTATGTTTAAGCATGTATTCGTTTATTTCGTAATCACACAACTAAACACTTAACGAATTAGAAGTAAAATAAAATAAGTCGATAAAAGCAAATCTAATCGTTTAACTGTCCAGTCGCGACGAATATTCTATCATAAGCTTGGCAAGTATACACATCTCCACCACTAAAGCTAAGGAATAACAAGTCTAAAGCGGTAAAAAGGGTTTTTAGGCTTAAGGGTTAATTATTCTCTTTTCACTATCGATCTCAAATTCCAGAAAAGGCGACAAAATCACAAATACATGCTCGAATCCACGAACACGATACTTGCAATTGCTCAAATCCTTAACTCGAATAGGCTAAAGATAGGTCCAAACTTCACCAATAATAATATATCAAAAAGGGCGACAAAATCATAAATACATAGCCGAATCCACGACTACGATACTTAAGATTGCTCAAATCCCTAATCTCAATAAATCAAAGGTTTGGTTGGATAAAGAACAATACAGGGTATGGATAACATTTGGGATATAAATTGGTGTAAAAATAAAATAAAAATAAACAAAACAAATAAATTAAAATCCTAAGTGTGGTTAATCACTATCCCAACCATCCCATGAATAAGACTCATATCATTGAATAACTCACGCTTTAACACTTGAAACACACGCTTTAGGTAGACACGAATTATACTCAACAAAATCTTAATCAAAGAATAAACCTTAATTGGCGTTCCCATAACCGCCAATTCCCATTCAATCCATAGATATAATACAACAAATAGTGGCCATATGAACCACTTACATAACTTTACATCGTTGGCTTAAAATAAACATCCAACTCTTTTTTCTTTCTTTTTCTTTTCTCTTCTTTTTTTTTTTTTTTTTTTTTTTTTTTTTTTTTTTGAAACATAAACATAGATGTGTAAAATTTCACCACATCACTATAACTTTCTTTCCGGATAATTTTTTTTTTCATACTTTTCATAACTTTCAGAAATAACGCTAATAGTGAAAGTAGTAAACACACGAAAAATAAACTCAAAAATATACAATATTTACTTTCACTCCAATTTGCATTGTGCAATTTCCCGACCTAACCATATATAATGAATTACGCACGCGAACACAGGTAATGTAAGGAAACACACTCTGCCTATAGCAATTAACCAACCACGGATTCTAATCTACAGGGTAGGCTAAGGTTTAAGGTGTAACGAAACATTTTAAACATAGGTGTAAGAAACGAAAGGAATGGCTCTGAGGGTTTTTCTAGGGTATCTTACTCTTAAAATGAGAGTAACAAAAGGGTTTATACGGGGGTTAACTAACCAGTGTAGTTAGTTAATAACACATAACATATAAAGGCTATTTGGGTGTAATCCTAGAAATTTACCAATTTAGACAAGTCATTCCAATTAAATAAATAATACTCATTATGGTGGTCTCGAATAGTATACAAGCCAAGTTCTAAAGTTTACAAGTCACCGGCACACTCATAGATTTGTGAATTTTGGAAAAATCACAATTTTTGAAAATAACGTCATGTGTGCAGTTATGTAACTTAGATCTTAAACAAAAACATGCTAAAAAAATTTTAAGTTTGATATATTAAGCACATTTTAAGCATAATTTTTGAAAAAGTTTAGGACAAGTAATTGTTAAGTGTTCTAATTCTCCTATCCCCCCACTTAAGTTAAACAACGTCCTCGTTGTTTGTATAAAAGGTTAAAAACTGGAAATAAAAAGAATTAGAACGGAAAAACTCCCCTGAGATTTGCTCGGTATGATCCTCCATTAGTGTAAGAGCAAAAATCATCTTTCTTGTGGATTAGAACGTTAAAGCTTCATACTTGATTTATCCACAGGAAATCCAGGAAACTATAATACCACCAACACTTTAAAACACACCTAAGATAAGAAAGGTTCAACTTGCATAATACATTAGTAGTTAGGAAAAATAAAACTTAAAAATTAAAACTGAAAATCATCAGGTCAGTCGATGCGCCGTATCTTATTGAAGAAGATACGCCGTATCGAGCCTGGAATTAATACGGATCAGAATAAAGATGCGCCGCATCCTTAACCAGGGATGCGCCGCATTAAAATAAACTGATAAATAGTTTTAAAGTCGAAAAATAAAAAATGCAGAAAAATAAAATAAGATATGACCATTGCAGAGGATGCGTCGCATCTCAGGACTGAGATGCGCCGTATCTTCGTGCGGGCCTGACTGACTCGACACAGAAAACAGAATAATAAAAATTAAAAGAAAAGATAAGCATGGGTTGCCTCCCACGAAGCGCTTGTTTTTGTTCGAGTCACGAGCCTGACTCCACCCTTATTTACTGTGTAATAGGGTGTTGTTCCCCCCACTTGGGATCAAGTGCGGATGATAGTAGCAATAAACACGAAAAGAGTGTAAATTTGCTATTAAAAATGGAAGAAATACACAAAGATCATACCTTGGCAATACATGTACATCTTTCCTACTCTTACCCGGTTTGGTTGATAAATTGGATGACTTGACCATTCCTTCTGAAAGAGTAGTGTGTTGAGGAAAAATGTGTCTCCTTTCTTCTTGGTTATTTTCTTCGGTAGTAAGGCGTCCCTTGACTTCCGCAGAAGATGAGAAAGGGTCTTTAGCAAGTAAAAGTTCGAGTTCCTCAATAACCTTCGTAGGGTCGACATCATCATCATCTTCGATCATAGCAATGTTTAAGAGCTCATCACCAAATTCTTCTTCGAGCTCCACCAAATACGGGTTGATCACAGGTGCTTCAATAGGTAGTGTAATAAATTTCACCTCATCATCTTTTTGTTTTGCAACCTGTTTAGGAAAACTAGCAAGATTATTAGTAACGGGATTAATAATATTAAATAAATTTGTACCACTTTGTGTTGTAAGTGACTCCAATTCATCTTCAACTAGTGGTCTTGCAATTTCAGCATCGTCCCGAATTTCATTCCTCATTAAGTAATCCCAGATTTCTTCAAAATCCCTTGTTGGGTCAAAATCTGGTTGAGGTATGTCATCATAAACTATGGCGTCAAATGGTTCGAAATCAAAATTAGAATACTTTTCATCTTCATCCGTTGGATTGTCTAATGGTGGTAATACGATTGCAGGATATTCTTCAACGTAAGGTTCCGTATACACATCATCTTGTGCAATCTCCGGAGAAAAAGTACTATCAATAACAATTGCCGGAATTGGTTTCACGGTATATGAATCTTCTTCATCATCATTTGACATACACCAAGTGTGTCGAAACGGCAACCTATTTCTTTCTTTCCTTGACTTTTCTCGTCCAAGAATCAAGTATTCTTCCATAGTGATTTCTTTCGTATCAATGACTTGTGCACCATATCTTGCTCTTTCCCAATCGTATATCCCATTATTGCTCAAGGCTTTTTCCTCTTCAAATCTGATATATTCTTCCATTGTAATATCCCGATCGTCCATCTTCCTGAAATAAAACTTACTCGTGCAAAAGAAGGGTGAAACGATCAAAGTAAAATAAAAGCTTCTGATATCTGCTGTTGATGCGCCGTATCCAAAAAGTTGGATACGCCGTATCTTAATACGTTAAAATTTAATCAGACTTTTATTCAGAAAATAGATACGCCGCTTAGAATTTATGAATGCGCCGTATCGAATTAATCAATCAAAAATCAATTTATCTAATTAAAATTAAATGCGTCGTATTAACGAAAGTTAATGCGCCGTATTTTCGTTACGTTTAAAAATAAAAGATTTTTGATTCAGTAAGATGCGCCGTATCGACGGAAATCGATACGCCGTATTTGTTTAATAATTCGCAAACTGTTTTTAATTAAAATAATAGATACGCCGTATCTTCAAAAGAAGATGCGTCGTATGGCGTTAATGTTTAGAAAAAATTTTTATCAAAACAGATACGCCGTATCTACAAAAGCAGATGCGTCGTATTACTTTATCGCTTAGAAAAATTTTCTTGTTAAAAACAGATACGCCGTATCTTGGGGAAAAGATGCGTCGTATCGAATTAATTAAACGCGTTGTATTAAAAAAAAATTAAACGCAATACGCCGTATCTGAGATATCAGATGCGCCGTATCGTTTGATTTAGCACAGTACAACGATAGCAGAACAGAAAAATACGAAAAATAATAAAAAAAATAAAACACACGAAACAAAAATAAAACACACAAAAATAAAAACAAAAGCAAACAAATAACACACAATACAACAAATATGCAAAATAGTACAATGATGCAATTAATCTAATAAAAAGAAAAATAACCTAATTAAAATACTAATCAAATTAACAGATAATAACAATTCACTCCCCGGCAACGGCGCCAAAAAACTTGATGCGCGTGATGTGTCGTTGCGGTTTAGCAGTTTTAATGCCTACTCAAGTTTTAAATTTATATTTAGCCGACTTATCAATAACACACACACTTAACGAGCAGTGTACCCGGTCAGTATGAAGATAATGGTAAGTAGAGTGTCGATCACTAAGAGTGGAACGTATAATCTCGTTAATCTAATCAGTATTTTAATATCCTAACGCAAGGGGGTTTCAGCCTGAGAGACTGGCACAGTTTTGTTTGCAATTAAATAATAAAATAAACAAATAGGCACGAATCAGCAAGTAGCACACACGTACACAGATAGATACTAGAGACAATAAGAGGGCTGTCCTTATGATTAAGTAGATTGTCACTTGTTTTATTGATAGCTTTATATGAAGTGTATGTAATTAACCCTTTCTCGTTGGTCCTATTCTTATCGGCGAGTAAACTCTTAATGACGACTTATGTCTAAAAGTTATTCCTAAGTGATCAATTTAGAAACAACCGTGGGAGCCACACCTTGTCCCGCAGTCGGGTGCCCGCAAGCCACTAATAAACACAGAGGTGGTCAATGCACTAATAAGTAGTAACCAAAGACATCAACATATAAACTTTAATTGATGGGAAAGCAAGTATTAAAGGGAGTGCAATCTTTCCGTTGTCACATTACACAAGCCACCAATCCTGATGAATTAAAGTTTGCTAAAACAATAAAACAAAACTACTTAATGAATTAAATACATGCAGCACCTTCTTACAGCTCTTGTATCTTCGATTTGGGTGTGTCTTGTGCTGCCTTCTTGACTGAATTCGTCCTTCTCTTCTGTTCGGTCTTTAGGTTTTCGAACTTCCGAATCTCCTATCTCTTTAATGCGTCTGGTCTACGGGGTATTTATAGTTTGTGTCTGAGGGAAGATGCGGCGCATCTACTTAAGTAGATGCGGCGTATGTACGTAACTTCGCGTGGGGTCCAAGATTATAATATTCAGGAATATTCGTACACCGCCAGAAGATGCGGCGTAACTCCATGATTAGATGCGGCGCATGTCCTCTTGTATCTTGGATCGTATCTGGTGATATCTTGATAGAGATGCGGCGCATGTTGATAGTGAGATGCGGCGCATCTGGAGCAGATTAGTCTTGATCTTCTTCATTTCAGTAGACTCTTCACTTTATGCACGTTTTGCTCCATTATTAGTCCAAAATCGCCAAGTTTCACCAAATGCTTGTTTTTACCTGAGAATTACAAAAGTAAACGATTAAGTATCAATCCTCATACATAATATAGTAAAACAAGTCAAATTAATAGGATAAATGATAGTAATAAAATGTACTTATTTGAGTTCATCGCGTAAAGGAGCCCAAGCAGGTCATTCTCTATCGCCCACCCATTCAACCTGTATCGCAAGGGAAGTAAGTAATCGCATACACAAACACACACATTGGACGTTTTAGCTGCAAGAAAGCCCATAGTAGCAGCGATTGATGGTCATGAATTTGGTGGTGGACTGGAAAAGACAAACAGTTTGAATAAAGCAATCCCAAACACCCCATATCTATGTCACAGTCAACCTATCCTTCAAGGAATCTCAACTTAACAGTGATATTATGAATAATTCACTGTAAAAAAACTAAAAACAAAACTTTAGTCTGATATCGTGAGAGCTTAGGTATCAACTCTAAGCTCAAAATAAGAAGTCATTGGCACAACCTATAAAAGGATATGAAGGAAAACGCCAATCATAAGGCCATCATTATAAGGGTCATATGATTTGTTTGTTTAAATAATTTGTGTCAGATAACATAACAGTTCTATAAACTAATTAACACTTGCCATGACAGAACAAACAATATAAGACAACAGGTACCACTGATATACTTACAAGACATGAAGAATCTGTCCATTGGTTGTCAGAATTCCACTCATAACTTGCTCCAATCTCTCTACAAAAAGATTAGATAATGTCTTTAACTTAAATGTAAAATATATATATATATATATATATATATATATATATATATATATATTGTGGAACGTTTTGGATATATATATATATATATATATATATATATATATATTATGTATAAATATTATGTTTAAGAATTCAATGTTTATCTGTCATATACAATGCGCAGACCAACATACCTGATAGAATGTGAACATGACACCATACATGTTTGTTTAACGTAATTTATTTAATTCTAATCGTTGAGAAAATTTACCCTCTACTTCTGGTGCTACCTTTTTTATGGATATCGAGCAAAAACAAATACCAAAGATAATGTCGTCTGTTGCCATCCCTTCCAGTAACCAACCAATACAGCAAGCCACTTTGTGCTACTTATCTGTTCCGAAATCAAACAGCTTAATAGTTAACATTAAAGAAAATTGTCAGCATATTGGAAAATTATCAATTATCAAACATTGTTCTTTATTAATAATTTATGGTGTGTGAAACTTCGATACATGTCAAACCGTAAGATACTGTCCAAAATTCTTCAGCACAGTCATTAGTTTTTAGAACAACAACAAATAGACGCTCATTTATATAATCTATGTGGAATACTAAATTACTTTTAAAGCTCCGAAGAACTAAACTATCCATATGACTCTAAAGCGACGTGAATTCACAATATAACACATACGTTTTAATGTCCTTCAAAGTCTACGTTCGTATTTGCGAGGAGCAAAAGAGGTAAAGTGCATACCACCCATCCTGAACCTTGCACAGCAGCACCGTCTACACTCATCTTATCAATTAATTTTTCCAAAGAACTTGTATTGAAACTGCCATTGGAATCGAGTAATTCGATCAGTAACATGCGTAGAACCTCACCAAAGTAATGGCCAGCAGTCCAAAATCCTATCGTGCACTTTCAAGTAACTTCGAAGAAGCAGTACTAACATGTTAAGGTAGCAGTAAAAAGTCTAAACGCAGTAGTACAAAGTTTAAAGGACGAGTAGCAGTAGTACTAACTAGTTTCGACAATCAGTACTAACTGCTATAAGGTAGCAGTACAAACTATATATGGGCAGTAGTAAAAATAATGAAAGCAGTACTAACATAACATACTCCTATCCAAACGATTATAACCAGAACCTTCAATCTGTCCACGTGAAGATCTACTCACAAAATCAGTAACCTTAAAATGTGAAAAGTAGAGTTACCAGTAATCTTGAAAATGTATCCTTACTTCCAGTTCCAGCAGTATCTTCATTCATAAATGCACCCTTAGTATCAGTAACTTCAATGCATCATCGAACCATTATTACAAAAATTGATTTTTCTTCTTCATTCTTCGATCTTCGAAAAACAAAACCTTGTGAATCCTAGATATCATGAGCTCCAAAACATGATTACAGTTGATATATTGTTACTGAATAATATTTATGAACATACCTTCTAATTCATGAAAAGCAAGTTGTTGATACGATTGATCATATGTTATTGTTATTTTTATTAATATTATTTTTTCCAGATTGAATAGGGATGAGACTTAGGTATTTTTCCAGGAATGATTTAGTTCTAAATGAAGAGGGATGAATGTGTATTACGTTATTATGAATGAACCGTATGTTTATAAGTTTTATTAGGGTTGTATATTTTCTGGATAATAATAATAATTCAATTTTATGCATAATCTATTCCTTAAATATAGCTTAGCAATATCAATTATTTAAGCATGACTTACTTAGTTTGAATTGTAAATCACAAAAACTAGCTTGGTCTAGTGGTTGAAGCATTTGTATGTGGATTAAATGACCCAGGTTCGATTCTTGCAAATGTCAAATTTTTAATTAATCCGAATTTTAATTACCTAAAATAATGCTTAGGTGGACTAAATGTGATGATGTGGCCTTTGACGTTGACTTAATTATGATGACGTGGACTTAATTGTGATGATATCGCTTTATCTAGTCATGTTTATCCTGTTTTTGTTAATATATATATATATATATTATATATATATTTTATATATATATATATATATATATATATATATATATATATATATATATATATATATATATATATATATATATATTACTTGTGTATTTTAAGCACAGATGTTTCCGTCACACGTATTTTCACCGTACACTTTCACTACAAGCCATCACCATGAGTCTCTTACGATAAACCACTTTTGAAAAGTACCATACCACACAGTAAGCAAGAAATACACGAGCACTTGACACACGCAAACCTTTTAAATGAGTCAAAATGTTTAAAATGCGAATATTGCGCTAAGACGTACCATACTGATCTAGGTCGCGTGTCGGAGTGGTTGCACTGTGTTATTTGTTGACTACCAGATTGCTATTATTAAGGTGAGCTTATAGCCCAATTTTTATATGAATTGTTTTATAAACCTTGGGATGAGAAACATGCAAAACTGTTTTCATGGACCAAATTAAACTTTGTTTTTACACACTAGTATGCGGATAACCTAAGTATGTTTGAATCCCTTTGCACCCACTATCATCAACCATCAATTCCTGCTGGGAAGTGCGTATGATATAAATAGATCTACTGGGGTGACTCCCCCATTCGGTTGGCCCAATAGGTCAACGCGAACGTATACCATGTCGGATTTTTGCCGAGTGTCTAGGGATTAACACTCGCGGGCACCCTTGTTTGCTATGCCGGTTAGGCATATTGTTTGTCTAATTTCGGTTGGATGAGCTTAGTGTTAGCATGCAGTTAGTGTGTGTTTGCTGAATTATTTGCTATGGTCCATATTTGCTTATTTACTTTAAACCTATGAACTCACCAGCGTTAGCTGACTTTTAGCATGTTTTCTCAGGTGTTTGAGAATGTATTTATTGAAGGCAGGGTATGGCATCGGTCATAATTACCATAAATGTTTTTACACTAGCATTAAACTCTGATTTGGGATAGTCATGTTAAATGGGCCTTGTTTTATTTAAATTGAACTTGATGTATGACATTTAACCTTGGGAAATGTAAACTATTTTTAAAACGGATTTTTAAATCCGTTCTCTATATCTTGTGTTGTGATTTCCAATTTAGTAGGACCCAAATATGTATGCTTCCGCAAATCCAGATTTTGGGGGTGTTACACGTGCTAGCCAAGTTCATCGTATCAAGTCATAGTGATTCTTCTACAAGTACAATGACTAAATGTTACTTCTGTTGGTGAGTCAGGGAATGTAAAATGAAACTCGAGAAACATGGATTCGGCCTTGTGAGTACATTCCCTATCTATGGTAGACGAGGCCAGATGGTCACGGTTACCTAGCCCTATGCATGCCCTTAACCTGATGGTTACAAAGTTAATAAGCATCAAGCACGCATAAAGTGTTTCAACTATTAATTATAATCTATATTGGCAATCACATATAAATGAGACTACCTAAACTCTCGTGAATGGTGATCTATAAGAGATCCCGCGATAACTTACTTGCCTTAATCATATATTGACTAACCTAGGGATATGGCCGGCCTCTAGTCCTAATGGCAACCACGGTGAAGCTATGTTACCACACATACCAACCATTATGATACGGATCATAAATCACATAAATAAATCTAGACAATAGCCAACATACTTCAAGCAAGTAAACAAACGTAATAGAGCATGATAGACATAAATAATATACAACGGAAATGCGTATAATCAAAGTAAACGAATCAAAATAACATGATAGTCATTAACTTGGCTAAAAAGAAAGGGTGTTAGCCTATAATCTTAGTAGCAAAATACAAAGTAATAATCAAAGCTAAATGAATATAATTCATAGTGAAAACGATATGATATCCAAATGATTAAACAAAGTAAATGATACTCGAGATGCCCTCCTGGCGAGTCGTGGTGAATTCTGACCTTCCTTGCCCTTGAAAGTCGACTGGGAATGGAGTGGAGTGTGGTGGGATGCTTTGAAAGTTATGAATGAGCCCTCTATTTATAGTTTTCTGATATTGGGACGCTGCGCCGTATCCATCTTCCTTGATACGATATATTTGAGGTATTTTGCGTGGGCTCCACTCATAAAATATTCTGAAATAATAAGTAGCCGCCATTGTATATGGCGTATTAGTGGAAATCCATACGCCGTATTGATATCTTTCCCGTTTTGGAGTCTTCATGGGGTAATCTTCTTTATACGACGTATCTACATGACTGGATATGTGATAGCTCCTAATTTCTACATTTTTTAGCTAGCAAATTCCCATGATTATTACTCCTTTTTGCCTTGTATTGATAAGATATCGTACTTAATTGCTGTAAATTTGTGTTTTTAGTATTTATCTAGAGCAAAAAGAGAATTCTCAGGTAAAAGACCGGAAATCAAGCCAAAATGGCAAAGTATAACGAAGTACATTTTCCAGTTGTTTACATACATCGTATGCCACTCCTTAGGCATACATCGGATGTCGTTTCATCAAGAATATATCCAAGTTGAAGATACATATGCCGTATGCCACTCTTATTGCATATGACATATGAGCTCTCGTCATGATTTTATTTTCCAGTTATTGAAGACCATACACCGTATGTCCCATCCAACAATACACTGTATGGAGTGATTCCAGAAGATTCTTTTATGCTATTATAAAGGCATATGGCATATGACCATCCAGGTGCATACGTCATATCAACTGACGGGCCCAAGCCTTTTTAGCTTATAAATACACACCCATTCCACACATTTGAGAGAGTTCTGGAGAGAGCTGCAAAGTAGAAATGCTAGTTCATTTTTGGAGGCTACAGAAGGAAAGAAGAAACCAAGAGCGAAGGTTTTACACATCACAAACATTTGATTATCAGTTTTTTATTATGATTTTGATTATCTTGTTTGCTCCGAATAATCATTGCTAATCATTTGTTATGGAAGGCTAAACCTTTTGTGCTTGCCTTGTTATGAACTTTTTTTATTTAATGACACAAGTTCTTTAGTTTATACTACGTGTGTTTCGGATGATTTATGTACTATTAAAGACTTACGCCTTTGCGTAGACCATGACTTCCTGTTGATTATGGTTTTTAACTATTTAAATATAGAATATGAAAATGACAATAAGATCATGGAAACCCATATGAATCATTAATAATATTATTGGTATGTATGTTAGTGGATGAGGCAGGACTGAAAGGGGCTTACCTGGTTAAAAGTGTTAGACAATAGGGTTTAAAATTTAGTAGCGATACTGGTGTTATTGGACCCGAAAGGGCGCTTTCTCCTTTATCAAGAAAATTAAGTGGTTTGGCACCCACACAAAAATGTTGGTTACATAGATCAGCTGATGACACTTAATGCTCGGATCATTAGTTAGGGTAGTAGGACCGAAAGGCGTGCCCATCTTTTAGGAACGGAAGCGACCATACTCAACTTCCTATTAGATTCACCAAATCACACTAGATAAACATTGCACTAGAACAATGTCGTTAATGAAATTAGGAGATTAGCAAGGAAAGCATGTCTTTATCTCTTGATCTTCTCTTCACAGAATTACGTATCGTGTCGTATTTTCCTTTCTTTTATATTATTTTCAGTTTACTAGTTAAGTGGGATTAAAAACACAACCGTCGGATTTAAAACGCAGTGACAACTTAAAATTACTAGACATTTAGGATCTCTTTGCTCCCTGCTAACGACCCAGTCTTGCTAACTCACTATACTACATGAACGGGTACACTGCTACTAAGTATTGGTGATTGTCTAAAGGATTCGGTATACTATAAATTTAAAACTTAGATACAACACATTAAGTTTTTGACGCCGCTTCCGGAGAGCAAGTGTATACTTTAGGTGTCATATTAGTAGTTTTGTAATTCTTTTTAGTTTTATTCTGTTTTTAGCATTTTAGTTTTTAAAGTAGCGTTTGATTTTGCTGAATTCACTGTTTTGCAGGCCTATACGGTGTATGCTTTTCTATAGCATACAGCATAAAATCTTGCGTTGTGATTTCTTTTCAAACTAGGGCACACATACGGCGTATGCTAACCCAATATCATATGGCGTAAGAGCTCTCGTCTTGAACTTTTTCTTGCTAGGGCACGCATACACCGTATACTTTCCAATAGTATACGACGTATAAAACCATTACTTATATGGCGTACATAAGTTCTGAAAGAAAAACTTTTTATTTTAGTTTCTTTTAAACTTAGTTTAGTTTACTTTTAGCTTTCTTGTACTACTGAATCTTCTTGAGTCATATTTCAGATAACAGGAAAATGGCAGACATTAACGATATGACTATCGAAGAGTATATGGCAAGGACTCGTACCAACCATGGTGCGTTAGTTGAGCGACCTAGGATTGAGGATAACGTCACATTTAAAATCAAAGGTTACATTCTGAAAGAGATAAGGGACACTCCCTTTAGCAGAAAGTACGGTGAGGATGCTAATGATCACATTGAGAAGGTTTTGGAAATTTATGATATGTTTAACCTTTCGGGAGTAACAAATGATCAAATCATGTCTACTATCTTTCCAAAAAAACCCTAATTGGAGGAGCATGAAGATGGCTTAAGAGCGAGCCAACTAATTCAATTACAACATTGGAAATTCTGAAAAAGCAAATTTCTTACTAAATACTTCCCCCCTTCGAAGACTGCGAGGCAAATCGAAGAGATTTAGAACTTCAAGCAAGAAGTTAATAAAACTCTATACAAGACATGGGAGAGATACAAGAGCTTACTATTTAAATGCTCACAACATGATTTTAATCCGATGCAAGAAGTTGCTATGTTCTACAAGGGACTTGACGTGTCGACGCGTCAAATGCTAGACTCACAAGGCCATATTCCAAATATGACTCCAACAAACGGTAAGAAAGCCATGCAAGACATGGCAGATCATTCCTAAATTTGGAACAACTTTTCCAATGGACGAAGAAGGGCGGTGGACAATTCTACGAGATTAGCTGCCATTACTGCTAAACTAGACAAGCTAGGCCGTGATCTTACCAATGTATAGAAATGGTTCATGAAGTTCAGGTTGGTTGTGACATCTGTTATGGCTATCACTTTGCCAAAGATTGCCTATTGAAAGATGAGGTTCATTTCAAAGAAGTCAAATATGGGGATTTTTATGGGCGACCCATTCTCAGGTAATGGAAATGGGTACAGACAAAGAGCACCAGGATACTACTCCCGTAATGAAAACGTACCTTCAAGGGGAGATCGACGAGCATCTTTGGAGGAAACCCTGAAGAAGTTTATGGATGATTCTGCTAAAAGGCATGTGGAAGCCGAAGAAATGCTTAAGAAGTTTAATGCCACGACCAAGATGGCAATAAAGAATAAAGTTGCATCCATATACAACCTTGAAAATCAGGTTGATCAAATCGCCCGAGCGATTGAAGGAAATTTTGATGGAGCCTCTAACAGCAATCTTGGTAAAGTGCAAGTGAATTCCATCTACAACAAGTTCGATGAGGGTGTCATAAAGTTTTGTGTGGGTGCCAAACCACTTAGTTTACTTGATAAAGGAGAGAGTTCTCTTTCGATTCCAATAACACAGTATCGCTACTAAATCTTAAGCCCTATTTTCTACTACTTTTAACCAGGTGAGCGCCTATCGGTCTGCCTCACCATTAATGGTACGTTCCAATAGTATTATTAATGATTCACACATGTTTTCATGAATGATCTCAGTGTCATGTTCTATATAAGTATAGTTGACAACCATAATCAACAGGTAGCCATGGTCTACGCAAAGGAATAATTATATAACAACACATAAATCATGTAAAACATACGATAGATAAACTAAAGAACATATGTCATTAAATCAAAAAGGTACATAACAAAGCAAGCACAAAAGGCTTGGCCTTCTATAACAAATGATAAACAATGATTATTCAGAGCAAACAAGATAATCGAAATCATATTAAAAAACTGATAATCAATAACCTTCACTATTGGTGTCTTCCTTCCTTCTATAGCCTCCTAAAATGAATTATGGTTGCAGCTTTCTTCTAAACTTCAGGACTCCAGAACTCTCTCAAATGTGTACATTGGTTATGTATTTATAGGCTAAAAAGGCTATGGGCCCGTCAGTTGATACGGTGTATGCACCAAAATGGGCATACGACGTCGTATGCCTCTAAAATATCATATTTGAAGCTTCTGGAATCAGCTTCTTACAGCATGTGATTAGATTGGTCATATGGCGTATGGTCTTCAAAACTTGGAAAATAATTTCATGACGAGAGCTCATACGCCGTATGCAATAGAGGTGGCATACGGCGTATGCATCTTCAACTTGGATAAATTCTTGTCGAGACAACATCAGGCGTATCCCTAAAGAGTGGCATACGGCGTATGAAAATAGCTGGAAATGCACTTCTTCCTACTTTGGTTTCTTTAGCTCATTTTTTGGTCTTTTCCGCGAGAATTCTCCTTTTGCTCCAGATAAACACTAAAACACAAATTTATAATAATTAAGTACCATATCTTATCAAAACAAGGCAAACATGAGTAATTATCGTGGGAATTTGATAGCAAAAACATGTATGAATTAGGAGCTGTAAGATATGCAACACAATATTTAAGTGAGAAACATCAGTGACATTAAACAAAACATTACAGTGTATGTCATATGTGGATTGTTCCGAAATCAACAGTCCAAAAAATATAATTATTATGTGTACTTATATCAAAATTGAAATAAAAAATTTACATGCTCTAACCCAAACACATGATTGGAACCAACAGGTATACCTACACCATTTCCTTGAATGTTACAAACAGTAAATGTTCCTATCGATTTCTGTTACTGATCACTAGAGAGAGTATGAGACTTACCTGGACTAGCACCATAAATACATGCAGACACATTATTAACTGTGACCTTAGGATTACTAGCAGACTCATTTTCTTTTTAACCAAGAGGATAACCCACTAACTCAAAAAACCTATTAAGGGTATGACTTGTCATATTGCAATGACTGCAAACAAAATTTGTGTTTTTGTTAAACCTATTATTTTTATTTCTCCTATTGGCCACCTAATTATTAGATCTAGAAAAGAACTATCAGTAATCAAAATATTACTCCTAACTAGGAAGATCAGCTAAATAGTCATACTGTCTACATTGAGAATTGAACTTTTGATAATACTCAAATTGAAAGAAATAATGAATTTTATAATGCATATTAAAAATCATATAACCATTAGATTTAGTATAAGTTTCTTCTAACTCATCCTAAACAGTTTTAGTATTATATAATAATTTGACCCAAATAAAATTAACTATCACAGAAACAGATAAAACATATAACCAAACAACAAATAAAAGCACAATAATAACTCGATCCAATACCTAACACCTAATAATCATAAATAATCTCCTTCAATCAACAACCCTCAACAACTTCTCAATTCACAAATAACCCTTGACCTAACCACCAATTACCTAAGAAAACCTAA
The DNA here is from genome assembly GCA_021014915.2 of Artemisia tridentata subsp. tridentata. Classification (NCBI taxonomy): domain Eukaryota; kingdom Viridiplantae; phylum Streptophyta; class Magnoliopsida; order Asterales; family Asteraceae; genus Artemisia; species Artemisia tridentata. The sequence continues at coordinate 133,858,617 of CP139506.1, read as the reverse complement.
ACAATCAACCTAAATAAAGTGCAAGAGGTGTTACATTGCACGTGTTCCAGCACAAGATTAGATCAAGCATACCTACCTTTAAATATAGGAAACACAGCAGAAGACTGCCTAAAACAAAACAAAACAAAACAAAGATTAGTATAGTCAATCACTCCAACACCAACACAGATATGAAATTAAGAAAACTCTAATTTTTGAAAATTGGGGCTTTTAACCAAGACAGTCTAATTAACACAATTAGACTTCAGATCTATCAATAAAATAAAGAATAGAGACACAAAACCTAATTAGAGTTTGATACAGTAAACCTTAATTTTGACACTTCAAATAAGATCCAATATCACACACAAACCAAGATCTTAACCCAATAAACCAAGAAATGAACACCAATTGACTAAACAACCCTTAATTTTGGAAAACTCCCCAAATTAACGAAACCTTAATTTTAGAAAATCAAATAGAGCAAAAACTGGCCCATGTAAACTTTATAAAAAAAAACTAAAGAGTCACAGATTTATGTATAAATTCAACCGACCACCCCTTTTATTTTTTATAACTACATATCAACGCTAGTAGGGTATAGCGAGATGTTTTAAGTTTAACATACAAGAGAAGAAAGAAAAATCACAAATAACACAAATCCTAACAACTTTGTAAATATTGTGTGAGAAAACATACTGTAGAAACTAATACATACACAAATTATGACAAAAAAATAATTGAAAGGTTATTATATAGCCTTGATCTTCATAATTCCACTTAGTACCCTTGAATTTTTGACATTGGCACACTTTCAGTCCTTGATATTTGGCAAACCCTGTAAATACAAACAAAACAAAAAAGAACCTCCAAAAATAACAAAACACCCCCTGGACTTGTTCACAGTTTAGTGTATAAAGCTATATTCCCATAGTTTGTGAACGTTATTTGTGAAGGCGGTCTCCGTGTATTTGTTAATGTCTTGGTAGGTTTTTAAGCCACTATCACTTGACCTTCTTGGATGCTGAAAGAATTTGTTGGAATATTAATATCATGACAATCATAATTAAATATAATAAACATCAAAGAACACATGCGAAAGCGTAGGAACAATAACACATAATTAATTAACCGAATTTAAACGTATGCGTACCTTAATGATTCTAGCAAAATAAGAATCAATCCAAGCAACAATAGTTATGAACCCTAATTTGGGTTTATAAGGATTACACAAATGGATCCTTACCGATTTTGCAATTCAATCCAAGAATCAAACAATAGTGTGTTTGATTTACGTTCTTGTACACACATACTAATACCAAATATAACGTTATGCACATAAAGAACACAAAACAATAATTTTTTGACACTCAAAAAATTCGATCGACCCTAAAGGGTTTTAGTTCGATCGGATTACACCAAGAAAAGAAAAGACACAAGTTTTAGGGTATTAAGTGTGTACAAGAGTACCCAATAATGAACCCTATCCTTGTTTATACAGGTGAGTAAACTTAGAGGACAAGTTAGCCTAGGATTAGGAAACCTAACCCTTTGGCCGATCGGTTGCACCCCTAAGGGGCTTCTGGATCCTTCTCGACTTTCCAATTATTCACTCTTTAATTGTTTCCTTTTTATTAGTTAACGGTCGTTAGTCAATTGTCCGTTAATTACTAATGGTCGTTATATGTTTTGTGTATTTAATAATTAAATATAACATTTTATAAATAATTATTAAACGTTAACTCTTCATACGTAAAGTGTGCAATCCTGTGATCTCGAGTTCGATCCTAACACACAACTATTATTTTATGTCTACAAAACTAACAGCTCCCACTTAAACATATATTAATAGTGTGATCACATCGGTTAGCGTATTGCAACACGCCGATGCCTCTAGTACAACTCGAGTAGGTCTCCTTGAAAAACCTTTAATGATTTATCATTATTATTATGCTTTTGTTACTAATACTATATTAAATAAAGATATGGATTAAAGTCATTCTTTATTCAAATATTTTGTTTCTCGTTGTTTGTGATTGAGCAAGATTATCAAATCTTCTGAACATATTCAGGGGAGATCTTGGGCGTGGCCACGCAAACATCTTGTCAACCCTACGAGGGGCCCAACACTATTAAACTCCAAAATAAATTTGAATGAACAAATTCTATCTTGACTACAAGCATAACCTATGAATTTTGCAACAAATCCGAAAAAAATCCTTATGACTACCAGTAACGTATTGCGTTAAATTGTTCCACATAATGCACTATATTCATAACAGTTATCTGGTATCTCAAGTCTGAGGATAACTATTCATGATTTACTTAATAACAACATCCATAAAGTAACATAATGTAGTTTGGGATAAGTCCTATATTCGATTCATTGAATATCATGTGAATTTGGCATGTCAACGCATCAATATACTTTCAAGTATATTATACCAAAACTCAGATTTGTCTTAATTTAATGATATTCCCATATCATTAACTGACAACGGACGATTTAGAATAACTAATTTATTCTTCGATTAAACATGCAAATATAGGACAACATTATTAAATAATGAACATAAACATAACCAATCCTTTATTTCATTAAAAATAATAAATGTTTACAATATCCTTTATCCAAATACTAAACACAGTCATGCATGAAACTACTAGCTAATCTAAGTCCAATGCTATTGGAAAGTTTAGTAAGCTTTTCTTTAGCTAAAGCCTTAGTGAATGGATCAGCTAAGTTATCATCTATGTGAACTTTCAATAGATTAATTTCTCCTATGCTGACTTGCTGTCGAACATAGTGATACTTTCGTAGAAAATGTCTGGTGCCCTTCATGACTCCAGGTTCATTGGCAAATATGATTGCAGTAGAATTGTCGCAATACATATTAATAGGCAATTCAATTGAAGGCATAATGATGAAGCGAAAAGTGTACCGCTTTTAGGGGGTCATTTAAGCCCTAAATCGTATTTATTTGATTAAATAATGCCCTAAATCGTTCTTTTTGTCATTTTAGGTACTTTGGAGAAGAAATCTGGAAAAGGAAGCATTTTGGACGTTTTTGGAGCATAAAAGTGAAGAAAACGACAAAGTCTCTAAATCTGCTGGAATAGTACCTGTGACGGCGTCAAGCCCCAGTGTGACGCCGTCAACCCTTGACGCGCCAGAGAGGATTTTGGTAGATTAAAAAGGGACGGTGTCAAGAAGGCCATCAAGAAACCCTAACCGCGGCGAGGTGACGGCGTCAGCTCTATAACGTGACGCCGTCAGATCTGTTTTCCTATATATATTTTCATAATTTTTAGTCATTAGTGTGCAACTTTGTGAGGAGAAACCCTAAGACGATTTTTCTGCCATTTTTAAGGGTTTCATACCCTTGGATCTCCCATGTTCAATTGAAGATAAGTAATCAATTAATCATTCAATATGTCTATGTGTTGTTTGATTATATCTTGTTCTTGTCTTTTATTTAACATGCTAGGCTAGATTTATCTTGTGTTTGCTTAGATCTAATGAAACCTAACTATTGATTATTGTTTGTTGGTGTGTTATTAATTGTATTGGATGATTTTTTATCGATGTTAGGCTTAAGAAAACTGGCTAACCTCCTATACGGTAACTTGCTTGAACGTCTTAAGAAACATGAACCAATGCGTACTAAGGTTTTTATGGTTGTATTTAATGCATGAGCGAATTCTAGTGATCCCATGTTAGGAGCTTCTTAGCCGGCTCGACATAGGAGTGAAGTAGGAGCTTGTAGAGTTGGGGAAGTACGTACGCCACCCCACGATTGGTATTAAGGAATACACCCGTCATCCACGCAATTAATACACACTAATCAACCGGTAAAAGATAGTTAGGGAGTAAGGAAATCTAAGTAAACACATTTCTCTCCATATAAGTTCCGCAACCTTTTTATTTTCAGTTATTTTATTTTATTTGTAATTGTAGTTATTTGGGTTAGTTGACTAGCAACTAATTCCGCCCACTCCTTCAAACCCGAGATTTTACTTGCTTTCATAAAAATATAAAAAATACAAAAAGAATCTTCCCTCACCCTTAGACCTATTAGAGTAGTTTTTCAATCCTAACGACACTATTCCCCTAGAGAACGATCAATCCCCCGGTACTTGCCACTACACTATACTACATCGGTCAGGTACACTGCCTGGTGGGGATTGCAAGCCTCTTGAGATCCCTCGAGAGGTAAAACCTGTTGTAAGGTCGCAAAACCACGCATCAAGTTTTTGGCGCCGTTGTCGGGGAATAGTTATTGTTTAGGTTGAATTTTTATTTTATTAGGTCTACTCACTAGATTCTTTTCTAGTGAGATTTTTATTTTATTTTTCTAGGTTTTTCTTTAGTCTATCTTTTTTCTTCGTTTCTTTGTTCGTAACCATTACCATCCGACATCATGGAAGGTGGTAATATCCTCGATCCCAATAACCCACCACCACATCAACACCCACCTCCTAGAGCCCGTACCTTAGGAGACTACTCTCTTCCTAGCCACCATGGCTATCGAAACACCATTGAGCTCACTTAAAGAGCCAATGTCACTCCCTTGCGATCCGACACCATCCGGTTGGTGCAAAGCGGATGCGCATTCCATGGACTTCGTTCCGAAGATCCTAATCAACATCTCAAGGACTTTCTCAAAATTGTTGATTCCATAGACCTTGATGTTGCCACTCGAGAGACGACCCGACTGCGTCTCTTTCAATTCTCTCTGCGGGACCAAGCTAGTCAATGGCTAGAGCGCCTACCCGCAGGATCCATCACCTCTTGGGATGATCTCACCACTCGTTTCCTTGCTCAGTTTTTCCCACCAGGAAGAACTACCAAGCTAAGGAATGATATCTTGATGTTCCAACAACGTCAAGGCGAAACCCTCTACGAGGCATGGACTCGATTCAAGGACTTACTCCAAAAAGTCCCTCATCATGGCATAGAGCTTTGGCTCCAAGTCCAAATCTTCTATGACCACATCAATCTCTCCACGAGGCAAACCATTGACCAATCGGCTGGTGGTAAGCTACGTGATCTAAGTGCGGAACAATCATGGGCTCTCTTGGAAGATCTTGCTCTTTATGACAACGAAAGTTGGAATGATCCCCGTGATTTGAATAAAACGGTCAAGGCAATATCTTTGCCTTCGAACAATTCAAGCACTTCCGACCGTAGGATCATAGAATTTGAAGACCAAGTCAAGTTTCTTATGAAATCCTATGAGGCTCCTAACCCTTCAAGCCAAGTGAACAAAATCGCTTCTTCGTGTGAATTATGTAGTGGTCCCCACGATACTCGTGATTGCGTGGAACTCCCCGAACAAGCTTTTGCGGACTACGCATCCTCGCGTACCAACGGAGCGGGAGACAAGTGGTACACTTTTAAACCCGAGCCAAACCCCTACGGTGATTCATACAACCCCTCATGGAAAAATCACCCAAACCTTAGGTGGAAACAAAACCAAAACGCACAACAAACCAATTCTTCCAACCCACCTAATCGTTTCCAATCAAGCGGTTCATCTCCAAACCGTACTTTCAATAACAATCCTTCCAACAATTATGGTAGTACCAATAATCTTGAAGGATTGATGTCCAAATTTATGGCATCTCAAGAAGCTCGGATAGCTAGATTCGAATCCGAATTCAATCAACAACAAACGGAGATGACCAATAAAATTGACAACTTATTGAAAGCCCTAGATAACCAAGTGCTATCATCTCCACATAAGGACGCTAGGAACACAAATAGCGAACCCTAAATAAAAGACCCCTCTTCATCCAAACATGTCCATTTCGTCAACATTGTCACTATTAAACCCATTGATAGGAATGAGGATAATAGTGAACCTGAGGATGAGGTTAAGAAAGTCGAGGTTGATAAAGAAGATAGGAAAAGTGAGATTGAAAAAGTAGATGATGATGAGGACTACTTCAAAAAGTTACCCACTAAGGAAGAGCGCGCATATCATACAGACTTATTCGATGACCCCGAGACACCATACTTCCTAGGTAGACCAATTATAGAAATGGGCGACCCTTCTAATCTCAACATACCATGCAACATCGGACATTTACATGTGTGGAAAGCTTACATCGACCTTAGATCGCCCATAAACATCATGACTAGAGCCCACTACAACTTGATAATGAAAAATCAACTTGGGTATAGGATGCTCCCTGATAATGGTTGGATGAGTAACTTCACGGGAAGAGTTAAGGGATTACCGGTTTATGTAGGAAACTTCACCTATGCCACCGACTTTGTAATTGTAGAAGATATCCGCCCAATAGTCGATGCATGCTTAACTCAAGTAGTTTTTGGAAAACCATTTGTTGAGGTCTCTAGAATGACTTATGAACCTTTCTTAGGGATAGTCAGATTTAAGGATGAGACCGATGAGGTAAACTACCAAATGCCATATAAGATAGAGCAATTCCAACACTTGTAAAATGTTGAGAAGGAGCTTAAGCAAGCAGTCTACAATAGGAATGATGGAGATAGAAGTAAAGGAGTAGACTATGTTATGGAAAGGATATCCGGTTTCTACAAGGATTGTTTGAAATTAGGACCGGAATATAAAACCGGACATGAGAATGGCCTAGAAACCGTGACCAATGATGGAGTCACGTAATGTACGGTGACTTTGATTCTAGCTACAAGACTCATTAATAAAGAAAAGCGCTTCTTGGGAGGCAACCCAAGCTTTATTAGCTTTGTGTGTTTATTTATTTGTTTGTTTGATTTTATTTGCTTCCGTACGTATGTTTAATTTTTATTATTATTGATTCATGTTCGAAACTAAATTGTGAAAATGCTTTATCTTGTTTTTAAACTTCGTCTTAACTAAATATAAAGGTATTTTGCAAAAGTTAAGTGTAAGGGAAATCCAAATCGGTTTATTAGAACAAATGAACATGAATCATAACAATATTAAATTAACATACATATTAGTAATTGTTTGAGTCAAATGCTTGTATCGAGTCATAATGATATTTTGCAGGAATTCCAGGAAGTAAGGTATAGGTTTTTCTAGAAATTTTCCGGAAACTCAACATGAGAATTATGTCAGATCATTTCTGACGGCGTCAGGCTTTACAACCTGACGGCGTCAGGTTTTAATTTTCTGAAATTTTAGAAAGTTTTGTTTTTTCTTCCGGAATCATAAAATGCTTTATTAAATCTCTAACTTATAAACTCCAGGAATCTGCAAAATAATCATTCCACAAGCATTATATCCTTATACAGATTTATCCCGCCAATATTATGCAGGTTTTCGTGTTTGTTTTCTCAGGTTTAACAGGTTATTTTGGACAAGGAAATGTATGTGGAATCAAGCTTTTGGCAATGCTTTAATCTTGAAGCTTCAACATTACCTTAGAAGAAGATCTAACCATGTTACCCCTTTATCCACCGAGCGAATCAGGGGAGTATTTGATTTCATTCTTTTACCTTATTTACTTTTACATCTTGTTATTTGAACATTGGGGACAATGTTCCTCTTAAGTGTAAGGGGGGGGGGGGGGTAAAGTACGATACCTTAGAGAATGCTATTACGCTTGATTTTTCGTTTGTTTAATGGTAGATGTGTAATAAAACTGAGAGAAATACCTGTTAAGGCAATTTTAGTGCCAAATTTAAAATTTTTTACAACATATAGGAGTGAAACTTTAGTCTTAATGAGCGTCTCATGGATAGGAAGTTATATGAGTAGCACAAAACCGTACCACAAAAAAATTTTCCACCCCCAAATATGTGAGGTTCGCCCCTAGAATTGGTAGGAAAAGCATTTATGCTATGATGTGTGTACCGGTAGCACTTAGATTCTAGAACTTGCGTTAGGACCATTCCAAGGCCACAAGTGAGACTACATTCGTGTAGTTAGATTTACTACATGATAAGAGGCATTAGGATTAACCCATTGTTTTACACCTGTGTTTTTGTTATAATTACATTGGCTACATTGGTCAAGTAATTCTCCCACACCCTTTGCGTTGTACTCATTTTTAGTACACGATACCCCTAGTACACCCCTCAGAGCCTATATTTTCTTTTCTAAGTTTAAGCATTTTACTTAAAGTAAGAATTTGTTTACACCCCTCTTAAAAGTACGCCCAAATCTCCTTAGCCTACCTTTTATGCACTCATTTTTAGTGCGTTATTGTGACAACATTTGTTTCAACCCCAAGTTAATTATCTAATTGATTACATGGTTGCTAAGTCGAGTCATATCCTTGTACATATTGTTTTGGGACGATTGGGACTCATGGGTAAAGTACTAGTGTAATGGAGTAATGGGGAAGAACAACATTATTACCCCCATATGTGCTAAATATTTTAAAAAGTACTCCAAGTGTTTCGATTATCTTAATTCGAGTCATTAGAATAGTTAATTGTAAAGTTATGTAAAAGTTCAAGTGTAAGGGGGATACAACCCCCCTGCGATGTATTATTTCGGATGGTAGGGCAAGAGTGTATGCAAAAAAAAAAAAAAAAAAAAAAAAAAAAAAAAAAAAAAAAAAAAAAAAATCGAAAAAATCAAGAAAAATACAAAAAAATGAGAAAAAGAAAAGTAGAAAAAACATACGGACTACCATCCCGTTTCATTTTATGTTTATTTTATCTTTTTGTTATTTCTTTCATTAGCTTAAGTCGAGTCTAGTCTTGGCTTAGCAACGCCATATTATACATGTAATTAATCAAGATCTTTAACTCGCCACCAGTAAAATATCCTTTATCCAACAAAACCGTGTTTATCATATACCTACACCTAACGTTATAACCCGTTTAAAAGCCCTTTTTGATAGTTTATCTTAGGTGCTTACGCCTAGTGGAGGAGGTTTTTGATCCTTTCCCAAGCCTATGGTAATCTATTTGCTATGACAGGTAGTGAGAGATATTATTCATTTTCATTTATGAGATATACTTTTATGACACCTGAGAGATGTGAGTATCTAAACACTACTTGTGAGGTGCTAGTCTGTAATCTCCGTGCTTATTATGATTAAAGTGGAACAACTATTTGTTGTAATTAATTTTATATTAGCGTTAAATGACCCCTAACTTGTATTTTGATTAGAATAAAAGCGCATTTGCTTGAGGACAAGCAAATCTCAAGTGTAAGGGTATTTGATGAAGCGAAAAGTGTACCGCTTTTAGGGGGTCATTTAAGCCCTAAATCGTATTTATTTGATCAAATATTGCCCTAAATCGTTCCTTTTGTCATTTTAGGTACTTTGGAGAAGAAATCTGGAAAAGGAAGCATTTTGGACGTTTTTGGAGCATAAAAGTGAAGAAAACGACAAAGTCTCTAAATCTGCTGGAATAGTACCTGTGACGGCGTCAAGCCCCAGTGTGACGCCGTCAACCCTTGACGCGCTAGAGAGGATTTTGGAGGATTACAAGGGGACGGCGTCAAGAAGGCCATCAAGAAACCCTAACCGCGGCGAGGTGACGGCGTCAGCTCTATAACGTGACGCCGTCAGATCTGTTTTCCTATATATATTTTCATAATTTTTAGTCATTAGTGTGCAACTTTGTGAGGAGAAACCCTAAGACGATTTTTCTGCCATTTTTAAGTGTTTCATACCCTTGGATCTCCCATGTTCAATTAAAGATAAGTAATCAATTAATCATTCAATATGTCTATGTGTTGTTTGATTATATCTTGTTCTTGTCTTTTATTTAACATGCTAGGCTAGATTTATCTTGTGTTTGCTTAGATCTAATGAAACCTAACTATTGAATATTGGTTGTTGGTGTGTTATTAATTGTATTGGATGATTGTTTATCGATGTTAGGCTTAAGAAAACTGGCTAACCTCCTATACGGTAACTTGCTTGAACGTCTTAAGAAACATGAACCAATGCGTACTAAGGTTTTTATGGTTGTATTTAATGCATGAGCGAATTCTAGTGATCCCATGTTAGGAGCTTCTTAGCCGGCTCGACATAGGAGTGAAGTAGGAGCTTGTAGAGTTGGGGAAGTACGTACGCCACCTCACGATTGGTATTAAGGAATACACCCGTCATCCACGCAATTAATACACACTAATCAACCGGTAAAAGATAGTTAGGGAGTAAGGAAATCTAAGTAAACACATTTCTCTCCATATAAGTTCCACAACCTTTTTATTTTCAGTTATTTTATTTTATTTGTAATTGTAGTTATTTGGGTTAGTTGACTAGAAACTAATTCCGCCCACTCCTTCAAACCCGAGATTTTACTTGCTTTCATAAAAATATAAAAAATAAAAAAAGAATCTTCCCTCACCCTTAGACCTATTAGAGTAGTTTTTCAATCCTAACGACACTATTCCCCAAGAGAACGATCAATCCCCCGGTACTTGCCACTACACTATACTACATCGGTCAGGTACACTGCCTGGTGGGGATTGCAAGCCTCTTGAGATCCCTCGAGAGGTAAAACCTGTTGTAAGGTCGCAAAACCACGCATCACATAACACCGTGCCCTGAAATGAATTTCCTAATCTAAACAGCCTCTATTGCAGGTTCTGAAGCAGCTATGTATTCGGCCTCTGTCGCCGACATCGCAATTGTACTCTGCCTCTTGCCCTTCTAGTTTACTGCTCCTCCATTGATAACAAAGACATCTTCGTCACATTGCCAGGACGCATCACAGTAACCTGTTACATCAAGTTCTGTAGCTGGATTTCCACCATACACAAGAAACATATCTTTTGTATGCCTAAGATACTTAAGAATGTGTTTAACAGCAATCTAGTGTTTTTCACCTGGATTTTGTTGAAATTGACTGGTGATATTTTGAGCAAATGCCACATCTGGCCTTGTGCATCTCACCGCATACATAATAGATCCTACAACCGAAGCATAAGAAACTTTGCTCATGCGTGCCACCTCCGAAGGTGTTGAAGCACATAACTCACTGCTCAAGCCATGTTTCACTTCCATTGGCAAATATCCTATCTTGAAATTTTGCATATTGAATCTCTTCAATATTTTGTCAATGTAAGCACTTTGACTTAATCCAATTAACCGCCTTGATCTATCTCTATAGATCTTGATTCCTAGAATATATGCCGCTTCCCCTAAATCCTTCATAGAAAAGCACTTTCCAAGATATACTTTAACCGTTTGCAAACTTGGAATGTCTTTTCCCATGATCAATATGTCATCAACATATAGGATAAGGAAAATTACATTACTCCCACTAGCTTTGTGATATTCTCATATCATTAACTGACAACGGACGATTTAGAATAACTAATTTATTCACGGATTAAACATGCAAATATAGGACAACATTATTAAATAATGAACATAAACATAACCAATACTTTATTTCATTAAAAATAATAAATGTTTGCAATATCCTTTTTCCAAATACTAAACATAGTCATGCATGAAACTACTAGCTAATCTAAGTCCAATGCCATTGGCAAGTTCAGTAAGCTTTTCTTTAGCTAAAGCCTTAGTGAATGGATTAGCTAAGTTATCATCTGTGTGAACTTTCAAGAGATTAATTTCTCCTATGCTGACTTGTTGTCGAACATAGTGATACTTCCGTAGAAAATGTCTGGTGCCCTTCATGACTCCAGGTTCATTGGCAAATATGATTGCAGCAGAATTGTCGCAATACATATTAATAGGAAATTCAATTTAAGGCATAACACCAAGCCCTGAAATAAATTTCCTAATCCAAACAGCCTCCATTTCAGCTTCTGAAGTAGCTATGTATTCGGCCTCTATCGCAAACATCGCAATTGTACTCTACTTCTTGCCCTTCCAGTCTACTGCTCCTCCATTGATAACAAAGACATAACCAGTCTGAGACTTCGTATCATCTTTTTCACATTGCCAGGACTCATCACAGTAACCTGTTACATCAAGTTCTGTAGCTGGATTTCCACCAAATACAAGAAACATATATTTTGTATGCCTAAGATACTTAAGAATGTGTTTAACAGCAATCCAGTGTTTTTCACCTGGATTTTGTTGAAATTGACTGGTGATATTTTGAGAAAATGCCACATCTGGCCTTGTGCATCTCACCACATACATAATAGATCCTACAACCGAAGCATAAGAAACTTTGCTCATGCATGCCACCTCCGAAGGTGTTGAAGCACATAACTCACTGCTCAAGCCACGTTTCACTTCCATTGGCAAATATCCTATCTTGGAATTTTTCATATTGAATCTCTTCAATATTTTGTCAATGTAAGCACTTTGACTTAATCCAATTAACCGCCTTGATCTATCTCTATAGATCTTGATTCCTAGAATATATGCAGCTTCCCCTAAATCCTTCATGGAAAAGCACTTTCCAAGATATACTTTAACCTTTTGCAAACTTGGAATGTCTTTTCCTATGATCAATATGTCATCAACATATAGGATAAAGAAAATTACATTACTCCCACTAGCTTTGTGATATTCTCATATCATTAACTGACAACGGACGATTTAGAATAACTAATTTATTCACGGATTAAACATGCAAATAAAGGACAACATTATTAAATAACGAACATAAACATAACCAATACTTTATTTCATTAAAAATAATAAATGTTTACAATATCCTTTATCCAAATACTAAACACAGTCATGCATGAAACTACTAGCTAATCTAAGTGCAATGCCATTGGCAAGTTCAGTAAGCTTTTCTTTAGCTAAAGCCTTAGTGAATGGATCAGCTAAGTTATCATCTGTGTGAGCTTTCAAGAGATTAATTTCTCCTATGCTGACTTGCTGTCGAACATAGTGATACTTCCGTAGAAAATGTCTGGTGCCCTTCATGACTCCAGGTTCATTGGCAAATATGATTGCAGCAGAATTGTCGCAATACATATTAATAGGAAATTCAATTTAAGGCATAACACCAAGCCCTGAAATAAATTTCCTAATCCAAACAGCCTCCATTGCAGCTTCTGAAGCAGCTATGTATTCGGCCTCTATCGCAAACATCGCAATTGTACTCTGCTTCTTGCCCTTCCAGTCTACTGCTCCTCCATTGATAACAAAGACATAACCAGTCTGAGACTTCGTATCATCTTTTTCACATTGCCAGGACGCATCACAGTAACCTGTTACATCAAGTTCTGTAGCTAGATTTCCACCATACACAAGAAACATATCTTTCGTACTTAAGAATATGTTTAACAGCTAACCAGTGTTTTTCACCTGGATTCTGTTGAAATTGACTGGTGATATTTTGAGCAAATGCCACATCTGGCCTTGTGCTTCTCACCGCATACATAATAGATTCTACAACCGAAGCATAAGGAACTTTGCTCATGTATGCCACCTCTGCAGGTGTTGAAGCACATAATTCACTGCTCAAGCTATGTTTCACTTCCATTGGCAAATATCCTTTCTTGGAATTTTGTATATTGAATCTCTTCAATATTTTGTCAATGTAAGCACTTTGACTTAATCCAATTAACCGCCTTGATCTATCTCTATAGATCTTGATTCCCAGAATATATGCAGCTTCCCCTAAATCCTTCATAGAAAAGCACTTTCCAAGATATGCTTTAACCTTTTGCAAACTTGGAATGTCTTTTCCCATGATCAATATGTCATCAACATATAGGATAAGGAAAATTACATTACTCCCACTAGCTTTGTGATATACACATGGCTCATCAAGATTCTGAGTAAATCCAAACCTTTTGATTTCTTTATCAAATCTTTTATTCCATTGCCTTGATGCTTGCTTCAATCCATAAATGGATCTTTGAAGTTTGCATGCACGATTTGGAAGCTTTGGATTCACAAACCCCTCAGGCTGCGCCATATAGATGTCTTCATCTAGGCGACCATTTAAGATGGCGGTTTTGACATCCATTTGCCAAATCTCATAGTCATAGTAGGCTGCTATAGTTATGAGAATCCTAATAGCCCTAATGTCAGCTACAGGAGAAAAGGTCTCCTCGTAGTCAACACCATATGTTTGAGTAAAGCCTTTAGCTACCAAACGATCCTTATAGGTGTGTACCTTGCCATCCTTGTCGGTTTTCTTCTTGAAGAGCTACTTACTTCCAACTACCTTGGTATTGGGAGGAAGGTCTACTTCAATCTAGAAATTGTTATCTTTCATGAATTGCATTTCTCCATTCATAGCAACTATCCATTTATCCTTTTCAGGACTCTCAATGGCAGCCCTATAATTAGTAGGTTCATCAAGATCCCCTAATATAGTTTTCACAACTTCTACATTAAGACATAGACGTTCAGGAGCTTTCACATGTCTTGAAGACTTGCGAATGGGAACAATTTCAACTTCAGGTGGAGGACCCAGACTTTCAGGTTCCACAGGAAGTACGCTAGTATTTTCAGAAGGTAATGTATCTACATGATCATCTTCCAGATCATAAACTCTCCCACTGAATTCTTGAGATATAAGTTCCTTTTCAAGAAAGTCTCCATATCTAGCAACAATTACTTTGTTTTCAGGTGGGTAGTAAAAGTAGTAACCCATCATTTCCTTTGGGTATCCTACAAAGATACACATTACAGATCTCTGTTGGAGTTTATCTGCTGAGTCACGTCTGATATACGCCTCGCAACCCCAGACCTTTAAATAAGACAGGTTTGGAGGTTTTCCATTCCATATTTCATAGGTTTGGAGGTTTTCCATTCCATATTTCATATGGTGTCTTATAACCATTGATCGTACCATGTCTAAAAATGTACGATTTCTTCTCTCAGATACACCATTTTGTTGTGGAGTATATGAAGATGTGAGATCCTGGATAATTCCATTCTCAGCTAAGTAATCATTAAACTCTTGGCTTAGGTATTCACCACCTCTATCGGATCGAAGAGCTTTAATCTTCTTTCCTAGTTGCAATTCTACTTCTGCTTTGAAAACCTTAAATGTTTCAAACACCTCATGTTTATGTTTAAGCAAGTAAACATAACCATATCTGCTGAAATCATCTGTAAAGATTAAGAAGTAGCTAGCACCTCTTCTTGACACATGTCTAAGTGGTCCACATACATCAGTATGTATTAAACCAAGTAGATCAGAAGCCTTTTCCATATTACTATGAAATGTTTTCTTAGTCATCTTCCCAGATATACAAGATTCACATTTATCATATGATTCATCATTGATACTTTTTAAAAGCCCATCATGTTGTAGCTTTTTCATACGAGTCTTACCTATATGAGCAAGTCTATAGTGCCAAAGGTAAGAAGAATTCAAGTCTGACTTAATTCTCTTACTAATGCTATACATTGAATTATTTTTATTGGATACACAATCATTCATGTCAATCTCAAACACACCATTCACATGAATAGCATTAAAATAAAATATTCCATTTAAAGAAACAAAAATTCCATTACTAGTGATAGTGTGAATAAAACCCAAATCCAATAAACATGAAAAGGAAACAACACCTCTAATAATAGAAGGTGCATAATGACAATTGTTTAATGACAGTACTAAGCCCGAAGGCAAAACTAAATTAAACACTCCTATGGCTTCAACAGCTGCAGGTGCTCCATTTCCCACATGCAGATATTGCTCCCCATAGGCAAGCTTCCTTTCCACTCTAAACCCCTGCATCGTATTACAAATGTGAATACCGCATCCAGTATCATATACCCAGGAATTAATTTTATGATTTAGAGTAAATAATTCAATCATAAATAAGTTACCTGAAGTACTAGTGCCCAAGTGTCCAGACTTCTTGTTCTTACTTTCTCGCAGCTCTTGGATATAAAGAGGACAATTCCTCTTCCAATGACCAACTACATGACAGTAGTGGCAAGCCTGATCCTTCTTTGGATTATCCTTCTTCTTAGGAGGGTTTTTCTTAGGTTGAGGTTGATAAGCCATAACTTGCTTACCCTTATCAGCCTTTCACTTTCCCTTACCCTTCTTGTTCGCATTTGGCTTGTTAATTCTACCCTATTGAATAACATGTACCTGGGGTGTAGAAGCCTTTGGTGGTAAACCTTTCTCGTAATCAATAAGCAGTGCGTGTAAATCAGTAATTGTCTTCCCCACGCAGTGCATATTGAAATTACGCACAAAACCACTAAAAATTCCTTATTCAGGGATCTATTGATTAAGTTAACAGCAATATCTTGTTCGTAGATCTTTCCAAGTGCTTGTAGTTGATCCATGTAACCTTTCATTTTCAATATATGAGCACTTACAGGTTCACCATGTGCCTTCTTACAACTGTGTAGAGATTCCATCAAATCATAAACCTCAATGGTTTGTGGTTTCTCAAACATTTTTCTGAGTTCGCTAAGAATGTCCATAGGGAAGAAATTCTCAAACTGCTTTTGTAAAGCAGGTGTCATCGCTCCCAACATCAAACAGGCCACATCATTATGTGTCTTAAACTCAGCTTTCCACAATGCTTTTTCCTCATCAGTTGAAGTTTCAGCAGTAGGTTCAGCAGAACAAGGCTTATATAAGTATTCAAGTTGATCTGTCACTCGCAGGACAATCCTGTGTGTGCGATACCAATCATTGAAATTCTGAGAGCCAATCAATTTTTCTCGTTCAAAGAATGATTTAAACGCAGAACTCATAGCAGCGTTATTGTTTTGAGCCATTTCTACAGATAAAGAAAGTTCAAACATTAGTATTTTCGATAATACTGTTTTTCAAGAAAATAAAATACCCAAGGAAATATTCATATAACCATAGAATTTTCTTGAAAACTAGGATCCAAATTAACATAGTTTCATTACATCAGTTGATCTGCTAGTAATGAAAGTATAAAATAAGGTAATCTGTCAAACAATAATTGGCAAACAATTTCTAATTCCAAGATCATTATGGGATTTATATTGGTAAACAATTTCCAATATAAGCATGTTTTATCCCCATCTTATGCCTTGAGTCTAAGCTCTCACTTACAACTCAATTAAGTCGTTTAATTAAAAAACTATAAATTAACATAGTCCCATTACATCAGTTGATCTGCTAGTAATGAAAGTATGAAATTTACCTTTCCATTATAATCTAATCCAAGATCTCACATGATGTAAATTACAACTTCAAGTGTTCTTTTAATTAGATGGCATGAACTTAATTTTAAGGGTACTAGTTTTTTATGTTTATAATCAAAATATGTACGAAGAAGCATGCATACATCTTCGTATCATAAGTTTAATAAAACCTTTTTATTTACCAATTCATTAAGATCAAATTTTCATACGTTTTCAATTGAGGTATGGGTTCCCCAATCAAAGAATTTACCTTTAATTATCGTCCACTATATTGTACTTTTGCATAAGTCTAAAGACTTAGTGTTTCATATAATTACCACAAAGTGGCGCATGAAATTCAAGCTAATTCACTCTTAAGGTGATTTTGTACATAAAATAGTCGTACTTGGTAGCTCCAATTTGACGCACAAAGGAGCATAGAAACAAAGGTCAACGCGAAGCTTATTAAAAACCCGTTCCTACTTATACCCTTCTTATAGTTTGTCACAATTGGGTAAACCATTCGTACTATTGGTATAAAACTCAACAATCAATTAAAACACTTGAAAATTTAACTCTTCGAAAACAATTCATTGTTTCACCATTATTTAGTCCATATTATTTTTCTATTCAAAATTACCCTTTTTCGTTTATAAACATGTCTTTACAATAAATAAACAAAAAACAAGTAATAGAAATAAAAAATAAAACAACTAAATAAACTTACATAATCATAACAATTAATTATGTAAAAAACATGTAGCCACATGCAAACTTAATACGATAAAACCTATTAATAATCAATTCTAAGTTTATATTGTATATATTCAACTAAGACTATCACTTACAAAGGTAAGTGAGCCACATGCATCGATGTATCGATTGCGTTAATTGATGAAGCGAAAAGTGTACCGCTTTTAGGGGGTCATTTAAGCCCTAAATCGTATTTATTTGATCAAATATTGCCCTAAATCGTTCCTTTTGTCATTTTAGGTACTTTGGAGAAGAAATCTGGAAAAGGAAGCATTTTGGACGTTTTTGGAGCATAAAAGTGAAGAAAACGACAAAGTCTCAAAAATCTGCTGGAAAGTACCTGTGACGGCGTCAAGCCCCAATGTGACGCCGTCAACCCTTGATAAGCCAGAGAGGATTTTGGAAGATTAAAGGGGGACGGCGTCAAGAAGGCCATCAAGAAACCCTAACCGCGGCGAGGTGACGGCGTCACGACCCAAAGGGTGACGCCGTCAGATCTGTTTTCCTATATATACTTTCATAATTTTTAGTCATTAGTGTACAACTTTGTGAGGAGAAACCCTAAGACGATTTTTCTGCCATTTTTAAGGGTTTTATACCCTTGGATCTCCCATGTTCAATTGAAGATAAGTAATCAATTAATCATTCAATATGTCTATGTGTTGTTTGATTATATCTTGTTCTTGTCTTTTATTTAACATGCTAGGCTAGATTTATCTTGTGTTTGCTTAGATCTAATGAAACCTAACTATTGATTATTGGTTGTTGGTGTGTTATTAATTGTATTGGATGATTGTTTATCGATGTTAGGCTTAAGAAAACTGGCTAACCTCCTATACGGTAACTTTCTTGAACGTCTTAAGAAACATGAACCAATGCGTACTAAGGTTATTATGGTTGTATTTAATGCATGAGCGAATTCTAGTGATCCCATGTTAGGAGCTTCTTAGCTGGCTCGACATAGGAGTGAAGTAGGAGCTTATAGAGTTGGGGAAGTACGTACGCCACCCCACGATTGGTATTAAGGAATACACCCGTCATCCACGCAATTAATACACACTAATCAACCGGTAAAAGATAGTTAGGGAGTAAGGAAATCTAAGTAAACACATTTCTCTCCATATAAGTTCCACAACCTTTTTATTTTCAGTCATTTTATTTTATTTGCATTTGTAGTTATTTGGGTTAGTTGACTAGCAACTAATTCCGCCCACTCCTTCAAACCCGAGATTTTACTTGCTTTCATAAAAATATAAAAAATACAAAAAGAATCTTCCCTCACCCTTAGACCTATTAGAGTAGTTTTTCAATCCTAACGACACTATTCCCCTAGAGAACGATCAATCCCCCGGTACTTGCCACTACACTATACTACATCGGTCAGGTACACTGCCTGGTGGGGATTGCAAGCCTCTCGAGATCCCTCGAGAGGTAAAACCTGTTGTAAGGTCGCAAAACCACGCATCAAGTTTTTGGCGCCGCTGCCCGGGGAATAGTTATTGTTTAGGTTGAATTTTTATTTTATTAGGTCTACTCATTAGATTCCTATCTAGTGAGATTTTTATTAGCTTTCTCGTAGTCTATCTTTTCTTTGTGCTTTTGTTCGTAAAGTTTTTCCATTGACTCTTCCGTTCGCCATTATGGAGAACGTGAATCTACCAAATCCGCGACTAGAGTTTTACATGAAGAAATATAATTTTACTAATTTGGATAAATCAAGATGGTGGAATGAAGTAATGAGAACAGGATCTTACATAGATTTTAGTGAGTACCTTGAGAAAAGAGACCAAGTGCATAAAACTTTTGAGGAAATCACCTTAGGAGCCCCATCAAACCCTCAAAATACCTCATTAAGTGAAACCTATGCACCATATGAGCCTTCACCTAGGATAGTTTCTTATGAACCCGACCAAGATTGTGAGATGGTTAATGTTGAACTACCTAGGTGCATGCTTGGATTAGATTTCACCAAGACATATGATGAGTATGAGGAATCCTTTAGGCAAATGGAACATAGTGATCAAGTTATTGAGAATGATTCTTATGAATCGGACCAAGAATTTGAGATGAATAGAAAAGGATTTGAGATACCTAGGTGCATGTTGGGGATAGACTTCAAAAATCACATAATAAGCACATAGGTAATCAAGATAAGATGGAGGATAAAGTAGAAAATCCAAGTCCACCAAGTACTCCACAAAACCCACCATCATTTGAGGCACCCACACCGCCCGTGACTTACCCGGAAGAAGTAGAAGAGACTTTAGGAATCCCGATGGAGGTAGAACCTTTGGACCAAGCACAACTAGAGGATATAGGTTTGAACACTTTTAGTGATGACCTTACTCTTAGTTCTAGGGAATTTCCTAGTGTTGATGAGCCGGAACCTCAACCGTTACACAACTTTTCATCCTTAGATTTACATCTAGGAGACAAAAGAGGAACCGACCCACCCATAAACCAATATTATCCGGGTAGTTTTAGGATGAAGGAAGCCATTCACTCACCCCCTTCACCTCACGTGGCATATTTCCACCCTAAGGGTGTGTATCGCTACTTCCACCCGCACTTAATCCTAAGTGTAGGGAAAACCTCCCCTACTTCCGTTAAATAAGGGTAGAGTCAGGCTCGTGATTCGAACAAAAACAAGCGCTTCTTGGGAGGCAACCCAAGCTTTATTTACTTTGTGTGTTTATTTATGTGTTTGTTTGATTTTATTTACTTCCGTATGTATGTTTAATTTTTATTATTATTGATTCATGTTCGAAACTAAATTGTGAAAATGCTTTATCTTGTTTTTAACTTCGTCTTAACTACATATAAAGGTATTTTGCAAAAGTTAAGTGTAAGGGAAATCCAAATCGGTTTATTAGAATAAATGAACATGAATCATAACAATATTAAATTAACATACATATTAGTAATTGTTTGAGTCAAATGCTTGTATCGAGTCATAATGATATTTTGCAGGAATTCCAGGAAGTAAGGTATAGGTTTTTCCAGAAATTTTCCGGAAACTTAACATGAGAATTCTGTCAGATCATTTCTGACGGCGTCAGGTTTTAATTTTCTAAAATTTTTGAACGTTTTGTTTTTCTTCCGGAATCATAAAATGCTTTATTAAATCTCTAACTTATAAACTCCAGGAATCTGCAAAATAATCATTCCACAAGCATTATATCCTTATACAGATTTATCCCGCCGATGTTATGCAGGTTTTCGTGTTTGTTTTCTCAGGTTTAACAGGTTATTTTGGACAAGGAGATGTATGTGGAATCAAGCTTTTGGCGATGCTTTAGTCTTGAAGCTTCCACATTACCTTGGAAGAAGATCTAACCATGTTACCCCTTTATCCACCGAGCGAATCAGGGGAGTATTTGATTTCATTCTTTTACCTTATTTACTTTTACATCTTGTTATTTGAACATTGGGGACAATGTTCATCTTAAGTGTAAGGGAAGGTAAAGTACGATACCTTAGAGAATGCTATTACGCTTGATTTTTCATTTGTTTAATGGTAGATGTGTAATAAAACTGAGAGAAATACCTGTTAAGGCAATTTTAGTGCCAAATTTAAATTTTTTTACAACATATAGGAGTGAAACTTTGGTCTTAATGAGCGTCTCACGGATAGGAGTTATATGACTAGCACAAAACCGTACCACTAAAAAATTTTCCACCCCCAAATATGTGAGGTTCGCCCCTAGAATTGGTAGGAAAAGCATTTATGCTATGATGTGTGTACCGGTAGCACTTAGATTCTAGAACTTGCGTTAGGACCATTCCGAGGCCACAAGTGAGACTACATTCGTGTAGTTAGATTTACTACATGATAAGAGGCATTAGGATTAACCCATTGTTTTACACCTGTGTTTTTGTTATAATTACATTGGCTACATTAGTCAAGTAATTCTCCCACACCCTTTGCGTTGTACTCATTTTTAGTACACGATACCCCTAGTACACCCCTCAGAGCCTATCTTTTCGTTTCTGACTTTAAGCATTTTACTTACAGTAAGAATTTGTTTACACCACACTTAAATGTACGCCCAAATCGCCTTAGCCTATCTTGTATGCACTCATTTTTAGTGCATTATTGTGACAACATTTGTTTAAACCCCAAGTTAATTATCTAATTCATTACATGGTTGCTAAGTCGAGTCATATCCTTGTACATATTGTTTTGGGACGATTGGGACTCATGGATAAAGTACTTGTGTAATGGAGTAATGGGGAAGAACAACATTATTACCCCCATATGTGCTAAATATTTTAAAAAGTACTCCAAGTGTTTCGATTATCTTAATTCGAGTCATTAGAATAGTTAATTGTAAAGTTATGTAAAAGTTCAAGTGTAAGGGGGATACAACCCCCCTGCGATGTATTATTTTGGATGGTAGGGCAAGAGTGTAGGCAAAAAAAAAAAAAAAAAAAAAAAAAAAAAAAAAAAAAAAAAAAAAAAAAAAAAAGTAGAAAAAACATACGGACTACCATCCAGTTTCATTTTATGTTTATTTTATCTTTTTGTTATTTCTTTCATTAGCTTAAGTCGAGTCTAGTCTTGGCTTAACAACGCCATATTGTACATGTAATTAATCAAGATCTTTAACTCGCCACCAGTAAAATATCCTTTATCCAACAAAACCGTGTTTATCATATCCCTACACCTAACGTTATAACCCGTTTAAAAGCCCTCTTTGATAGTTTATCTTAGGTGCTTACGCCTAGTGGAGGAGGTTTTTGATCCTTTCCCAAGCCTATGGTAATCTATTTGCTATGACAGGTAGTGAGAGATATTATTCATTTTCATTTATGAGATATACTTTTATGACACCTGAGAGATGTGAGTATCTAAACACTACTTGTGAGGTGCTAGTTTGTAATCTCCGTGCTTATTATGATTAAAGTGGAACGACTATTTGTTGTAATTACTTTTATATTAGCGTTAAATGACCCCTAACTTGTATTTTGATTAGAATAAAAGCGCATTTGCTTGAGGACAAGCAAATCTCAAGTGTAAGGGTATTTGATGAAGCGAAAAGTGTACCACTTTTAGGGGGTCATTTAAGCCCTAAATCGTATTTATTTGATCAAATATTGCCCTAAATCGTTCCTTTTGTCATTTTAGGTACTTTGGAGAAGAAATCTGGAAAAGGAAGCATTTTGGACGTTTTTGGAGCATAAAAGTGAAGAAAACGACAAAGTCTCAAAAATCTGCTGGAAAGTACCTGTGACGGCGTCAAGCCCCAATGTGACGCCGTCAACCCTTGATAAGCCAGAGAGGATTTTGGAAGATTAAAGGGGGACGGCGTCAAGAAGGCCATCAAGAAACCCTAACCGCGGCGAGGTGACGGCGTCACGACCCAAAGGGTGACGCCGTCAGATCTGTTTTCCTATATATACTTTCATAATTTTTAGTCATTAGTGTGCAACTTTGTGAGGAGAAACCCTAAGATGATTTTTCTGCCATTTTTAAGGGTTTTATACCCTTGGATCTCCCATGTTCAATTGAAGATAAGTAATCAATTAATCATTCAATGTGTCTATGTGTTGTTTGATTATATCTTGTTCTTGTCTTTTATTTAACATGTTAGGCTAGATTTATCTTGTGTTTGCTTAGATCTAATGAAACCTAACTATTGATTATTGGTTGTTGGTGTGTTATTAATTGTATTGGATGATTGTTTATCGAT
Source organism: Artemisia tridentata subsp. tridentata (assembly GCA_021014915.2). Lineage (NCBI taxonomy): Eukaryota > Viridiplantae > Streptophyta > Magnoliopsida > Asterales > Asteraceae > Artemisia > Artemisia tridentata. The sequence continues at coordinate 133,835,233 of CP139506.1, read as the reverse complement.
GTTAGGCTTAAGAAAACTAGCTAACCTCTTATACGGTAACTTGCTTGAACGTCTTAAGAAACATGAACCAATGCGTACTAAGGTTATTATGGTTGTATTTAATGCATGAGCGAATTCTAGTGATCCCATGTTAGGAGCTTCTTAGCCGGCTCGACATAGGAGTGAAGTAGGAGCTTATAGAGTTGGGGAAGTACGTACGCCACCCCACGATTGGTATTAAGGAATACACCCGTCATCCACGCAATTAATACACACTAATCAACCGGTAAAAGATAGTTAGGGAGTAAGGAAATCTAAGTAAACACATTTCTCTCCATATAAGTTCCACAACCTTTTTATTTTCAGTCATTTTATTTTATTTGCATTTGTAGTTATTTGGGTTAGTTGACTAGCAACTAATTCCGCCCACTCCTTCAAACCCGAGATTTTACTTGCTTTCATAAAAATATAAAAAATACAAAAAGAATCTTCCCTCACCCTTAGACCTATTAGAGTAGTTTTTCAATCCTAACGACACTATTCCCCTAGAGAACGATCAATCCCCCGGTACTTGCCACTACACTATACTACATCGGTCAGGTACACTGCCTGGTGGGGATTGCAAGCTTCTCGAGATCCCTCGAGAGGTAAAACCTGTTGTAAGGTCGCAAAACCACGCATCATTAATCATAATTAAATATACACCACATAGCACGTAATTGATAACTTAATATATTGGAGTCTTCCTCAATTCATAGGGCAATCGGCCACTAAAAAAAAATTAGGATTTCGATTTTGTATAAATCGTAAATCGACCAAACATGAAAAACACAATCAAGATTCATTTTTTTATGTGTTTCGGTAATTAATTACACGTTGTACCGGCTCGTGATGCCACTGTTGGAATATTAATATCATGACAATAATAATTAAATGCAATAAACATCAAAGAACACATGCGGAAGCGTAGGAACAACAACACATAATTAATTAACCAAATTTAAACGTATACGTACCTTAATGATTCTAGCAAAACAAGAATCAATCCAAACAACAATAGTGATGAACCCTAATTAGGGTTTATAAGAATTACACGAATTGCCCCTTACCGATTTTGCAATTCAATCCAAGAATCAAACAATAGTGTGTTGGATTCACATTCTTGTACACACGTACTAATACAAAATTAACGTTATGCATGTAAAGAACACAAAACAATAAATTTTTGACACTAAAAAAAATTCGATCGACCCTAAAGGGTTTTAGTTTGATCGGATTACACCAAGAAAAGAAAAGACACAAGTTTTAGGGTATTAAGTGTTAGCCTTTGGCCGATCGGTTGCACCCCTAAGGGGTTTCCGGATCCTTCTCGACTTTCCAATTATTCACTCTTTAATTGTTTCATTTTTATTAGTTAACGGTCGTTAATCAATTGTCCGTTAATTACTAACGGTCATTATATGTTTTGTGTATTTAATAATTAAATATAACATTTTATAAATAATTATTAATCGCTAACTCTTCATAAGTAAAGTGTGGAATCCCGTGATCTCGAATTCAATCTTAACACACAACTATTATTTTATGTTTACAAAACTAACAGAATTAATAACCCGTATGCTCCATTTATATGACATAAGGAGAGTTGAGTAGAAAATGATCATAAAATGAGAAAACCCAAAACAAAGACAAAAAAATATATTTTAAAACTCTAAATTCCCTTTCTATTCATATGCATGTCCTTTAATTTACATGAGTCACATTAAAGAAGATACTAATTTTTGGATAGGGCTTGGACGACATATGTCGGGCAATGGTTGGCCTGACCAGGCAGAGTCAGCAATCAATGAGCTGACTAGATGTCCAGGGTTGAATAGATCCCACCACACATAGGTTGAAGGATCTTCACAAGCCATATTTATGGACATACACCCTCTTATCCCGTTACCTTTGCCTGTCCCACAACATGCATTCTTCACATTCTCAATTCCTGCAAATTTCATCAAAAATGGATGTTAGAATCCCGAATAAGAGCAAAATTAAAACTACATGTAAATAAGAGGTTAAAACTACATGTAAATAAGAGGTTCGATGCGACCAAATGAATTTTTTAAAAATATACATAAGTACAAATCAATTTCTTGTCGACAGAGGTAAAATAATTATAAGGTTCCCCTAACTGATTAACAAAATTTATGAATCCACCGCTCAGCAAAGGAATGAGGTTAGGATTTGAAAGATAGTTTCAGTCATACCATAGGTTTCCGGGTTATTTATGATCTCCATCATAGCGCGATAAACATCACAGAAGATCAATTGGGCACCGGCTAATTCCATATTGAGTCGTACAACGCGTTGTTCTAAAAAAGCATTATACTCCAAAACAAAGTTATTGATCTCAGGGGCACAAACCACCACATCTCCATTGTCGCCGCCACTTTGACTACCACTCTTTGAATCATTTGTTGAATGCACAAACCTAGGTACACATCCTAAGGGAAGTATCCCCATTAGTACAAACTTCCTTACACTCGAACCATAAAGATACTCAATAGCATTAGTCATTTGATCAACCAAAATACGTGACAAAGTTTCTGCATCAGATCGTGGACTATTGGCAGAGTTGCTTCGGAAGAGATCAATATAGTCATCTTTGCCAAAGGAGAGGTAGAAAACAGTGGAAGATTCGATAAAATCGTTGGCAATATCTTGGCCAAGTTCTAGTTGTAGTAGCTGAAATATTTCAAATGCTTGGCGAAGCTGTTGGTTTAAGGACTGGAGGACGGGGTTGACTGGGTTGCTCATTATAGTGGCTCCAGTTGACCCAAGGTTCACACCGCGTAAAAGCACCTCTGCTGATCCATTTTGGCTATAGAATGGTCTGGGATATGGCAATCCAATCTTTTTTGCTACATTAACAATAATTATTTAGCATATTCAGTGATGACCCGGAAACTCTATTAGAAAATACATAAACTATATTGGTGAAATATTTGTTGTTCTGCTTATTAACGCATTCCTAGTCATCTATTTAGCAACTAAAGGTAAAGCACGATAGTATGGATCCCTGGCAAACTATATAAAATATGGATATCTAAAAAACATATAAGTTTTGAAGATGAAGAAATGGCATCATCAAGATAAAAATTAAGTAATTAAAAGTACGAGAAATATACAAATAAAATAAAGAAAATTATGTGAAATTACCTAGAAGATATGGAAGAATGGACGAAGGAGGACCATCACACGGGTGTAAAGAGAGATTGTTAAGGAGAAAAGGGAAAAAGAGTGTGTTCTCTCCACAATCAACAGTTGAATCCCCCATCACATACATTGCCTTCATGTTACTCATTGTCGTGTTGCTAATGCTATTCACCATTGTCATGAAAATAATGCTGATAATAGGAAAAAGAAGAAGACATTTCATTTTATTTTTCATCCTTTAGCTAGTTTATTTCTTTCTCCTGTTTTTCCTCCTCCTGTATATTACTTTAAACAGTGCCAATATATATTGTTTCAAAGTCAAACAAATAGCTAATTTTTCTATTGGAATTTACTGCAGTTTAGAGGAAATTTTGATACACCAATTTACCCAAACAGTTCAACAAAAATTACTCGAGATCAAACATATTTCAAACTATCGTGTTTACAGTCTTGCAAACTATAGCTGTGATTACAAAATTTCCAAAAACATAACAACTAAATCGAATGTACTAAGTTTGTGATTGCGAAATTTCTGAATAGTTAGTATGAAATGAAATTGTATATACTATGGCTACGTAAGAATACTAACGGGAAATATAAGAATATGAGTAATGTATGTTATTATTAATTGATGGTAAATAAAACGGTTATAATACCAACAACAACATAGAATGTTACAGATCAGAAATTGGAGATTTATTGGCCATCAGATTTTCCCCTGTTTAATTCTGATAATCCATGACAGATGTGCATGTTTAAACCTATTTAATTAGGTTTATCATGAAATTTATGTTTAACTCTGCAATTATTTATTGATCAACAAACTTGAGCAATGTGGTATTTACGTTTTAGGAAGATATCTTCGAAGATTATATTATTACTTTTTTGAACGGCATTATATAGAGCTAGCAAGAAGCTAGAAAAGGAGATTTACAAAGACAAAGAGATAGATTTACAAAGACGAAGATTATATTATTATATCATAACCAATGGCAGATCGAGGTAATAATTAACTGCGAATCTGAATGAGTGTTTAAGATGCCATGTTGTTTCTGATTTATCCAAGCATTTTTAAAATAATGTGTTCGTCATACAAAAAATAAGGAGTACGTTAAATTTGATAAAGCACGATGTCCTTAGAAACAGAGCAAATGCAATGGGTTATATCAGCTCAGATTGAACATACTTAGTTAGTAAATGACATTGTGAGATAGATAAATTGTTTAACAAGCTAGATATGATAAACGAGCAACATAATTCGAACATATGTCACCCAAAGGATAAAATACCTCGACGACGTCGCTGAAATTTGTTTCCTAGACCAACACTTTTAATCCTTATGGAAAATCAATAGTCAACTTGTCGTCCTTAAATCTTGTAAGATGCAGTACATTCTTAACGATCTTTTAGCTCAAGTCAAAGTTACACAATAGACTTTCACGAGCCGGTGTACCCGCGCGTTGCTGCGGGATTCGAAATAGAACGATCAATTTTTTTTTTAGGGACTAAATTTGCAAAAGGTCGCTAACGGGGGACTAACGGTGCAATTTTTAGCTAAACCGAGGGACTAAAAGCGTAAAATCCTTAGCTACAGTACATGCACTATTACAAACTGATTTTTACTGTAGCAACTACTGTTATGTACTGTAGCAACGTGATTTTCGCTTTTAGTCCCTTAACGTGGCGTTCTTTGCAAAGTTAGTCCTTAGGGACTAACGGTGAAAACAAAGTTAACCTTAGGGACTGTTTTTGTTTATTATTTGCACAGAAAAAGCCCCTGAAGTTACTGTTCCGTTTCAAATTTAGTCCACGTTTGTTAGATAACGGTCGTTAAGGACTAACTTCGCAATTGATCACTAACCTCGGGGGCTAAAATTGGCAAACATGAAACTTGCGTGGGTACTGTTGCTACAGTAACCCAAGTTGGGTTTTAGAATATATTATAATTATAATTTTCATGAAATGAAATACTTCCTAGCTCAAGTCAAAGTGGCCTATGCCATGCCCAAGATGGAATAGTTGTCCCGTTTATTTGCCCTCCCGATTACTACTTGACCGAAAACATAGCTTATTATCAAGATTGTCAGCCTTCGATACCGAATTGAGAGGGGATCATATTGGATCCTCATCAGGGGCTCAGCTATATAGGGGCGGGGGGAGCGCCCGACCCCCGAAATTTTTTTTGCGATGTAGGGGGTATATAGTTTTCGTGTAGAAAAATTTTGGTATATTCGGTTTCGACCCCCCATTTTAATTGTGAAATTTTTTTTATATATTAAGCAATAAAATTGATCAATTACATTTTACATAAGCCCATCTACCAAAACTAAAATCCATTACATAATTTTTACATAAGCCCACTAAAAGAAAAAAAATAGAAACCGGAACATTGGAACAACCAAACAATAACAATTAACAAACCAAATAATCCCAAACCCTCCCAACCTTCCTGGCTCCTCCGCTCCTGCTTCCCGCCGGCCACCTCCGACCACCGCCGACCGGCGACCAGCCTCCGCCACCGCCGACCAGCCTCCGCAGTCCGCACATATTAGGTTTGTTGTCTTTAAATGATTAAATCTATCTACTTGTCTTTTATTTAGGGATTTAGTAGAAATTAGGGATTTAGTAGAAATTAGAAATTGGGGTTGAAAGTTCAAATTGGGGTTGAAAGTTCAATATGGCAGAAATTAGAAATTGGTGTTGGTTCTTGTGGTCCTTGTGGATTTTATGGAACAAAACCAATTTAAGTTATTTTATGGAACAAAGCCAACTTCATTTTTTAAAAGAAAGAATGAAGAATAAAACCAATTTAAGTTATTTGTACAAAAAGCTACTGTGGTCCTCGTGGATTTTAATTAGCTTAAACTAATTTAAGTTATTTGCAATTTATATAGGTTGTGACTATGGTGAAGAATAAAACCATAACTTCATTTTTTAAAAGAAAGAATGAAGAACAACAAGTAGAAGGAATTGATGATGAAATTCAAGAGAGTAAACGTCAAAAAGGTTCAACAAGCGAACCGGTTATTGGTCCGGATACTTGCAATGAACAACCTTCTGAAATTCCGCAAGCTAACATCAATGAAGTGGATGTTAGTAGCCTAGAAAGAGATCCTGCTAAACGACTTGAAATGTGGAAATATCCGGTTACGGTACGTGAGCAAGTAAGGCTAGCATATATATCATTAGGAGTGTATCAACCTAAGCTTGAAGAGTATAAGCCTAGAGGTCCAAAAAATAATCTTCGTCGATTTAAATTTGCTTGGTTTGGTATGTTCCCTAATTGGTTAGAGTATTCTCCAACAACACACAAGGCTTATTGTTTTCTATGTTGTTTGTTCTTTTTTAGGTTTGACTAAAAATTCTCATATGGAGTTGACATTTTTTTTTTATCACAGGTTACAACTTGCCTGTTTGATGTCACCCAGGCTGTTCTCAAGGGAATAAAAATACTCATATGGGGATACACGTTGGGGTTCCCATTTTAAATCCATTTGTAGTTTGGTTAACATGTTTGATGTCAACCAGGCTGTTCTCAAGGGAATAATGGACGACACTACTCGTAATACCCGTGCTCAACGTGGAGATGCTAGTATGGCTTATAGTTACTTGAAGTCATTTGAGTTTGTGTTTGTTCTTCACATGATGAAAGAGGTGATGCAAAAGACTGATACACTTTGTCAAGGATTACAAAAGAAATCCCAAGACATCCTTAATGCAATGGATTTAGTTTCAGCCACAAAGGTTAGTCTAAATAATTTTAGAAACGATGGATGGGATTCTTTAATTGAGAAAGTTATTTTTTTTTTTTTTGTCAAAGACATGACATAGAGATGCCCGATATGAGTGCTCCATATAGATCTACCTGGTATCGGCCTCGTAAAAAAGATCTTCATGTTACATTTGAACATTTTTACCGAGAAGATTTGTTTATGGATACATTGGATAAGCAAATATATGAGTTGGATTGTAGATTCAGTGAGCAATCAATAGAGTTGTTATCTCTTGGTGCGACTTTATGTTCAAAAGAGATTAATATTGATCACATTGTTCTTCTTGTTGAGAAATATTATCCTACGGACTTTACTGAGCAGGAGAGAAATCAATTACGTTGTCAATTGGAGACTTTTCAAGTTGAAAGGATAAATAATGCCAAGCTAAGTGAGGTAGCAACTCTTTCTGATCTCTGCCAAACTCTTGTAGAAACTGGGAAAAATAGCATGTACGATTTGGTTGAAAGAGTGTGTCGGCTACTCTTGACACTTCCGGTTTCGACTGCAACAACAGAGAGGGGATTTTCGGCAATGAAGATATTCAAGAATCGCCTACGTAATAAGATGTCAGATCAGAATCTAGCAAACAGTATGGTGATTTACATAGAAAAAGAAATTGCTGACAAGTTTGATGCGGAGTCCATAATTGAAGAATTCAAGAATCTTAAAGGTCGAAAGGCTGAACTCTAATTTCTTCAATGAATCGAACCAGGTACCAACCGTTTGTCTCTTTTTTAATGCTTAGTTGTCTTGGACAAATGTTTAGTTTTTTAGTGATTGAAACTTTTTTTTTATAATAATAGTATTTAAGTTTTGACCCGACCCGAATCGAATCACCGACCCGAACATATTACCCGAAAAATAGCGTTAGGAAAAAAAAATTTAGATCCCGACCCCCCACTGAAAATTCTCTAGCTTCGCCACTTATCCTCATACCTAATTTTTCTTAATTAAAAAATATATATAAACAAAAAATTTATTATTATATTTTTCTTTATAAACAAAAAATATATTCTTGAAGTGCAAAAAACTTCAATCTGTTGTCCACACCTCGCTTTGGGTATTATGGCGGCATATATGTTTTAACATGCAACCCTAAGATGCTGAGAAGTGGCATGGGTAGGTGGGAGATGAAATGAAAGCCCTGTGACAATTATATACATGGATATCAACTAGAAATGGGAAAACTTATTTAAATTGGACTCAATGTATTCGTAGTTAAAGTATCATGACTTTCGAGCTTAATTGTAATATGTATAATGGATGTCTTGTTTCCCCTATAGCATCTTGCTAGTAGACGTTTTGTTATGTAATTTTGGACTCAAAGTAGTCGTAGTTAACACTACAAGAATCAGGAGAACGGGCAATGAAGACGGTCCCGACGACAGGCTGTCGTCGGTACTTATCACTAAAAGACAAATACAAAACGCATGACCGAGACCAGCGTGCGTTGAATTTTTTGTTTGTTAAAATCCCATCGACATGTCATCGGGACCATATTGGTCAAACTTGACTTTCTCAATAATTGCCAATAATTGGGCGGGAATTTGTCCCGCCAAGATGGTACCGACGACGTGTCGTTGGGACAATATTAATCAAAAAAATTAGCGTAATTAGCTTTTGATTAGCGTTAAACCGTTATGATTAGTGGTATCGTCCCAACGACATGTCGTCGGTAGGCATTTAGACCAAATTTGGTCTTCCCCCTCTTGTAAATATTAGCGAATAATTGGGCGGGATTTTTTCCCGCCAGTTTGGTATCGATGACATGTCGTAGGGATTATTTTCCCGCCTCATTGCACCTTTGTCTCGCCAATTTTTTACTTATATATAACCAATCATCCTCAACTCGGCAAAACGCACATAACCCAATCGTCAATTCTCACAAAACACACATAACAATGGCTGATTACACGCCGGAAGAGGAGTGGTCAAAGGTTTTATCATCGATATATCTCTTTAATGAAGTTCTTAATACATATGGCTACGAAATTTATAATGAATATGGTTCTTATAAGAACATTAGCCCGTGGATGAAAGACCAGATTCTGGAATGGTTGAGGAAAAAACCATACTACAGAGAGGTGTTGGACACTCAACCTGATGATGTTGGTGGAGAAAGCACGTTGGAAACCAAACTTGATGATCTAAGAAATAGGATAACAAATCTTGAAGCTATGTTTGAACATTTTATCAAGCAAAGGAAAGCAAGGAAGGGAAAAGATGGTGCAGGTTCTAGCAAAGTGGGAAGTAGCAGCAAAAAAAATGAATGGGCGATATTTGTTATGGTCTATGTCATGTGTTTCGTTTGCTTGTCGAGTTGTTTCATTTGAGTTGTTTCGTTTGCTTGTCGAGTTGCTTCGTTTGAGTTGTTTCGTTTGCTTGTCAAGTTATTTCGTTTGCTTGTCGAGTTGTTTCGTTTGCTTGTCGAGTTGTTTCGTTTGATTCTGTATGAAATGTATGTGGTTGAGAACACTTGCGTGTTTTGAATAAAAGGTTTGCCTTCGTGTTTCTTAATTGTGAATGTTTTGAGAGTGGTAAGTAATCCTTCTCTAGTTATATTACCATACGACTAAAATTTATACAAAATAAATGGTGTTCAAATTAAAATGGGTCTCCGAATAAAATGATCGGTATTGATGGTGGTGTATAGCGTAATAAACTCACCACTGGATCTAGTAGATCTACTAACCTCAACCAAACATCTACCGAATAAAATGACCGGTATTGATGGTTCGAGGTTGATAACGTACAACCAAACACCCCACAATACGCCGGAAAAATACTCGAAAGATACATATGAATAAGTAAAACATACGTATTACTCCAACATTAAAGCGTACGAATTACATTACAGATCGATAAAAGTTCAAACACTAAAGCATACGAATTACATTACAGATCGATAAAAGTTCAAACACTAAAGCGTACGAATTACTCCAAACTAAGATTTTCGAGGTCAACATAAATGTCATGAAATAAGGCAGCTGAATCAACTGTGTGCTTGTTGGGATGCATATACACTTCTAGAATTTTCTTGAGTACCATTATCTAGTGATTCAGTTTGATGCAGTTTGAGCACTCTGCATTTCCAGGACTCGAAGTTCAACGACCTGCAGTTGGAGTTATTGATGGTCCTGCGGAATGAGTTGGAGGCGTTGAAGCTCCAGGAGAACCGGTCATTAAACTGAGTCGTTCCTCCTTAAATAAAAAAAATCGCATCCATAATCCTTTGTCCCACCCTGTTAAAGAGTAAAAACTATTATTTTTAACAACTAACCAAATTATTTATATAATACACGAAAAAAGTATGTAATTGTTCACCTTTGATAAAGGACACGCATAGTATAGTTTACCACCGGTGCGCGGTCGATACGATTGTCGCAGAATTACGTCTCCACGATGACAAGGACAAGCAAAAGCTTCAAAATTCCGTCATCTTCATGATAACATTGTGTGTTTGTGGTTGTGAGGATTTGAGAGTGTATAATGTGTTTTTTAGTGAGAGGATTGTTAATACACTTTGTAGGATGTCAGTCCTTTATAACTTGTGTATATGAGACTTTGAGTGAATATGATTAAGTATGAGGAATCTACTTAACCACACTTAGAAGGATTATGGTTATGGAAATGGAACAGTGATGCTTGTTTATTGGAGTATGAACACAGAAAGTATATCACCAAACGATTCAATATTATTGAGAATAATACGAGTGATCTTCACTATCACTAGGGTTACAAAACCTTGAATCTCTATTACAAAGATAACTATTTGTGTTATGTTCAATACACTCTTTATCTCTTACTTGACTAGTCTCTATTAAGCACATGCACTCATCTAGTCTAAGCTAAGATCTCCCTTTTATACAACAAAGGATATCTTTACAATAATGATAAGTCTTGTCGAACTACTTGCATGTTATGTGTGTCAGTCCCTAAGATACAACTTGTTCTGTGTATACAACTTGTAGACTCAACACTTATCAAAGATATTATCTACCGTATATACTTGAATTTTGTACAAAAAATATCTTTTTCATACTTATCTAATCAGCAGTAGTATACGCGACACTTATCCACTCAGCAGTAGTATGAGTCACTCCAACAGCAGTATTCAACCAGCAGTACCTTCTTTGTACTAGCAGTACTAAATTATCAGTTAGTACTGTTAGTTATAACTTGAACAGACTTCAAATATACACTAAGTATACGTGACACTCATCCACTCAGCAGTAGTATGAGTCACTCCAACAGCTGTATTCAACCAGCAGTACCTTCTTTGTACTAGCAGTACTAAATTATCAGTTAGTACTGTTATTTATAACTTGAACAGACTTCAAATATACACTAGTAGTTAGTACTGTTAGTGTATTCTTCTCAGCAGTACTAACCTTTAATACATTTAATTCTCAACACTAATCTTCAGAACATTTAATTCCCAACAATCCTCCCCTAAACTTGTTATTTATCCCAAATCATCAAGTTTCTTCTGAATTAAATGAGGATTGTGAGAGTCTTCCAAACACTACATAGTCAGACTCTTTGATCTGAGCTTTTCTTTGTTCTGCAAGATTAACTATTTTTTGCGTCTAACTCATCTGCCATCTGTGAATCACTTTCAGCCATTTTCTTTGTCTTGAACACTAGCAGTACCTTTCTTATGCTCTAAGAAGAAAAGTCATCTCTCAGCAAGCCATGCAAGTGATGAACAAACGTAGTGAACTGAAATTGAAACTGAAAGAACTTAGATAAAACTTTCTCCATTTGAATATCTTCATCCCTTCTGAATTGCTTCATCTCTTCTGAATATATATATAATACTCTAGAATCTTGTCCAAATTTCCAATATGATCTCAAGACGGAGCTTTATCATTTAAGTCAAAGATGTCCGAACATGAAGAAGAGAAATAAAAGAGCTTAGTCCCAGCATCCATCAACTGAAAATCTTCCTCCCCAATATATTCATCAATTTGGGCAATTTTCCTCCCCTACATTTGGTTAAACTTCATCCCCTGGACTTTATTTCCTCCCCTGTTTGGAAGATCACTCACCATTATCTGAGCTTGACTCCTTTATCAGACAATTTTGTACATAAAGCCATCAATTCCTTAAATTTCAATCTGCTGCCCTCATCACTTCCAGGTGTGTTAACTCCTATGAGAGGTGAATCATGGGGCAATAACTAATAGTCCATCATTAGATGGGTTTCTAAGCCATTATGAATCAAAAATATTTTAAGAAACTTTTGACTTAGCAGTATGAACTTGATTTTAATGAAAAACCATACTACTTACAACCATTTTGAAGGGATTGAGTGTGATAATAGACACTTAATCATGATTTCGGTTTAAATTAACCTCTGGTTGTGTGAAAACCAATGTTTTCAGTTATAAATAACTGTTTGTGTACAGATAAACCCATTCAAAAGACTTTCTTGACAGGATTTCTAGCTCGTGGCAATTTTTGCCTCTAACACAAGTGTTAGATTCACTTTTGCTCGCTGTTGTTTCTATCAGATGTCCTTAGACTTGCTCATTATACTAATTAAAGTATAAAATGATAGAAAGTGAGTTGAGTTAGTTACTATCTGACCAACTGAGCCATTAATTCAAAATGAAATATCATGATAAGTTTCAAGAGAGAAGTTTTAAAGAATTTATTTACTTAAGTATAAACATTTGTAAATGAAGTCCCAAACTCTGACTATCATTAACCTATTATGTCAACAACTTGTATCATCTTTCTGCTGCTTATACATTTCACTTGAAACTTTCTTTGTGCTCAAATGTTCATACCTGAAATTGTTAGTCCAAAACCAAGAAAACAAAATGCAGAGCATTTGTCTTATAGCAGTAGAATTATATGACTAACAATATGAACAAAACAATCCAAATTTGTACTAGCAGTACAAACTTTTCAATAACAGTACCAATTTACAAAGCTAGCAGTACAAACTTAAGTTATATGTACAAAAACACAGAGTTTTAAATTATTGAGGATTAAGCATCCCAATACTTGCTACCAAGTATTGAAACCTTCCAACATCAAAAGCTTTTGTGAGAAGATCTGCAAAGTTGTGATCAGAATCAATTTTAACCACTTGAATAAACTTTTTCTCATTCCAGTCTCTAATAAAATGATGTCTAATTTCAGTGTGTTTTGTTTTAGAGTGTTGCACTGGATTTTTAATTATGCAAATTATACTATTATTATCAATATATATGACGGTGTTCATGAAATTGTACCTATTGTCAAGAAGTTGATTTTGAAGCAAAAGTACTTGACCACAGCAACTTGCAGCAGCTACATATTCAGCTTCAGTTGTTGAAGTAGCCACAATTGTTTGCTTCTTACACTGCCATGAAATGAGTCTACATCCAAGGAATTGACATCCTCCAGTTGTTGACTTTCTGTCCAAGCTTGCACCTACATAATCACTGTTTGAATATGCTACCAAGTCAAAAGGTGATTCCCTAGAATACCATAGACCCAACCTAGGTTGACCCTTGAGATATCTAAAAATCCTCTTGACTGCTGTTAAGTGAGAAACCTTAGGAGTTACTTGAAATCTTGCACAAGCACAAATAGAGAACATGATATCAGGTCTTGATGATGTGAGATACATCAAGGAGCCTATCATAGATCTGTATGTGTGTACATCTACATTTTCTCCATCTACATCTTTAAGAAGAGGCTTCTCAGAGTCCATTGGTGTACTTGCTACCTTTGAATCAGCAAATTGAAATTTCTTTAGAATCTCTGCAACATATTTATCTTGGCTATTAAATATGCCTTCATCTGATTGCTTAACTTGCAGACCCAAAAAGAAAGTAAGTTCCCCCATGGAACTCATCTGAAACTTATCATGCATAAGTTTCTCAAACTCTAAACACATCTCCTTCCTTGTAGATCCAAAGATGATATCATCCACATACACCTGAACAAGCAAAAGATCCTTCTTGTGCTTTTTGATGAATAATGTCTGATCTATCTTGCCTCTTTGAAATCCATTTTCAATTAAGTAGGAAGCCAGTGTTTCATACCATGCTCTTGGTGCCTGATGAAGGCTATAAAGAGCCTTGACTACCTTGTACACCTTGTCTGGATGTTCTGGATCAATAAAACGTGGAGGTTGTGAGACATACACCTCCTCTTCAATAGTACCATATAAGAAAGCACTCTTGACATCCATTTGATAAACTGTGAAGCCCATAAATGAAGCATAAGCCAAGAATAGCCTAATTGCCTCAATTCTTGCTACTGGAGCAAAAACCTCTTCATAGTCTATACCCTCCTCTTGTGTGTACCCTTGGGCTACAAGTCTAGCCTTATTTCTTATCACTATGCCCCTTTCATCCCTTTTGTTTCTGAAAACCCATTTAGTACGTTTACCAGTAATTCGTCCTCCTATTCCCCCTCCAAAGGTAACATATCCTCCATCCAATGATTGAAAGTCTGGAAGATAAGACATGTTGCCTGTCATGTGCCTTGAACATCCACTATCTGAATATCCTTGACAAACTTAGGAACACTTGTTCCTGCTTTCTTAACAACATCAGGTTTAGACATAACCTGTTCTTCTTCATCATCATCAGATTTCCAGTCCTCAATGATTGGACCATCTGATTTCCTATCAGAGGACACCTTGTCCTCAGGAAGTGAAGTATTACTTACACTTTCACTTACTTTTATAGGTTCATCAACAACTACCTTTGCTTTTGGTTGAACACCATATTCTAATATAGGTTGTTGAAGGTCAGACAAGCCTATGTGCTCTAGGTCTATCCCTGGGGGTGCAGGGATTCCTCTATAAGGAGGTGGGACATTCTTATATCCTAACCCAGACTTGGCTTTGTTGATCACTTGACATTCAATTATTTTGCTTACCCCCTTAGAGGCATAGTCTAATGTTTCTACACTTAATTGAATGTTTTCACTCTTCTTTTTAAGCCTATCATACTCAGTTCTTAAAAAGCTAATTTCAGCATCTTTAAAAAATATGTCTTGTTTAAGAAGAGCTTTGTCATCAGAAAAAGCAAATTCATTGTCTTTATAGTGTATGATCTGCTTCTCTAGGGTAGCTAAACCTACCTTATAATCTGTTAAGTTTTGATGAGTTTTGTTTAGTTCTATCCTTTGCTCATCATAATGTTTTCTTAAAGATTCTAGTTCTTTAAGAGCAGTGCAAGTATTAGTAGCAGAGAAAGCCATGAGTGCCATCTGTGTAGAAGGTTCTTCTTCATCTGCCATGAAACTCCAATCAAAACCTAAGCCATCAATAGCTACCATAGCTTTTGAGTTTGGCTCAGTAACCTCCCCTGTTTTGGACTTGCTTCCAAAACCTTTGCTTTTGCCATCTTGATGCCTTGGTCTTCTACATTCCCTTGAGAAGTGCCCCATCATGTGGCAGTTGTAGCATTCTATCTTTGATTTGTCAAAACCAGCAGTATCATTGCTGCTGATAGTGATTTTCTTCCCTGTTCTTTGATAGAATTTCTTAGCCCTCATGCTAAGAAGAGAAATTTTCCATTTTAGGTCCATCTCCTCCAAATCATCATCATTGATTTCCTGGAGGTCTTCATGAGTAAGCATAGACCCATCATTCTGGCTTGTGAGAAAAGCACAACATGTTTTCTCATCCATAATACCAATAGTACTGCTTGATGAACTAGTAGTACCAACTCCCATATCAACCTTCACATCTTCAACTGGATTTGAGGTACTAGGAGATGACACAAATGCCATGTTCCCAGTGCTTGAACTAGCACTTCCAGCTTTCTTCACATCTTGTTCAACAATTTTGAAGTTGTTGTACAAGTCATTCAGACTCATTGAGTCAATATCTGGCTTGTTTTTCCAGACAACCACATGCATAGCCCACTCTTCTGGTAGACTTCTTAAGAACTTGGAGTTTAAATCTTCTTGAGGTATCTCTACACCAAGAACAGCAAGTTGGCTCACAATCTTCTGAAGCCTGTTAAACATGTGATCCAGTGATTCATTGGTTGTTGAAGAGAAGTTTTCAAAGTTCTATTTGAGAAAAGTCTTTTGGGTCTTCTTGGTGGCTTCATTTCCACCATACCTTGCAACAATGGCCTCAAATAATGACTTGGCATCTTTGAACTTGCTGAAGTTTAAAAGTTGATCATTTGAAATGGTCATCATCAGCATACTTCTGGTCTTGAGGTCATTCTTCTTCTTTACTCTATCTTCTTCAGTTGTTGGGTTGATATTCACAGTTGTTACTAACTTTTCATCAACTATTGATGTAGTGGTTGTAGGTTTGAAAGAGTTTCCTTCTTCAATAATTTCCCAAAGTGTATAGTCTTGCACTTGGAAATACTGCTCTATCCTTAACATCCACATATCAATCTCATTTTGCTTGAGCATTGGCTACTTTGCAGCAACATTTGTTTGAATAGACTCCATGTCCATTTCTTCTTCTTCTAAATCAAAGATATCAGCCTGAGCTCTGATACCAATTGAGAGGATTGTTAATACACTTTGTAGGATGTTAGTCCTTTATAACTTGTATATATGATACTTTGAGTGAATATTATTAAGTATGCGGAATCTACTTAACCACACTTAAAAGGATTATGGTTATGGAAATGTGATGAAGCGAAAAGTGTACCGCTTTTAAGGGGTCATTTAAGCCTAAATCGTATTTATTTGATCAAATATTGCCCTAAATCGTTCCTTTTGTCATTTTAGGTACTTTTGAGGAGAAATCTGGAAAAGGAGGCATTTTGGACGTTTTTGGAGCATAAAAGTGAAGAAAACGACAAAGTCTCAAAATTGTGCTGGAAGTTACCTTTGACGGCGTCAGGATTTACTCCAGACGGCGTCATGGCTTGGCAAGAAAAGATGGATGTGAAATTTACTCATGATAAGCCAGTGAAAATTGCATGTGAATTCTGACGGCGTCACGCTTTAACCTGATCAAGGGCGTCACGGCTTAATTTAGAGAGGGACGGCGTCACGTTCAAGGTCTGACGGCGTCAAGCCTTGATAAGCCAGAACGGATTTTGGAGAGCTAAAGAGGGACGGCGTCAAGAAGGTCATCCGGGAACCCTAGAAGCGGCGAGGTGACGGCGTCACACTCCATAACGTGACGCCGTCAGATCCAAAAGTCTATATATAGTTTTCTATTTTTTTGTCATTAGTGTGGAACTTAGTGTGGAATTTTTGGGAGAAAACCCTAAGACGATTTTAGCATCTTTTTCAAGGCTTTTTGCCTTGAGATCTTCCATGTTACATTAAAGATAAGTTATCAATTAATCATTCAATATGTCTATGTGTTGTTTGATTCTATCTTGTTCTTGTCTTTTGGTTAATATGTTAGGCTAGATTTATCTTGTGTTTGCTTAGATCTAATGAAACCTAGCTATTGATTATTGGTTATTAGTGTGTTATTAGTTGTATTGGATGATTGTTTATCTATGTTAGGCTTAAGAAAACTGGCTAACTTCCTATTCGGTAACTTGCTTGAACGTCTTAAGAAACATGAACCAAATGTGTACTAAAGGTTTTTATGGTTGTATTTAATGCACAAGCGAATTCTAGTGATCCCATGTTAGGAGCTTCCTAGCCGGCTCGACATAGGAGTGAAGTAGGAGCTTGTAGAGTTGGGGAAGTACGTACGCCACCCCACGATTGGTATTAAGGAATACACCCGTCATCCACGTGACTAATACACACTAATCAACCGGTAAAAGATAGTTAGGGAGTAAGGAAATCTAAGTAAACACATTTCTCTACACATAAGTTTTCACCAACATTTTATTTTCAGTTATTTATTTTATTTGCATTTGTAGTTATTTGGGTTAGTTGACTAGCAACTAATTCCGCCCACTCTTTCAAACCCGAGATTTTACTTGCTTTTATAAAAATATAAAAACATAAAAAAGAATCTTCCTCAACCCTTAGACCTATTAGAGTAGTCTTTCATACCTAACGAACACTATTCCCTGTGGAGAACGATCAATCCCCCGTACTTACCACTACACTATACTACATCGGTCAGGTACACTGCCTGGTGGGGTTGTAAGCCTCTTGAGATCCCTCGAGAGGTAAAACCTGTTGTAAGGTTGCAAAACCACGCATCAAGTTTTTGGCGCCGCTGCCGGGGAATAGTTATTGTTTAGGTTGAATTTTTATTTTATAGGTCTACTCACTAGATTCCTTTCTAGTGAGATTTTTATTTTATTTTTCTAGGTTTTCTTTAGTCTATCTATTTTCTTTGTTTCTTTGTTCGTAACCATTACCATTAGACATCATGGAAGATGGTAATATCCTTAATCCCAACAACCCACCACCACAACAACCACCACCTCCTAGAGCCCGTACTTTAGGAGAGTACTCCCGTCCTAGCCACCATGGCTATCGAAACACCATTGAGCTCACTCAAGGAGCCAATGTCACACCCTTGCGATCCGACACCATCTGGTTGGTGCAAAGCGGATGCGCATTCCATGGACTTCGTTCTGAAGATCCTAATCAACATCTCAAGGACTTTCTCAAAATTGTTGATTCTATAGATGATGAAGCGAAAAGTGTACCGCTTTTAAGGGGTCATTTAAGCCTTAAATCGTATTTATTTGATCAAATATTGCCCTAAATCGTTCCTTTTGTCATTTTAGGTACTTTTGAGGAGAAATCTGGAAAAGGAGGCATTTTGGACGTTTTTGGAGCATTAAAGTGAAGAAAATGGCAAAGTCTCGAGAATCGGCTAAAAGTTACTCTTGACGGCGTCAAGATTTACTCTAGACGGCGTCATGCTTTGGCAAGAAAAGTTGGACGTGAAATTTACTCATGACGGGCCAGTGAAAATAGCATGTGAATTCTGACGGCGTCACGCTTTAACTTGATCAAGGGCGTCACGGCTTAAATCATAAGGGGACGGCGTCACGTTCATGGTTCGACGGCGTCAAGCCTTGATAGGCCAGAATGGATTTTTGAAGAGCTAAAGAGGGACGGCGTCAAGAAGGTCATCCGGGAACCCTAAAAGCGGCGAGGTGACGGCGTCACACTCCATAAGGTGACGCCGTCAGATCCAAAAATCTATATATAGTTTTCTAATTTTTTGTCATTAGGGAGAGCTTAGTGTGTGGAATTTTGGGAGAAAACCCTAAGACGATTTTAGCTACTTTTTCAGGGCTTTTTGCCTTGAGATCTACCATGTTTCATTGAAAGATAAGTTATCAATTAATCATTCAATATGTCTATGTGTTGTTTGATTCTATCTTATTCTTGTCTTTTGTTTAACATGTTAGGCTAAATTTATCTTGTGTTTGCTTAGATCTAATGAAACCTAGCTATTGATTATTGGTTGTTAGTGTGTTATTAGTTGTATTGGATGATTGTTTATCTATGTTAGGCTTAAGAAAACTGGCTAACTTCCTATTCGGTAACTTGCTTGAACGTCTTAAGAAACATGAACCAAATGCGTACTAAAGGTTTTTATGGTTGTATTTAATGCACAAGCGAATTCTAGTGATCCCATGTTAGGAGCTTCCTAGCCGGCTCGACATAGGAGTGAAGTAGGAGCTTGTAGAGTTGGGGAAGTAAGTACGCCACCCCACGAATGGTATTAAGGAATACACCCGTCATCCACGCGACTAATACACACTAATTAACCGGTAAAAGATAGTTAGGGAGTAAGGAAATCTAAGTAAACACATTTCTCTACACATAAGTTTCTCACCAACATTTTAATTTCAGTTATTTATTTTATTTGCATTTGTAGTAATTTTGGGTTAGTTGACTAGCAACTAATTCCGCCCACTCCTTCAAACCCGAGATTTTACTTGCTTTCATAAAATTATAAAAACATAAAAAAGAATCTTCCTCAACCCTTAGACCTAATTAGAGTAGCCTTTCACACCTAACGAACACTATTCCCTGTGGAGAACGATCAATCCCCCGTACTTACCACTACACTATACTACATCGGTCAGGTACACTGCCTGGTGGGGTTGTAAGCCTCTTGAGATCCCTCGAGAGGTAAAACCTGTTGTAAGGTTACAAAACCACGCATCAAGTTTTTGGCGCCGCTGCCGGGGAATAGTTATTGTTTAGGTTGAATTGTTATTTCTATTAGGTCTACTCACTAGATTCCTTTCTAGTGAGATTTTTATTTTATTTTTCTAGGTTTTCTTTAGTCTATCTTATTTCTTTGTGTGTTTGTTCGTAATTTCCATTGACTCTTCCGTTCACCATTATGGAGAACGCGAATCCACCATACTACCAGCCACGTAATTCACCCACTCCATATGACATCTTGATGTTTAAACAACATAAAGATGAACCTCTCTATGATGCATGGACTCGTTTTAAATATTTACTCCAAAAAGTCCCTCATCATAACTTCGATTTTTGGTCCCTAACTCAAATCTTTTACAATCATGTCGACCGACATGCCCAAAGGGACATTTACCATATTGCCGGCAGGGATATTAGGGAATTAAGTGCTGAGAAAGCATGGGAAGCTATTGAAGAGTGTGCCCAATATTATTATATAGTAGACAACCCAACAAACGTTAGTACAAGTCAATTGACCACAAATTTCGAGGATCATGAAACAAGTTTGTTTGGGGATGAATATGTTAGTGTTGAGATACCTAAGTGGATGTCATGTAATGCCATATTACAAAACAAACACATAGGTGACCTTGATATGACGGAGGATTTAGCCGAACATGATCACATTGATCAAAAAGACCTAGGTTTTGTGATTGATGACGTCGAATCTCAAGAAACACATGATGAATCTTTTAGGCAGTTTGAATATAGCAGTCAGAATATTGAGGATGATCCGTATGATTTGGACATAGAAGTTGAAATGCCTAGAGAAGCACTTGAGATACTTGGGAAAATGTTAGGGTTAGATCCTACTAAAACGCATGATGAGGATATAGGTGAGCTTGACGTAAGGAATGATGAGGTAAGTAACATAAGCCCACCAAGTGCCCCACAAGTCCTACCATCATTTGAGGCACACACACCGCCCGTGACTTACCCGGAAGAAGTGGAAGAGACTATAGGAACCCCAATAGAGGTAGAACCCTTGGACCAAGCACAACTAGAGGATATAGGTTTGAATGCTTATAGTGATCACAACCTTACTCTTAGTTCTAGGGGATTTCCTATTTTTGATGAACCGGAGCCTCAACCAAAACCGTTACCTAATCTTCCATCCTTAGATGTGAATTTAGGAATTGAAAAAGGTCCCGATCCACCCATCAAACCATGTAGTCTGGGCAATGTTAAGATTAAGGTAGTAGACTCTAAGCCTTGTAGAGAGAAAGCTGACATAGGAGTGAACCATAACCTTTCATACTTACATCACCCATTCATGATTAATCACAAGAAACACTATGGGTTTAAACCGGGTTTATTAGGTCAAGATGGATTCCCAACTAGGAATCTCTCGAAGTTGTTAGAAGATGATCCCTTTTTAGGAGAACACTTTAACTCACCCATTGACCAAAGTGAACTAGGTAAGGTTATGATGAAAGGAGCACACCCCTTTGAGTATATAATTCATCCACCACTCTTTCCTCACGCGGCATACTTCCACCAAGATGGTGTGTATCGCTACTATCACCCGCACTTAATCCTAAGTGTAGGAAAAACCTCTCCTTTATCCGTTAAATAAGGGTAGAGTCAGGCTCGTGACTCGAACAAAAACAAGCGCTTCTTGGGAGGCAACCCAAGCTTTATTTGCTTTGTGTGTTTATTTATTTGTTTGTTTGATTTTATTTGCTTCCGTATGTATGTTTAATTTTTATTATTATTGATTCATGTTCAAAACTAAAATTGTGAAAATGCTTTATTTTGTTTTTAACTTCGTCTTAACTACATATAAAGGTATTTTGCAAAAGATACGTGTAAGGGAAAGTCAAATCGGTTTATTAGAACAAATGAACATGAATCGTAATAATAATAAATTAACATACATATCAGTGTTTGTTTGAGTCAAATGCTTGTATCGAGTCATAATGATGTTTTGCAGGATTTCCAGGAAGTAAGGTAAAGGTTTTTCCAGAAATTTTCCGGAAACTTAAAATGAAAATTTTTGTCAGGTCATTTCTGACGGCGTCAGGGGTTATAACCTGACGGCGTCAGATTTAATTTCCAGAAATTTTTGAAAGTTTTGTTTTCATAAAAAGTTTTTATTAAATCTCCAACTTATAATCTCCAGGAATCTGCAAAATTATCAGTCCACAAGCATTATATCCTTATATATAGATTTTTCCCGCCGATGTTATGCAGGTTTTCGTGTTTGTTTTCTCAGGTTTAACAGGTTATTTTGGACAAGGAAATGTCTTGGATCAAGCTTATGGCGATGCATTAGTCATGGAGCTTCTACATTACTTTGGAGGAAGATTTAACCGTGTAATTTCATTATCCACCGAACGAATCAGGGGAGTATTTGATTTCATTCTTTTACTTTTTTCTTTTACATCTTGTTATTTGAACATTGAGGACAATGTTCATCTTAAGTGTAAGGGGAGGGTAAAAGTACGATTTTAGAGAATACCATTGCGCTTGATTTTTGTTTGTTTAATAGTAGATGTGTAATAAAACTAAGATAAATACTTGTTAAGGTAATTTTAGTGCCAAATTTAAAATTTTTTACAACATATAGGAGTGAAACTTTGATCTTAATGAGCGTCTCACGGATAGGAGTTATATGACTAGCACAAAAACCGTACCACTAAAAAAATTTCCACCCCCAAATATGTGAGGTTCGCCCCTAGAATTGGTAGGAAAAGCATTTATGCTATGATGTGTGTACCGGTAGCACTTAGATTCTAGAACTTGCGTTAGGACCATTCCAAGGCCACAAGTGAGACTACATTCGTGTAGTTAGATTTACTACATGATAAGAGGCATTAGGATTAACCCATTGTTTTACACCTGTGTTTTTGTTATAATTACTTTGGCTACATTGGTCAAGTAATTCTCCCACACCCTTTGCGTTGTACTCATTTTTAGTACACGATACCCTAGTACACCCCTCAGAGCCTATCTTTTCGTTTCGACCTTTAAGCATTTTACTTAAAGGAAGAATTTGTTACACCCCACTTAAATGTACACCCAAATCGCCTTAGCCTACCTTGTATGCACTCATTTTTAGTGCATTATTGTGACAACATTTGTTTAAACCCAAGTTAATTATCTAGTTGATTACATGGTTGCTAAGTCGAGTCATATCCTTGTACATATTGTTTTGGGACGATTGGGACTCATGGGTAAAGTACTAGTGTAATGGAGTAATGGGGAAGAACATCATTTATTACCCCCATATGTGCTAAATGTTTTAAAAGTACTCCAAGTTTTTCAATTATCTTAATTCGAGTCATTAGATTAGTATTTGTAAAGTTATGTAAAAGTTCAAGTGTAAGGGGAATGCAACGCCCCTATGATGTAATATTTTGGATGGTAGGGCAAGAGTGTATGCAAAAAAAAAAAAAAAAAAAATCAAGAAAAACACAAAAAAATGAGAAAAAGAAAAAGTAGAAAAAAAAACATACGGACTACCATCCCGTTTTATTTTATGTTTGTTTATGTTTTTGTTATTTTGTTTTTAGCTTAAGATCGAGTCTAGTCTTGGCTTAGCAACATTGTATAGTACATGTAATTGATCAAGATCTTTAACTCGCCACCAGTAAAATATCCCTTATCCAACCAAACCGTGTTTTCCTTTTCCCTACACCTAACGTTATAACCCATTTAAAAGCCCTCTTTGATAGTTTATCTTAGGTGCTTACGCCTAGTAGAGGAGGTTTTCGATCCTTTCCCAAGCCTATGGTAATCTATTTGCTATGACAGGTAGTGAGAGATATTATCCGTTTTCATTTATGAGATTTATTTTGATGACACTTGAGAGATGTGAGTATCTAAACACTACTTGTGAGGTGCTAGTTTGTAATCTCCGTGCTTATTATGATTAAAGTGGAACGACTATATGTTGCAATTACTTTTATGTTAGCATTAAATGACCCCTAACTTGTATTTTGATTAGAATAAAAGCGCATTTGCTTGAGGACAAGCAAATCTCAAGTGTAAGGGTATTTGATGAAGCGAAAAGTGTACCGCTTTTAAGGGGTCATTTAAGCCTTAAATCGTATTTATTTGATCAAATATTGCCCTAAATCATTCCTTTTGTCATTTTAGGTACTTTTGAGGAGAAATCTGGAAAAGGAGGCATTTTGGACGTTTTTGGAGCATTAAAGTGAAGAAAATGGCAAAGTCTCAAGAATCGGCTAAAAGTTACTCTTGACGGCGTCAAGATTTACTCTAGACGGCGTCATGCTTTGGCAAGAAAAGTTGGACGTGAAATTTACTCATGACGGGCCAGTGAAAATAGCATGTGAATTCTGACGGCGTCACGCTTTAACTTGATCAAGGGCGTCACGGCTTAAATCATAAGGGGACGGCGTCACGTTCATGGTTCGACGGCGTCAAGCCTTGATAGGCCAGAATGGATTTTTGAAGAGCTAAAGAGGGACGGCGTCAAGAAGGTCATCCGGGAACCCTAAAAGCGGCGAGGTGACGGCGTCACACTCCATAAGGTGACGCCGTCAGATCCAAAATGTCTATATATAGTTTTCTAATTTTTTGTCATTAGGGAGAGCTTAGTGTGTGGAATTTTGGGAGAAAACCCTAAGACGATTTTAGCTACTTTTTCAGGGCTTTTTGCCTTGAGATCTACCATGTTTCATTGAAAGATAAGTTATCAATTAATCATTCAATATGTCTATGTGTTGTTTGATTCTATCTTATTCTTGTCTTTTGTTTAACATGTTAGGCTAAATTTATCTTGTGTTTGCTTAGATCTAATGAAACCTAGCTATTGATTATTGGTTGTTAGTGTGTTATTAGTTGTATTGGATGATTGTTTATCTATGTTAGGCTTAAGAAAACTGGCTAACTTCCTATTCGGTAACTTGCTTGAACGTCTTAAGAAACATGAACCAAATGCGTACTAAAGGTTTTTATGGTTGTATTTAATGCACAAGCGAATTCTAGTGATCCCATGTTAGGAGCTTCCTAGCCGGCTCGACATAGGAGTGAAGTAGGAGCTTGTAGAGTTGGGGAAGTAAGTACGCCACCCCACGAATGGTATTAAGGAATACACCCGTCATCCACGCGACTAATACACACTAATTAACCAGTAAAAGATAGTTAGGGAGTAAGGAAATCTAAGTAAACACATTTCTCTACACATAAGTTTCTCACCAACATTTTAATTTCAGTTATTTATTTTATTTGCATTTGTAGTAATTTTGGGTTAGTTGACTAGCAACTAATTCCGCCCACTCCTTCAAACCCGAGATTTTACTTGCTTTCATAAAATTATAAAAACATAAAAAAGAATCTTCCTCAACCCTTAGACCTAATTAGAGTAGCCTTTCACACCTAACGAACACTATTCCCTGTGGAGAACGATCAATCCCCCGTACTTACCACTACACTATACTACATCGGTCAGGTACACTGCCTGGTGGGGTTGTAAGCCTCTTGAGATCCCTCGAGAGGTAAAACCTGTTGTAAGGTTACAAAACCACGCATCAATAGACCTTGATGTTGCCACTCGAGAGACGTGATTGCGTGGTTTTGTAACCTTACAACAGGTTTTACCTCTCGAGGGATCTCAAGAGGCTTACAACCCCACCAGGCAGTGTACCTGACCGATGTAGTATAGTGTAGTGGTAAGTACGGGGGATTGATCGTTCTCCACAGGGAATAGTGTTCGTTAGGTATGAAAGGCTACTCTAATTAGGTCTAAGGGTTGAGGAAGATTCTTTTTATGTTTTTATAATTTTATGAAAGCAAGTAAAATCTCGGGTTTGAAGGAGTGGGCGGAATTAGTTGCTAGTCAACTAACCCAAATGACTACGAATGCAAATAAAATAAAATAACAAAAATGAAAAGTGGTGAGAAACTTATGTGTAGAGAAATGTGTTTACTTAGATTTCCTTACTCCCTAACTATCTTTTACCGGTTAATTAGTGTGTATTAGTTGCGTGGATGACGGGTGTATTCCTTAATACCATTCGTGGGGTGGCGTACTTACTTCCCCAACTCTACAAGCTCCTACTTCACTCCTATGTCGAGCCGGCTAGGAAGCTCCTAACATGGGATCACTAGAATTCGCTTGTGCATTAAATACAACCATAAAAACCTTTAGTACGCGTTTGGTTCATGTTTCTTAAGACGTTCAAGCAAGTTACCGAATAGGAAGTTAGCCAGTTTTCTTAAGCCTAACATAGATAAACAATCATCCAATACAACTAACAACACACTAACAACCAATAATCAATAGCTAGGTTTCATTAGATCTAAGCAAACACAAGATAAAATTAGCCTAACATGTTAAACAAAAGACAAGCATAAGATAGAATCAAACAACACATAGACATATTGAATGATTAATTGATAACTTATCTTTCAATGAAACATGGAAGATCTCAAGGCAAAAAGCCCTGAAAAAGTAGCTAAAATCGTCTTAGGGTTTTATCCCAAAATTCCACACTCTAAGCTCTCCCTAATGACAAAAGATTAGAAAACTATATATAGATTTTTGGATCTGACGGCGTCACCTTATGCATTGTGACGCCGTCACCTCGCCGCTTTTAGGGTTCCCGGGTGACCTTCTTGACGCCGTCCCTCTTTAGCTCTTCAAAAATCCATTCTGGCCTATCAAGGCTTGACGCCGTCGAACATTGAACGTGACGCCGTCCCCTTATGATTTAAGCCGTGACGCCCTTGATTTAGTTAAAGCATGACGCCGTCAGAATTCTCATGCTAACTCACTGGCCCGTCATGAGTAAATTTCACATCCAACTTTTCTTGCCAAGGCATGACGCCGTCAAGAGATGATTCTGACGCCGTCAAAGGTAAATTTCAGCCGATTTTGAGACTTTGTCGTATTCTTCACTTTAATGCTCCAAAAACGTCCAAAATGCCTCCTTTTCCAGATTTCTCCTCAAAAGTACCTAAAATGACAAAAGGAACGATTTAGGGCAATATTTGATCAAATAAATACGATTTCGGGCTTAAATGACCCCTTAAAAGCGGTACACTTTTCGCCTCATCAAATACCCTTACACTTGAGATTTGCTTGTCCTCAAGCAAATGCGCTTTTATTCTAATCAAAATACAAGTTAGGGGTCATTTAATGCAAACATAAAAGTAATTACAACAAATAATCGTTCCACTTCAATCATAATAAGCACGGAGATTACATACTAGCACCTCACAAGTAGTGTTTAGATACTCACATCTCTCAAGTGTCATCAAAATAAATCTCATAAATGAAAACGGAAAATATCTCTCACTACCTGTCATAGCAAATAGATTACCATAGGCTTGGGAAAGGATCGAAAACCTCCTCCACTAGGCGTAAGCACCTAAGATAAACTATCAAAGAGGGCTTTTAAATGGGTTATAATGTTAGGTGTAGGGAAAAGGAAAACACGGTTTTGTTGGATACGGGATATTTTACTGGTGGCGAGTTAAAGATCTTGATCAATTACATGTACTATACAATGTTGCTAAGCCAAGACTCGACTCGATCTTAAGCTAAAAACGAAATAACAAAATAACAAAAAT
Organism: Artemisia tridentata subsp. tridentata; assembly: GCA_021014915.2. Classification (NCBI taxonomy): domain Eukaryota; kingdom Viridiplantae; phylum Streptophyta; class Magnoliopsida; order Asterales; family Asteraceae; genus Artemisia; species Artemisia tridentata. The sequence continues at coordinate 133,807,652 of CP139506.1, read as the reverse complement.
ATAAAGCAAACATAAAATGAAACGGGATGGTAGTCCGTATGTTTTTTCTACTTTTCTTTTTCTCATTTTTTTGTGTTTTTCTTGATTTTTTTTTTTTTTTTTTTTTTTTTTTTTTTTTTTGACATACATTTTTGCCCTACCATCCAAAATAATACATCATAGGGGCATTGCATTCCCCTTACACTTGAATTTTTACATAACTTTACAAATACTAATCTAATGACTCGAATTAAGATAATTGAAACACTTGGAGTACTTTTAAAACATTTAGCACATATGGGGGTAATAAATGATGTTCTTCCCCATTACTCCATTACACTAGTACTTTACCCATGAGTCCCAATCGTCCCAAAACAATATGTACAAGGATATGACTCGACTTAGCAACCATGTAATCAATTAGATAATTAACTTGGGTTTAAACAAATGTTGTAACAATAATGCACTAAAGATGAGTGCATACAAGGTAGGCTAAGGCGATTTGGGTGTACATTTTAGTGGGGTGTAACAAATTCTTCCTTTAAGTAAAATGCTTAAAGGTCGAAACGAAAAGATAGGCTCTGAGGGGTGTACTAGGGGTATCGTGTACTAAAAATGAGTACAACGCAAAGGGTATGGGAGAATTACTTGACCAATGTAGCCAATGTAATTATAACAAAAACGCAGGTGTAAAACAATGGGTTAATCCTAATGCCTCTTATCATGTAGTAAATCTAACTACACGAATGTAGTCTCACTTGTGGCCTTGGAATGGTCCTAACGCAAGTTCTAGAATCTAAGTGCTACCGGTACACACATCATAGCATAAATGCTTTTCCTACCAATTCTAGGGGTGAACCTCACATATTTGGGGGTGGAAAATTTTTTAGTGGTACGGTTTTTGTGCTAGTCATATAACTCCTATCCATGAGACGCTCATTAGAACTAAAGTTTCACTCCTATATGTTGTAAAAAATTTTAAATTTGGCACTAAAGTTACCCTAATCAAGTATTTCTCTCAGTTTTATTACACATCTATTATTAAACAAACAAAAATCAAGCGCAATTGTATTCTCTAAAATCGTACTTTTACCCTCCCCTTACACTTAAGATGAACATTGTCCCCAATGTTCAAATAACAAGATGTAAAAGCATAAAGTAAAAGAATGAAATCAAATACTCCCCTGATTCGCTCGTTGGATAGTGAAATCACACGGTTAAATCTTCCTCCAAAGAGAATGTTGAAGCTCCATGACCAATGCATCGCCATAAGCTTGATTCCATAAACATTTCCTTGTCCAAAATAACCTGTTAACCTGAGAAAACAAACACGAAAACCTGCATAACATCGGCGGGATAAAATCTATATATAAGGATATAATGCTTGTGGAATGATAATTTTGCAGATTCCTGGAGATTATAAGTTGGAGATTTTAAATAAAAACTTTTTATGAAAACAAAACTTTCAAAAATTTCTGGAAATTAAATCTGACGCCGTCAGGTTATAACCCCTGACGCCGTCAGAAATGCCTTACAAAAATTTTCATTTTAAGTTTCCGGAAAATTTCTGGAAAAACCTTTACCTTACTTCCTGGAAATCCTGCAAAACATCACTATGACTCGATACAAGCATTTGACTCAAACAAATACTAATATGTATGCTAATTTATTATTATTACGATTCATGTTCATATGTGTTCTAATAAACCGATTTAGATTTCCCTTACACTTATCTTTTGCAAAATACCTTTATATGTAGTTAAGACGAAGTTAAAAACAACATAAAGCATTTTCACAAATTACTTTTGAACATGAATCAATACTAATAAAATTAAACACACATACGGAAAATAAAATCAAACAAGCAAATAAATAAACACACAAAGCAAATAAAACAAATAAAGCTTGGGTTGCCTCCCAAGAAGCGCTTTTCTTTATTAACGAGTCTTGTAGCTAGACTCAAAGTCACGCTACCCTATGTAAGTAAGCTCGTCATCGAGGACGTCTTTAGGGTTAAGCTTGGATTGAAGTTTCCTATTGGTCCGCTTAGTACGATATGTCTTTTCAAACTTCTCTCCATCCGGGTCATACAATGTCATCTTGATATGCCATGACCCATCTCCATCTTTGGGTGGTTTATCCCAATTCCACTTATGATCATCTTCCTCACAAATCCACTTATTCATTCCTAGGTTAATTGGCAAAACTCCTAGGAAATCAATCATCTTTCTAAAAACTAGAGAGTCTTCAAATGGATCCAATTCGGTGTCCCTAGCCAAGAGTTGCTCTACCGTATGTGTTCGGTTAACAAAGTCCTCTTCTAGGTAAAATGGGCGTTGGGGTCCTATGAAGTCTCTATCAATCCAAGGTCCATATCTAGATGGTCTCCTATTTAATTCTAACCAATGGGGTGTCGGTTCCTCACTAGTATCATAGGCGTGTTTCTTAACATCATAGATTGACCAAGTATCTCCTTCTCCTACCGCTATCTTAGATTCCTTACAATCAATCATAGCACTAGCGGTCGCCAAAAATCCTCTACCTATCAACAAGGGGCATGTAGGGTCGCTAACCATATCAAGGACGTGGAAATCGGCTAAAATGGTTAGTTTTCCAATGTGTACTAACACGTCCTTAACTACTCCAACCGGGTAAGCAACACTTCCATCCGCTAAGCCTATTATCACCTCGGTTTCTTCAAGTTTTCCAAGTTTTAGATAGGTGTAGAGAGGTAACGGAAGTAGGTTAAGGCTTGATCCAAGATCGGCTAATGTGTCATAAGCCTCCGAATTACCGACCTTGCAAGGTAGAACAAATAAGCCCGGATCATCTAACTTCTTAGGTAGTTTGTTTTGAACGAAGGCGGTCCCTATTTCGCCTAATTTGAGCTTCTTCTCATCCAACACATCAACAACCGGACTTTCAAGGTGGAGCTCCTTGAATTCTTCGTCAAGGTTTTGAGTGGGAGGTGTTTCAACTATGTTGTTGACCAATTTGGATGTCATAACTTCCTGGTCATTTGGAACGACTTGGGTTTGTTTGAAACACGTGCTCATGGAATTGACCGAATAATATTGTGGACAAGAACTAAGGGACGAAACCGATGAAATAGCGTTGACATTTAGTTTCGGGTTCTTGACCGTGTTGCTAGGGAGTGCTCCCATTTCTCGGTCATTGAGGGCTTTCAACAAGGTGTCAATCTTATCGGTCATCTCGCTTTGTTTTTGTTTGAAATCGGCTTCAAACTTGGCTAAACGAGCTTCTTGAGATGCCATAAATTGAGACATCAATCCTTCAAAGTTATTGGTACTACCATTGCCGGAAGGATTGTTGTTGAAAGTACGGTTCGAGTTGGAACCGCTTGATTGGAAACGATTAGGTGGGTTGGAAGAATTGGTTTGTTGCGTGTTTTGGTTTTGTTTCCACCTAAGGTTCGGGTGATTTTTCCATGAGGGGTTGTATGAATCACCATAATGGTTTGGCTCGGGTTTGAAAGTGTACCACTTGTCTCCCGCTCCGTCGGTACGCGAGGATGCGTAGTCCACAAAAGCTTGTTCGGGGAGTTCCATGCAATCACGAGTGTCGTGGGGACCACTACATAATTCACATGAAGAAGTGATTTTGTTCACTTGGCTTGAAGGTTTAGGAGCCTCGTAGGATTTCATTAGAAACTTGACTTGGTCTTCAAGTTCTACGATCCTACGGTCGGAAGTGCTTGAATTGTTAGAAGGCAAAGATATTGCCTTGACCGTTTTATTCAAATCACGGGGATCACTCCAACTTTCGTTGTCATAAAGAGCAAGATCCTCTAGGAGAGCCCATGATTGTTCCGCACTTAGATCACGTAGCTTGCCACCGGCCGATTGGTCAATGGTTTGCCTCGTGGAGAGATTGATATGGTCATAGAAGATTTGGACTTGGAGCCAAAGTTCTATGCCATGGTGAGGGACTTTTTGGAGTAAGTCCTTGAATCGAGTCCATGCCTCGTAGAGAGTTTCGCCTTGACGTTGTTGGAACATCAAGATAACATTCCTTAGCTTGGTAGTTCTTCCCGGTGGGAAGAACTGAGCAAGGAAACGAGTGGTGAGATCATCCCAAGAGGTAATGGATCCTGCGGGTTGACGTTCTAGCCACTGACTAGCTTGGTCCCGCAGAGAGAATTGGAAGAGACGCAATCGGGTCGTCTCTCGAGTGGCAACATCAAGGTCTATAGAATCAACGATTTTAAGAAAGTCCTTGAGATGTTGATTAGGATCTTCAGAACGAAGTCCATGGAATGCGCATCCACTTTGCACCAACCGGATGGTGTCGGATCGCAAGGGTGTGATATTGGCTCCTTGAGTGAGCTCAATGGTGTTTCGATAGCCATGGTGGCTAGGACGGGAATACTCTCCTAAAGTACGGGCTCTAGGAGGTGGTTGTGGTTGTTGTGGTGGTGGGTTGTGTGGGTTAAGGATATTACCATCTTCCATGATGTCGGACGGTATGGTTACGAACAAAGACACGAAGAAAATAGATAGACTAAAGAAAACCTAGAAAAATAAAATAAAAATCTCACTAGAAAGGAATCTAGTGAGTAGACCTAATAGAAATAAAAATTCAACCTAAACAATAACTATTCCCCGGCAGCGGCGCCAAAAACTTGATTGCGTGGTTTTGTAACCTTACAACAGGTTTTACCTCTCGAGGGATCTCAAGAGGCTTACAACCCCACCAGGCAGTGTACCTGACCGATGTAGTATAGTGTAGTGGTAAGTACGGGGGATTGATCGTTCTCCACAGGGAATAGTGTTCGTTAGGTATGAAAGGCTACTCTAATTAGGTCTAAGGGTTGAGGAAGATTCTTTTTATGTTTTTATAATTTTATGAAAGCAAGTAAAATCTCGGGTTTGAAGGAGTGGGCGGAATTAGTTGCTAGTCAACTAACCCAAATGACTACGAATGCAAATAAAATAAAATAACAAAAATGAAAAGTGGTGAGAAACTTATGTGTAGAGAAATGTGTTTACTTAGATTTCCTTACTCCCTAACTATCTTTTACCGGTTAATTAGTGTGTATTAGTTGCGTGGATGACGGGTGTATTCCTTAATACCATTCGTGGGGTGGCGTACTTACTTCCCCAACTCTACAAGCTCCTACTTCACTCCTATGTCGAGCCGGCTAGGAAGCTCCTAACATGGGATCACTAGAATTCGCTTGTGCATTAAATACAACCATAAAAACCTTTAGTACGCGTTTGGTTCATGTTTCTTAAGACGTTCAAGCAAGTTACCGAATAGGAAGTTAGCCAGTTTTCTTAAGCCTAACATAGATAAACAATCATCCAATACAACTAACAACACACTAACAACCAATAATCAATAGCTAGGTTTCATTAGATCTAAGCAAACACAAGATAAAATTAGCCTAACATGTTAAACAAAAGACAAGCATAAGATAGAATCAAACAACACATAGACATATTGAATGATTAATTGATAACTTATCTTTCAATGAAACATGGAAGATCTCAAGGCAAAAAGCCCTGAAAAAGTAGCTAAAATCGTCTTAGGGTTTTATCCCAAAATTCCACACTCTAAGCTCTCCCTAATGACAAAAGATTAGAAAACTATATATAGATTTTTGGATCTGACGGCGTCACCTTATGCATTGTGACGCCGTCACCTCGCCGCTTTTAGGGTTCCCGGGTGACCTTCTTGACGCCGTCCCTCTTTAGCTCTTCAAAAATCCATTCTGGCCTATCAAGGCTTGACGCCGTCAAACATTGAACGTGACGCCGTCCCCTTATGATTTAAGCCGTGACGCCCTTGATTTAGTTAAAGCGTGACGCCGTCAGAATTCTCATGCTAACTCACTGGCCCGTCATGAGTAAATTTCACATCCAACTTTTCTTGCCAAGGCATGACGCCGTCAAGAGATGATTCTGACGCCGTCAAAGGTAAATTTCAGCCGATTTTGAGACTTTGTCGTATTCTTCACTTTAATGCTCCAAAAACGTCCAAAATGCCTCCTTTTCCAGATTTCTCCTCAAAAGTACCTAAAATGACAAAAGGAACGATTTAGGGCAATATTTGATCAAATAAATACGATTTCGGGCTTAAATGACCCCTTAAAAGCGGTACACTTTTCGCCTCATCAAGACGACCCGATTGCGTCTCTTTCAATTCTCTCTGCGGGACCAAGCTAGTCAATGGCTAGAGCGTCAACCCGCAGGATCCATCACCTCTTGGGATGATCTCACCACTCGTTTCCTTGCTCAGTTTTTCCCACCGGGAAGAACTACCAAGCTAAGGAATGATATCTTGATGTTCCAACAACGTCAAGGCGAAACTCTCTACGAGGCATGGACTCGATTTAAGGACTTACTTCAAAAAGTCCCTCATCATGGCATAGAACTTTGGCTCCAAGTCCAAATCTTCTATGACCATATCAATCTCTACACGAGGCAAACCATTGACCAATCGGCCGGTGGTAAGCTACGTGATCTAAGTGCGGAACAATCATAGGCTCTCCTAGAGGATCTTGCTCTTTATGACAACGAAAGTTGGAGTGATCCCCGTGATTTGAATAAAACGGTCAAGGCAATATCTTTGCCTTCGAACAATTCAAGCACTTCCGACCGTAGGATCATAGAACTTGAAGACCAAGTCAAGTTTCTCATGAAATCCTACGAGGCTCCTAAACCTTCAAGCCAAGTGAACAAAATCACTTCTTCATGTGAATTATGTAGTGGTCCCCACGACACTAGTGATTGCATGGAACTCCCCGAACAAGCTTTTGTGGACTACGCATCCTCGCGTACCGACGGAGCGGGAGACAAGTGGTACACTTTCAAACCCGAGCCAAACCATTACGGTGATTCATACAACCCCTCATGGAAAAATCACCCGAACCCTAGGTGGAAACAAAACCAAAATACACAACAAACCAATTCTTCTAACCCACCTAATCGTTTCCAATCAAGCGGTTCCAACTCGAACCGTAATTTCAACAACAATCCTTTCGGCAATGGTAGTACCAATAGCTTTGAAGGATTGATGTCCCAATTTATGGCATCTCAAGAAGCTCGTTTAGCCAAGTTTGAAGCCGATTTCAAACAAAAACAAAGCGAGATGACCAATAAGATTGACACTTTGTTGAAAGCCCTCAATGACCGAGAAATGGGAGCACTCCCTAGCAACACGGTCAAGAACCCGAAACTAAACGTCAACGTCGTTTCATCGGTTTCGTCCCCTAGTTCTTGTCCACAATATTATTCGGTCAATTCCATGAGCACGTGTTTCAAACAAACCCAAGTCGTTCCAAATGACCAAGAAGTTATGACATCAAAATTGGTCAACAACATAGTTGAAACATCTCCCACTCAAAACCTTGACGAAGAATTCAAGGAGCTCCACCTTGAAAGTCCGGTTGTTGATGTGTTGGATGAGAAGAAGCTCAAGTTAGGCGAAAAAGGGACCGCCTTCGTTCAAAACAAACTACCTAAGAAATTAGATGATCCGGGCCTATTTGTTCTACCTTGCAAGATCGGTAATTCGGAGGCTTATGACACATTAGCCGATCTTGGATCAAGCCTTAACCTACTTCCGTTACCTCTCTACACCTCTCTAAAACTTGGAAAACTTGAAGAAACCGAGGTGATAATAGGTTTAGCGGATGGAAGTGTTGCTTACCCGGTTGGAGTAGTTAAGGACGTGTTAGTACACATTGGAAAACTAACCATTTTAGCCGATTTCCACGTCCTTGATATGGTTAGCGACCCTACATGCCCCTTGTTGATAGGTAGAGGATTTTTGGCGACCACTAGTGCTATGATTGATTGTAAGGAATCTAAGATAGCGGTAGGAGAAGGAGATACTTGGTCAGTCTATGATGTTAAGAAACATGCCTATGATACTAGCGAGGAACCAACACCACATTGGTTAGAATCAAATAGGAGACCATCTAGATATGGACCTTGGATTGATAGAGACTTCATAGGACCCCAACGCCCATTTTACCTAGAAGAGGACTTTGTGAACCGAACACATACGGTAGAACAACTCTTGGCTAGGGACACCGAATTGGATCCATTTGAAGACCCTCTAGTTTTTAGGAAAATGATTGATTTCCTAGGAGTTTTGCCAATTAACCTAGGAATGAATAAGTGGATTTGTGAGGAAGATGATCATAAGTGGAATTGGGATAAACCACCCAAATATGGAGATGGGTCATGGCATATTAAGATGACATTGTATGACCCGGATGAAGAGAAGTTTGAAAAGATATATCGTACTAAGCGGACCAATAGGAAGCTTCAATCCAAGCTTAACCCTAAAGACGTCCTCGATGACGAGCTTACTTATATAGGGTAGCGTGACTTTGAGTCTAGCTACAAGACTCGTTAATAAAGAAAAGCGCTTCTTGGGAGGCAACCCAATCTTTATTTGCTTTGTGTGTTTATTTATTTGTTTATTTGATTTTATTTGTTTCCATATGTGTGTTTAATTTTTATTCTTATTGATTCATGTTCAAAACTAAATTGTGAAAATGCTTTATCTTGTTTTTAACTTCGTCTTAATTACATATAAAGGTATTTTGCAAAAGGTAAGTGTAAGGGAAATCTAAATCGGTTTATTAGAACACAAATGAACATGAATCGTAATAATATTAAATTAACATACATATTAGTATTCGTTTGAGTCAAATGCTTGTATCGAGTCATAGTGATGTTTTGCAGGATTTCCAGGAAGTAAGGTAAAGGTTTTTCCAGAAATTTTCTGGAAACTTAAAATGAGAATTTTTGTCAGGTCATTCCTGACGGCGTCAGGGTCTATAACCTGACGGCGTCAGATTTAATTTTCAGAAATTTTTGAAAGTTTTGTTTTCATAAAAAGTTTTTATTAAATCTCCAACTTATAATCTCCAGGAATCTGCAAAATTATCATTCCACAAGCATTATATCCTTATATATAGAGTTTATCCCGCCGATGTTATGCAGGTTTTCGTGTTTGTTTTCTCAGGTTTAACAGGTTATTTTGGACAAGGAAATGTTTTTGGATCAAGCTTATGGCGATGCATTAGTCATGGAGCTTCTACATTACCTTGGAAGAAGATCTAACCGTGTAACTTCATTATCCACCGAGCGAATCAGGGGAGTATTTGATTTCATTCTTTTACTTTATGCTTTTACATTTGTTATTTGAACATTGGGGACAATGTTCATCTTAAGTGTAAGGGGAGGGTAAAAGTACAATTTTAGAGAATACAATTACGCTTGATTTTTGTTTGTTTAATAGTTGATGTGTAATAAAACTGAGAGAAATACCTGTTAGGGTAATTTTAGTGCCAAATTTAAATTTTTTTACAACATATAGGAGTGAAACTTTGATCTTAATGAGCGTCTCACGGATAGGAGTTATATGACTAGCACAAAAACCGTACCGCTAAAAAAAAATTTCCACCCCCAAATATGTGAGGTTCGCCCCTAGAATTGGTAGGAAAAGCATTTATGCTATGATGTGTGTACCGGTAGCACTTAGATTCTAGAACTTGCATTAGGACCATTCCGAGGCCACAAGTGAGACTACATTCGTGTAGTTAGATTTACTACATGATAAGAGGCATTATGATTAACCCATTGTTTTACACCTGTGTTTTTGTTATAATTACTTTGGCTACATTGGTCAAGTAATTCTCCCACACCCTTTGCGTTGTACTCATTTTTAGTACACGATACCCCTAGTACACCCCTCAGAGCCTATCTTTTCGTTTCGACCTTTAAGCATTTTACTTAAAGGAAGAATTTGTTTACACCCCACTTAAATGTACACCCAAATCGCCTTAGCCTACCTTGTATGCACTCATTTTTAGTGCATTATTGTGACAACATTTGTTTAAACCCAAGTTAATTATCTAGTTGATTACATGGTTGCTAAGTCGAGTCATATCCTTGTACATATTGTTTTGGGACGATTGGGACTCATGGGTAAAGTACTAGTGTAATGGAGTAATGGGGAAGAACATCATTTACCCCCATATGTGCTAAATATTTTAAAAGTACTCCAAGTGTTTTAATTATCTTAATTCGAGTCATTAGAATAGTATTTGTAAAGTTATGTAAAAATTCAAGTGTAAGGGGAATGCAGTGCCCCTATGATGTATTATTTTTGATGGTAGGGCAAGAGTGTATGAAAAAAAAAAAAAAAAAAAAAAAAAAAAAAAATTAAGAAAAATACAAAAAAATGAGAAAAAGAAAAGTAGAGAAAAAAACATACGGACTACCATCCCGTTTCATTTCATGTTTATTTTATGTTTTTGTTATTTTCTTTCATTAGCTTAAATCGAGTCGAGTCTTGGCTTAGCAACATTGTATAGTACATGTAATTGATCAAGATCTTTAACTCGCCACCAGTAAAATATCCCTTATTCAACAAAACCGTGTTTTCCTTTTCCCTACACCTAACGTTACAACCCGTTTAAAAGCCCTCTTTGATAGTTTATCTTAGGTGCTTACGCCTAGTGGAGGAGGTTTTCGATCCTTTCCCAAGCCTATGGTAATCTATTTGCTATGACAGGTAGTGAGAGATATTATCCGTTTTCATTTATGAGATTTATTTTGATGACACTTGAGAGATGTGAGTATCTAAACACTACTTGTGAGGTGCTAGTTTATAATCTCCGTGCTTATTATGATTGAAGTGGAACGATTATTTGTTGTAATTACTTTTATGTTAGCAATAAATGACCCCTAACTTGTATTTTGATTAGAATAAAAGCGCATTTGCTTGAGGACAAGCAAATCTCAAGTGTAAGGGTATTTGATGAAGCGAAAAGTGTACCGCTTTTAAGGGGTCATTTAAGCCCTAAATCGTATTTATTTGATCAAATATTGCCCTAAATCGTTCCTTTTGTCATTTTAGGTACTTTTGAGGAGAAATCTGGAAAAGGAGGCATTTTGGACGTTTTTGGAGCATAAAAGTGAAGAAAACGACAAAGTCTCAAAATTGTGCTGGAAGTTACCTTTGACGGCGTCAGGATTTACTCCAGACGGCGTCATGGCTTGGCAAGAAAAGATGGATGTGAAATTTACTCATGATAAGCCAGTGAAAATTGCATGTGAATTCTGACGGCGTCACGCTTTAACCTGATCAAGGGCGTCACGGCTTAATTTAGAGAGGGACGGCGTCACGTTCAAGGTCTGACGGCGTCAAGCCTTGATAAGCCAGAACGGATTTTGGAGAGCTAAAGAGGGACGGCGTCAAGAAGGTCATCCGGGAACCCTAGAAGCGGCGAGGTGATGGCGTCACACTCCATAACGTGACGCCGTCAGATCCAAAAGTCTATATATAGTTTTCTAATTTTTTGTCATTAGTGTGGAACTTAGTGTGGAATTTTTGGGAGAAAACCCTAAGACGATTTTAGCATCTTTTTCAAGGCTTTTTGCCTTGAGATCTTCCATGTTACATTAAAGATAAGTTATCAATTAATCTTTCAATATGTCTATGTGTTGTTTGATTCTATCTTGTTCTTGTCTTTTGGTTAATATGTTAGGCTAGATTTATCTTGTGTTTGCTTAGATCTAATGAAACCTAGCTATTGATTATTGGTTATTAGTGTAATACCTGAAATTCCATAACATGTAAAATGACCAAATTGCCCCTGAGAATTTAAAACCTAAATAAAACACATGTAAAGCATAAAATAAATTCCAAACTTTTAGTAATGAGCAAGCTATGATCCCAAATAATTTTAACAACTACATTTAATTTTTACACAAGCCATGAAAATTACCAAAGTGCCCTTGGCGCCTAATATAATTTTTAAATTCAAAGTTATAAAGTTATAAAAGGAAAATTAAAAGAAAATAAAGGACATTAAAATTGCTATTGATTGCCAATAATTCCATTGACTAAATCCCTGAAATTAGGGCCCTTAATTACTCTAAAAATCGGCCACAATAATATTTTATCACACACATTTCTTTTTCTTCCAAGAATTCTCCACCGATTGAACACTAAATCACCAAATAATCCTCAATTCATCCATCCGAATTTCTGGAAATAAGGCACCAATTTTCTTGTGTTCTTAAGGTTCTCAAGAAGCCTAGAAAAATAGTTTCACGAATTTTAGAGGTCGGGTTTGCAAGATATCGAAATTCCTTCTCCTTTTCCATTCGATAGGTAATAATTCGATTTTTATTGATTCGATCATTGTGAAATTCATTCTCTATTTTTCTCACGTCCCTCACATCATGTATGGTCTGTGAAAAATGATTACAAGGTCGTGGAGTGGCTGTGGTGATCGTGGTGAATTCTTTGGTGTCGAGTTCTTGATCCGATAAGTCTAAAATCAAATCGGCTTATCCACTCGTTCAATAAATTATTGGGTATTTTTCTGAGCTTTTTCTAATCCTATATAACATGAGAAAATTGCTAAAACACATCCATGCATTGTATATTGATCGCATGATAATTATTGAAAGTGAAACCCTAGAATCGAATTAATTCTTTAAATCATGCATGCGAATTTTCTGGATCATGTTAGTATTTTTCATGGCTTCTATAATCATCATATAACACTAGAAAAATGGCCATTCGAATTTTAGAAGCCTAAAACTATTATTTGTGAATTTATGTATAATCGGCTAAAGTAAAATAAAAGGGAAAATATGAACTAAACCCTAAATCAATTGAATTAATGTTTATATGATTGATTCTGAATTTTTATGATATGGTAATGAATGCTTGATGATTGAAAATATTTAGGGTTTGATTTAGTAATATAATTGTTTTACCGATTTGATATATAATAGTCAAGGGGATGTTTTGTAAATTTTGAAACTCATGGACTATTTTTAAAATGATATTTAGGACTGTTATAATATGGGAAAAATATAACTTGAGGGGTCTATATGTAAATTTTGTGTGTAGAAGGTTAAATGGGTAATTATATATATTTAATGATTCGATTTGCAATTTAATTAAAACAAGGGACTAAAAATGTAAATACTGGAAACTTGAGGTCATTTTGAGTAAATTATAATGTTAAGATGTTTTGGTGTAAGTTTGGTTAATTATAGGGGCCAATAGGTAATTATTTGGAATTTACAAATTAATATATATGTTTTATAAATTATAGGGACTAATTGTGTAATTATGAGAAACTAAAGGATTAGATCGTACTATGCATGACATTTAAGGGTATATTCTGAAAATAAATTAATATAAGGGCTAGTGGTGTAATTAGAATTAATATTTGAATAAAATGGTAAATTATGTAACCTTTAGGGTTTGTTTTGCAACTTTTATAAATAAAGGGTTTAAAGTGTAAAATATGAAACTCAAGGGGCTGAAGATGTAATTCTGAATAAATGGAGTATTTAAATAAGTAAATCATGATATTTTCATTCTAGACCTTTAATTTGATATATTTACAATTAAAACCCTAAACTATGTAAACTTGTCATGTTTAACCCTAAACTTTTATAACTTGCTAAAACCAACCCTAATTCCATAATGAGACTAAACTAAAGACTTAACTAAATCATAATACTTAAACCTTACTCATTATAGAAATCTACTAATTTTGGAAACTTGCTAAATAAGGAAACTTTCTAAAAATGAAAACCTGCTAAAAATAGAAAGTTACTTAATATGGAAATGGAATCTTTAGTAATCATGTCTTTACTCCTCTAGGTGTGAAGAGGGAGTAGTTCTGTGGTTTTGATCATCTTATCTCAGTGTGTTTTCTTGTCAGCAATAAGGTACAGATATTCTGCCCTTCTTTAGTAAGGTGCCTTCGTCTCATGTTGATTTCTGATTCACTGCCATGTTCCTTGTTTCTATGAACCTTTGACATTGACCTACTGATACTGAACCTTTCTTATATTGAACCTACTGATATTGACCCTTCTGATTACTGAACCATCTGTTATGAACTGTCTACTATACTGAACTGGATATTGACCTATGAAACTAAACTGAATACTGAATACTGATACTTGACCACTGACCCACAGTTTGATACTACGAGCCATAACTAGTCATGAGGGTTTCATGACCATGTCATTGATGCACCGATGGCATGACTCTAGGGCAGGAGAGTGATGACCTGTTCCGTCCCTTTTATGTATTTATTTGGTGTATTAGGAGGTTTATGGCCACCAGGGGCGTATGGATGCATCCTAGAACTGTTACTGTTACTGTTATTGATTACTGTATTACTGGTGACTGATGGTGTGTGCGATACACGTCTTTCACATACTGGGAGCTGATCACTCCACTTACTGTTTGAGGACTCCCCTCATGATTACTGTTTTACTGAGAGGTCTCCCCTCTATATGATTATATGGTTACATGATTACACTGATTTCTGTTACTGATTACTGATACTGGGCTCGTAGAGGATTACTGTTTTCCTACACCTTTACTCTTTATCTTTCATTATTGCTACTTCATATTGATGCTTAACTTTGTCTCATTCATTCTGCTATTCCTTATTCTACTGCTTGTTATCGTTATATCTGTTCACTGAGCTCGTGTAGCTCAGCCGTGTTTTCTTTTCACACGGCAGGTAATTAAGCAAGGAACTGGGCTTGGCTTTGGGGTTTGAGTGCACTTGAGTGGAGCTTATTCTTATAGCTTATCTACCATTTGATTTCATTAGACTTTATGTTGCCATTGTTTGGGCATTGAACTTATGTACTTCTTTTATTTCCTTTCATTTTGGATATAAGTCATGTTGACTTATTGTGGGATTATGTATTTGACTTCCGCTATTTTATGCATGGATACTATGTTATCTGATATGAAACCATATATTTGTGATATGAAAATAAAGGACATTAAAATTGCTATTGATTGCCAATAATTCCATTGACTAAATCCCTGAAATTAGGGCCCTTAATTACTCTAAAAATCGGCCACAATAATATTTTATCACACACATTTCTTTTTCTTCCAAGAATTCTCCACCGATTGAACACTAAATCACCAAATAATCCTCAATTCATCCATCCGAATTTCTGGAAATAAGGCACCAATTTTCTTGTGTTCTTAAGGTTCTCAAGAAGCCTAGAAAAATAGTTTCACGAATTTTAGAGGTCGGGTTTGCAAGATATCGAAATTCCTTCTCCTTTTCCATTCGATAGGTAATAATTCGATTTTTATTGATTCGATCATTGTGAAATTCATTCTCTATTTTTCTCACGTCCCTCACATCATGTATGGTCTGTGAAAAATGATTACAAGGTCGTGGAGTGGCTGTGGTGATCGTGGTGAATTCTTTGGTGTCGAGTTCTTGATCCGATAAGTCTAAAATCAAATCGGCTTATCCACTCGTTCAATAAATTATTGGGTATTTTTCTGAGCTTTTTCTAATCCTATATAACATGAGAAAATTGCTAAAACACATCCATGCATTGTATATTGATCGCATGATAATTATTGAAAGTGAAACCCTAGAATCGAATTAATTCTTTAAATCATGCATGCGAATTTTCTGGATCATGTTAGTATTTTTCATGGCTTCTATAATCATCATATAACACTAGAAAAATGGCCATTCGAATTTTAGAAGCCTAAAACTATTATTTGTGAATTTATGTATAATCGGCTAAAGTAAAATAAAAGGGAAAATATGAACTAAACCCTAAATCAATTGAATTAATGTTTATATGATTGATTCTGAATTTTTATGATATGGTAATGAATGCTTGATGATTGAAAATATTTAGGGTTTGATTTAGTAATATAATTGTTTTACCGATTTGATATATAATAGTCAAGGGGATGTTTTGTAAATTTTGAAACTCATGGACTATTTTTAAAATGATATTTAGGACTGTTATAATATGGGAAAAATATAACTTGAGGGGTCTATATGTAAATTTTGTGTGTAGAAGGTTAAATGGGTAATTATATATATTTAATGATTCGATTTGCAATTTAATTAAAACAAGGGACTAAAAATGTAAATACTGGAAACTTGAGGTCATTTTGAGTAAATTATAATGTTAAGATGTTTTGGTGTAAGTTTGGTTAATTATAGGGGCCAATAGGTAATTATTTGGAATTTACAAATTAATATATATGTTTTATAAATTATAGGGACTAATTGTGTAATTATGAGAAACTAAAGGATTAGATCGTACTATGCATGACATTTAAGGGTATATTCTGAAAATAAATTAATATAAGGGCTAGTGGTGTAATTAGAATTAATATTTGAATAAAATGGTAAATTATGTAACCTTTAGGGTTTGTTTTGCAACTTTTATAAATAAAGGGTTTAAAGTGTAAAATATGAAACTCAAGGGGCTGAAGATGTAATTCTGAATAAATGGAGTATTTAAATAAGTAAATCATGATATTTTCATTCTAGACCTTTAATTTGATATATTTACAATTAAAACCCTAAACTATGTAAACTTGTCATGTTTAACCCTAAACTTTTATAACTTGCTAAAACCAACCCTAATTCCATAATGAGACTAAACTAAAGACTTAACTAAATCATAATACTTAAACCTTACTCATTATAGAAATCTACTAATTTTGGAAACTTGCTAAATAAGGAAACTTTCTAAAAATGGAAACCTGCTAAAAATAGAAAGTTACTTAATATGGAAATGGAATCTTTAGTAATCATGTCTTTACTCCTCTAGGTGTGAAGAGGGAGTAGTTCTGTGGTTTTGATCATCTTATCTCAGTGTGTTTTCTTGTCAGCAATAAGGTACAGATATTCTGCCCTTCTTTAGTAAGGTGCCTTCGTCTCATGTTGATTTCTGATTCACTGCCATGTTCCTTGTTTCTATGAACCTTTGACATTGACCTACTGATACTGAACCTTTCTTATATTGAACCTACTGATATTGACCCTTCTGATTACTGAACCATCTGTTATGAACTGTCTACTATACTGAACTGGATATTGACCTATGAAACTAAACTGAATACTGAATACTGATACTTGACCACTGACCCACAGTTTGATACTACGAGCCATAACTAGTCATGAGGGTTTCATGACCATGTCATTGATGCACCGATGGCATGACTCTAGGGCAGGAGAGTGATGACCTGTTCCGTCCCTTTTATGTATTTATTTGGTGTATTGGGAGGTTTATGGCCACCAGGGGCGTATGGATGCATCCTAGAACTGTTACTGTTACTGTTACTGATTACTGTATTACTGGTGACTGATGGTGTGTGCGATACACGTCTTTCACATACTGGGAGCTGATCACTCCACTTACTGTTTGAGGACTCCCCTCATGATTACTGTTTTACTGAGAGGTCTCCCCTCTATATGATTATATGGTTACATGATTACACTGATTTCTGTTACTGATTACTGATACTGGGCTCGTAGAGGATTACTGTTTTCCTACACCTTTACTCTTTATCTTTCATTATTGCTACTTCATATTGATGCTTAACTTTGTCTCATTCATTCTGCTATTCCTTATTCTACTGCTTGTTATCGTTATATCTGTTCACTGAGCTCGTGTAGCTCAGCCGTGTTTTCTTTTCACACGGCAGGTAATTAAGCTAGGAGCTGGGCATAGCTTTGGGGTTGAGTGCACTTGAGTGGAGCTTGTTCTTTATAGCTTATCTACCATTTGATTTCATTAGACTTTATGTTGCCATTGTTTGGGCATTGAACTTATGTACTTCTTTTATTTCCTTTCATTTTGGATATAAGTCATGTTGACTTATTATTGGATTATGTATTTGACTTCCGCTATTTTATTCATGGATACTATGTTTATCAATAGCAATCAATAGCAATTTGGCAATCAATAGCAAATGGGGATTATGAGAGAAGACAGGTTTCCGAAACCCGTTGGCTTAGGCCTTTGACCTGTGAGGATTGGGTAGACATTAGGTTTTCCTTTCGCGTACTCTTTTCCTTATTCTGCTCTGTCATATTTTGCTTCACCTTACTAATCGCCTTCATAATTCTATAGATGGTTAACACTCGTCATCAGGAGTATAACAGTGGAGGAGATGCTGAAACCCCCAATCTGGAGGAAATGATAGCTAATGCTGTAGCCCGTCTGCTACCGGGTCTTAACACTGAGGCGGTGGTCAACCGGCTTATCAGTGGTGGAGCTGGCCCATCTGGGGGTGCTGGCAGTTCTTCTGGTGGTGGGGGCCGACCCACTACCATTAATGGGTGGCTGGAGAGTTTTAATAAGCTCAAGCCGTTGTCCTTCTCTTCGGCTGCTACTCCTCATGCAGCAGAAGACTGGATCACCCACATGGAGAAACTGTTCGAGGTGTTAGGTTGTGAGGACGGGTTCAAGACTCGTCTGGCTGTGTTCAAGTTAGAGGGTGACGCGCTCAATTGGTGGAAAGCGCACAAAGAAGCAAAGGGTGGTGATGCATATGTTCTGGGTTGTTCATGGGTTGATTTTCGTACCACATTCTATAATCGGTACTTCCCGGCTTCCGAGCAGCAGAGGTTCATTAGGGAGTACAACACCATCTCTCAGCTTGATTCTGAGAATGCTGGGCAGTATCTGGAGCGGTTTCAGAGACTAGTGAGTTTTGTGGGTCCGCTTGCTGGGGATTCTAAGCAGCAAGCTAGACAATTCAAATGGGGACTCAAGAGGTTAGTAACCTATTTAAGTTGATGGTTGGTACCAATAGACATTAATACATTTTTCTTTTGCTATTGTATTAGGTGGGTACTAGACCGCATACTTAATGATGAGTTTCGAGACCCGGCAGAATGTTGCGACGCAGCTCGCAATATTGAGATATTTCATCAGGGATCTGGGTATAAGAGGAACAGAGATGGGGATAGGATTCAGACTCAGGGTCAGAGCAGGGATTTTAAGGGTCGGAATGACAGGAGTTATGATTCTCGTGGACAGGGGGATCGACGATACGACCATCAGGGTCAGGCTGGCAGGAATCATGATCAGAGGAGGTCGGATACTAGAGGGCAGGATTCCAGGTCCACTACTAGGCAGGGAGATGATCGCTCAGGACGCAACAACGGTCAGAAACAGTGGAGAGACCAGACTGGTAGGGGTAATCAGCAGGGCAGGGCCTCAGGTTCTAGTTCTCAAGGAGGTGCGGCTGGGGGTTCTTATTCTTTTCCTATTTGCACTACTTGTGGGAAACGTCATGCTGGGGCTTGTCGTGTGGCTACTGGGGCATGTTTTAGATGCGGTTCTACGGAGCATAGAGTGAAAGACTGCCCTAAACACCCGGAGGCAGCCGGGAACTATTTGAAACCACCCCCTCCACCACCTAACACTGGCCGTGTATATTCTATGACGCGTGATCAGGCGGCACAGTCTTCAGGTACGATTACGGGCGTTTTATATCTTGGTGATCATGCTATTTTCACACTTTTTGATACTGGAGCCACACATTCTATCATATCTATGAAATTGGTTAAGAAACTTAATTTAACCCCAACACCACTAAATAATCAAGTATCCCTCTCCACTCCCATGAAACTCAGTACTCTTATTGATCATGAATATGTAAACTGTCCTATACGATTCGATGACCGAATCCGTTCGGCAAACTTACTTCCTCTGGACATGACTGATTTTGACGTTATCCTGGGCATGGATTGGTTATCTTTTCATAGAGCCACCATTGACTGTCATGCCCGCAAAGTAATCTTTGGTGATCTAACTCAGCCTGAATTTGTCTTTCATGAAACACGCTCTCTGAAATCTGTGAAAATTATCTCTGCTATGAAAGCAAGGACTCTAATATCTCATGGTTGCCAAGGTTATTTGGCCTCTGTTAAGGATTCATCTGTCGAGGGTCCTGATATTAATACTGTTCATGTTGTTCGGGAATTTTCTGATGTTTTTCCTGAAAAACTTCCTGGTCTTGCTCCGGCCAGAGAGGTTGAATTTACTATCGATCTGATTCCCGGCGCCGAGCCTATCTCTAAGGCTCCGTACCGGATGGCACCGGTGGAACTTAAAGAGTTAAAGGAACAGCTTGAAGAGTTATTGGACTGTGGTTTTATTCGCCCGAGTGTGTCACCATGGGTGCTCCTGTACTTTTTGTAAAGAAGAAAGATGGGTCTATGCGGTTGTGTATTGATTATCGGGAGCTAAACCGCATCACTATTCGAAACCGTTATCCGTTACCTCGCATCGATGACTTGTTCGATCAGTTGCAGGGAGCTAAAGTATTCTCCAAAATTGACTTGCGATCTGGTTATCACCAGTTGCGGGTTAAAGAGCAGGACATTTCTAAGACTGCTTTCCGTACCCGGTATGGACATTATGAGTTCTTGGTTATGCCTTTTGGGTTAACAAATGCTCCTGCAGTATTTATGGACTTAATGAACCGGGTCTTCCATGAATTTCTTGATAAATTCGTCATCGTTTTCATTGATGATATTCTGGTATACTCTAAGTCAGCGGAAGAGCACGAGCAGCATTTGCGTACTGTTTTGGGTATTCTGAGGCAGCAGAAATTATACGCTAAATTTTCCAAGTGTGAATTCTGGTTGGACCGAGTTGCTTTCCTTGGTCACATCGTGTCTGCAGATGGGATTACCATGGATCCAGCTAAGGTTGAGGCTATCACAAAATGGCCAAGACCTACCACGGTAACCGAAGTCAGGAGTTTTCTGGGTTTAGCTGGCTACTATCGACGTTTTGTCGAGGGGTTTTCTAAGTTGGCTTTACCGTTGACTCAGTTGATGAGAAAGGGTGAAAAGTTTGTGTGGACGGATGAGCGTGTGCAGAGCTTTGAGGAGTTGAAACGACGACTAGTTTCTGCACCTATTTTGACCTTACCGTCGGGTTCGGGAGGATTTCAGATTTATAGTGACGCTTCCAAGAAGGGTTTAGGTTGTGTTCTCATGCAAAACGGGAAAGTAATTGCCTATGCTTCAAGGCAGTTAAAACCCTATGAGGAAAATTATCCGACCCATGATCTGGAGTTGGCAGCTGTGGTATTTGCGTTGAAAATATGGAGACATTACTTATACGGTGAATCATGTGATATCTTCACGGATCATAAGAGTCTCAAATACATATTTACTCAGAAGGAGCTCAACATGAGGCAGAGGAGATGGTTGGAGCTTCTAAAAGATTATGACACCAATATCCAGTATCATCCCGGCAAGGCGAATGTTGTTGCCGATGCACTCAGCAGGAAATCGGGGATGATTGCTAGTATGAATATCGAGCCTCGTATTCTTCAAGATTTAGAGCGGTTAGAGATTGAGCTATGTGAAAAAGGCGTTAGTGGTTTTTGGGCAAGTCTGAAGGTGGAATCAAACTTGATGCTGCGGATTAAGGAAGCCCAGAAGGACGATGGTGAACTCTGGGCTATTGTGCAGAATGTCGAGGAGGGTAAGCAGTCTGAATTTCGGGTTGATGATAGTGGTATTGTATGGTATGGAGATCGATTATGTGTTCCTGATGATTCTGATCTACGTGAGGCCTTGTTGGCTGAGGCTCATAGTTCTCCTTTTTCTATCCATCCTGGTTCTACTAAGATGTATCGGGATTTGAAGCAACACTTCTGGTGGAACGGCATGAAGCAGGATGTGGCATCGTTTGTAGCTAGATGTATGACCTGTCAGCAGGTCAAGATTGAACACCAGAGAGCAAGTGGGTTATTACAGCCGTTGGAGATCCCAGTTTGGAAGTGGGATAAAATATCCATGGATTTTGTTTGTGGTTTACCGTTGACTCGTAGGAAACATGACGCGATTTGGGTGGTCGTTGATCGGCTAACTAAATCCGCTCATTTCTTACCCATCCGTATGAGCTACAGTGTTAGTAAGTTGTCAGAGATTTTCACGCAGGAGATTGTTAGATTGCATGGCACTCCTTCTTCTATCGTTTCTGATCGTGATCCTCGTTTTACTTCGCGCTTCTGGAAAGGATTGCATAAAGTTTGGGGTGTTCGTCTTAAGTTCAGTACCGCTTTTCATCCCCAAACTGATGGTCAGTCGGAGAGGACCATCCAGACATTAGAAGATATGTTGCGGGCGTGTGCGCTGGAATGGACGGGTAGTTGGGATGATTACCTGTGTCTAGTAGAGTTCGCTTATAATAATAGTTGGCACGCGAGCATTGATATGGCACCTTTTGAGATGTTATATGGTCGAAAGTGCAGAGCACCGGTATGTTGGGATGAAGTAGGGGAACGTCTTCTTGAAGGACCTGAGATGATTGAGGTCACAAATGAAAAGGTTGCTACGGCTAAAGAAAAATTGAAAGAGGCACGGGCACGTCAAAAGAGTTATGCGGATAAGCATCGTCGGGATCTAGAGTTTAATGTCGGCGACCGGGTATTTCTTAAAGTATCTCCGTTCCGAGGCGTCAAACGTTTTGGTATTAAGGGCAAGCTCAGCCCTCGGTTTATTGGACCTTTTGAAATTCTGGAGCGTATCGGAGAAGTATCGTATCGTCTAGCTCTACCACCTCAGTTGGCTCATGTTCATAATGTATTTCATGTATCTCTTTTGAGGGGATACAACTATCACCCTCTGCATGTGGCTTCTTATCCGTTTGATCAAATCCGTCCCGATATGACCTTATCTGAAGAACGGGAGGCGGTTCTAGAGCGTCAGGAACGCGTGATGAGAAACAAAGTCATTCCTTTTGTAAAGATTCTTTGGCGGAATCACCCAGCGCGCGAGGCAACCTGGGAGACCGAAGAATCGATACGATCGAGTTATCCTCATTTCATGTTTTGATCTGGTATGTTCAGTTTCGTTTCTGTTATGTTTCCTTTCTCATGTCCTTGCAAATTTCGAGGACGAAATTTTTCTGTTAGTGGGGAAGAAGTTGTAATACCTGAAATTCCATAACATGTAAAATGACCAAATTGCCCTTGAGAATTTAAAACCTAAATAAAACACATGTAAAGCATAAAATAAATTCCAAACTTTTAGTAATGAGCAAGCTATGATCCCAAATAATTTTAACAACTACATTTAATTTTTACACAAGCCATGAAAATTACCAAAGTGCCCTTGGCGCCTAATATAATTTTTAAATTCAAAGTTATAAAGTTATAAAAGGAAAATTAAAAGAAAATAAAGGACATTAAAATTGCTATTGATTGCCAATAATTCCATTGACTAAATCCCTGAAATTAGGGCCCTTAATTACTCTAAAAATCGGCCACAATAATATTTTATCACACACATTTCTTTTTCTTCCAAGAATTCTCCACCGATTGAACACTAAATCACCAAATAATCCTCAATTCATCCATCCGAATTTCTGGAAATAAGGCACCAATTTTCTTGTGTTCTTAAGGTTCTCAAGAAGCCTAGAAAAATAGTTTCACGAATTTTAGAGGTCGGGTTTGCAAGATATCGAAATTCCTTCTCCTTTTCCATTCGATAGGTAATAATTCGATTTTTATTGATTCGATCATTGTGAAATTCATTCTCTATTTTTCTCACGTCCCTCACATCATGTATGGTCTGTGAAAAATGATTACAAGGTCGTGGAGTGGCTGTGGTGATCGTGGTGAATTCTTTGGTGTCGAGTTCTTGATCCGATAAGTCTAAAATCAAATCGGCTTATCCACTCGTTCAATAAATTATTGGGTATTTTTCTGAGCTTTTTCTAATCCTATATAACATGAGAAAATTGCTAAAACACATCCATGCATTGTATATTGATCGCATGATAATTATTGAAAGTGAAACCCTAGAATCGAATTAATTCTTTAAATCATGCATGCGAATTTTCTGGATCATGTTAGTATTTTTCATGGCTTCTATAATCATCATATAACACTAGAAAAATGGCCATTCGAATTTTAGAAGCCTAAAACTATTATTTGTGAATTTATGTATAATCGGCTAAAGTAAAATAAAAGGGAAAATATGAACTAAACCCTAAATCAATTGAATTAATGTTTATATGATTGATTCTGAATTTTTATGATATGGTAATGAATGCTTGATGATTGAAAATATTTAGGGTTTGATTTAGTAATATAATTGTTTTACCGATTTGATATATAATAGTCAAGGGGATGTTTTGTAAATTTTGAAACTCATGGACTATTTTTAAAATGATATTTAGGACTGTTATAATATGGGAAAAATATAACTTGAGGGGTCTATATGTAAATTTTGTGTTTAAAAGGTTAAATGGGTAATTATATATATTTAATGATTCGATTTGCAATTTAATTAAAACAAGGGACTAAAAATGTAAATACTGGAAACTTGAGGTCATTTTGAGTAAATTATAATGTTAAGATGTTTTGGTGTAAGTTTGGTTAATTATAGGGGCCAATAGGTAATTATTTGGAATTTACAAATTAATATATATGTTTTATAAATTATAGGGACTAATTGTGTAATTATGAGAAACTAAAGGATTAGATCGTACTATGCATGACATTTAAGGGTATATTCTGAAAATAAATTAATATAAGGGCTAGTGGTGTAATTAGAATTAATATTTGAATAAAATGGTAAATTATGTAACCTTTAGGGTTTGTTTTGCAACTTTTATAAATAAAGGGTTTAAAGTGTAAAATATGAAACTCAAGGGGCTGAAGATGTAATTCTGAATAAATGGAGTATTTAAATAAGTAAATCATGATATTTTCATTCTAGACCTTTAATTTGATATATTTACAATTAAAACCCTAAACTATGTAAACTTGTCATGTTTAACCCTAAACTTTTATAACTTGCTAAAACCAACCCTAATTCCATAATGAGACTAAACTAAAGACTTAACTAAATCATAATACTTAAACCTTACTCATTATAGAAATCTACTAATTTTGGAAACTTGCTAAATAAGGAAACTTTCTAAAAATGGAAACCTGCTAAAAATAGAAAGTTACTTAATATGGAAATGGAATCTTTAGTAATCATGTCTTTACTCCTCTAGGTGTGAAGAGGGAGTAGTTCTGTGGTTTTGATCATCTTATCTCAGTGTGTTTTCTTGTCAGCAATAAGGTACAGATATTCTGCCCTTCTTTAGTAAGGTGCCTTCGTCTCATGTTGATTTCTGATTCACTGCCATGTTCCTTGTTTCTATGAACCTTTGACATTGACCTACTGATACTGAACCTTTCTTATATTGAACCTACTGATATTGACCCTTCTGATTACTGAACCATCTGTTATGAACTGTCTACTATACTGAACTGGATATTGACCTATGAAACTAAACTGAATACTGAATACTGATACTTGACCACTGACCCACAGTTTGATACTACGAGCCATAACTAGTCATGAGGGTTTCATGACCATGTCATTGATGCACCGATGGCATGACTCTAGGGCAGGAGAGTGATGACCTGTTCCGTCCCTTTTATGTATTTATTTGGTGTATTGGGAGGTTTATGGCCACCAGGGGCGTATGGATGCATCCTAGAACTGTTACTGTTACTGTTACTGATTACTGTATTACTGGTGACTGATGGTGTGTGCGATACACGTCTTTCACATACTGGGAGCTGATCACTCCACTTACTGTTTGAGGACTCCCCTCATGATTACTGTTTTACTGAGAGGTCTCCCCTCTATATGATTATATGGTTACATGATTACACTGATTTCTGTTACTGATTACTGATACTGGGCTCGTAGAGGATTACTGTTTTCCTACACCTTTACTCTTTATCTTTCATTATTGCTACTTCATATTGATGCTTAACTTTGTCTCATTCATTCTGCTATTCCTTATTCTACTGCTTGTTATCGTTATATCTGTTCACTGAGCTCGTGTAGCTCAGCCGTGTTTTCTTTTCACACGGCAGGTAATTAAGCTAGGAACTGGGCTTGGCTTTGGGGTTTGAGTGCACTTGAGTGGAGCTTATTCTTATAGCTTATCTACCATTTGATTTCATTAGACTTTATGTTGCCATTGTTTGGGCATTGAACTTATGTACTTCTTTTATTTCCTTTCATTTTGGATATAAGTCATGTTGACTTATTGTGGGATTATGTATTTGACTTCCGCTATTTTATGCATGGATACTATGTTATCTGATATGAAACCATATATTTGTGATATCTTTACCCTTGTCGGGTCGGGGTGTTACAATTAGTGTGTTATTAGTTGTATTGGATGATTGTTTATCTATATTAGGCTTAAGAAAACTGGCTAACTTCCTATTCGGTAACTTGCTTGAATGTC
The DNA here is from genome assembly GCA_021014915.2 of Artemisia tridentata subsp. tridentata. Lineage (NCBI taxonomy): Eukaryota > Viridiplantae > Streptophyta > Magnoliopsida > Asterales > Asteraceae > Artemisia > Artemisia tridentata. Next base: position 133,781,559 of record CP139506.1, on the reverse strand, counting down.
TTAAGAAACATGAACCAAATGCGTACTAAAGGTTTTTATGGTTGTATTTAATGCACAAGCGAATTCTAGTGATCCCATGTTAGGAGCTTCCTAGCCGGCTCGACATAGGAGTGAAGTAGGAGCTTGTAGAGTTGGGGAAGTACGTACGCCACCCCACGATTGGTATTAAGGAATACACCCGTCATCCACGTGACTAATACACACTAATCAACCGGTAAAAGATAGTTAGGGAGTAAGGAAATCTAAGTAAACACATTTCTCTACACATAAGTTTTCACCAACATTTTATTTTCAGTTATTTATTTTATTTGCATTTGTAGTTATTTGGGTTAGTTGACTAGCAACTAATTCCGCCCACTCTTTCAAACCCGAGATTTTACTTGCTTTCATAAAAATATAAAAACATAAAAAAGAATCTTCCTCAACCCTTAGATCTATTAGAGTAGTCTTTCATACCTAACGAACACTATTCCCTGTGGAGAACGATCAATCCCCCGTACTTACCACTACACTATACTACATCGGTCAGGTACACTGCCTGGTGGGGTTGTAAGCCTCTTGAGATCCCTCGAGAGGTAAAACCTATTGTAAGGTTGCAAAACCACGCATCAAAATGGAACAGTGATGCTTGTTTATTGGAGTATGAACACAGAAAGTATGTCACCAAACGATTCAATATTATTGAGAATAATACGAGTGATCTTCACTATCACTAGGGTTACAAAACCTTGAATCTATATTACAAAGATAACTATTTGTGTTATGTTCAATACACTCTTGATCTCATACTTGACTAGTCTCTATTAAGCACACGCACTCATCTAGTCTAAGCTAAGATCTCCCTTTTATACAACAAAGGAGATCTTTACAATAATGATAAGTCTTGTCGAACTACTTGCATGTTATGTGTGTCAGTCCCTAAGATACAACTTGTTCTGTGTATACAACTTGTAGACTCAACACTTATCAAAGATATTATCTACCGTATATACTTGACTTTTGTACACAAAATATCTTTTTCATACTTATCTAATCAGCAGTAGTATACGTGACACTTATCCACTCAGCAGTAGTATGAGTCACTCCAACAGCAGTATTCAACCAACAGTACCTTCTTTGTACTAGCAGTACTTACTTATCAGTTAGTACTGTTAGTTATAACTTGAACAGACTTCAAATATACACTAGCAGTTAGTACTGTTAGTGTATTCTTCTCAGCAGTACTAACCTTTAGAACATTTAATTCTCAACACTAATCTTCTGAACATTTAATTCCCAACAGTGAGGATAAGAGCAGATCTGCTAACTGTTATATATTGTAAAAAAATAGAGCTTTTGGTGGGAAGTTTTGACCCCAAAATTTTGGTGGGAAGTTTTGATGGGAAATTTTGGTGGGAAGTTTTGATGGGTAGTGTTTTGGCGGGAAGTGTTTGGTGGGAAGTTTTGGCAGGAAGTGTTTGGTGTTTTGAGGTTTCGAGATGCATTTGATGGGAAGCATTGGGAATGTTTTGAGAGTGGTAAGATGGCTTTAGTAGACAACTGCAAGGATTTGGACTTTACTTGTGGATCTGAGGAAGACATACCATTAGGGTTGAACTGGTCATTTTATAACATAACGACTCATTTGTTTAACATGTTATGTATATCCATAACATCTTGACTCATCCGTTTAACATGGGATGTATATCCATAACACCTCGACTCATCCGTTTAACATGTTATGCATATAAATAACAACTCGAGTAATCCGTTTAACATGTTATGCATATCAATATTAACTCAACTCATCCGTTTAACATGTTATGTATATCCATAATATCTTGACTCATCCGTTTAACATGGGATGTATATCCATAACACCTCGACTCATCCGTTTAACATGTTATGTATATCAATAGCATATTGACTTATCGTTTAACATGTTATGAACTCTTAGCGTACGCTAAACCCTTTCGTACGACCTTTCTACTGGACTAAGAATGAATTGTTACTGCCTCAAGTTAAAAATATTGGTAGATGTGACAATAAGTTACTCCGTGAAACGTTTTTTTAATCCGTTTAAATGTTAGGTTGAGGATTTTTCCGGGATTTTTTATTTTTAAGCACGAATTGTTACTGGCTCAAGTTAAAGATGTTAGGTTTAGGTTTTTTATTTTAGAAAATTTACCGGGACACTTAAAAATTTGACTAGTTTTTTTATTTAATTTTAATTATATATTAAATAAAATTATTTAAATTAAATAATTTTTATTTTTATTTTATAAAAGTATTTAATTTTAAATTAAAGTATTTAATTTTAAGTATAAAGTATTTAATTTTAATTATATATGAAATAAAAGTATTTATAATAAATAAAAAATTTTAATTATATAAAAGTAATCAATTTTAAATTTAACTAGTTATTTTTTAATTTTATAAAAGTATTTAATGTTATAAAAACTTAAAATACCGTGGACATGTCGTTGGGATGAAAACCCTACAAAATTTCGTGAAAATTTAATTTATCCCGCAAAATCACAAAACGACAACTTACTTTATTGATCCCGACGACATGTCGTCAGGACAATTAAAAAAGTAAACAAAAACCAGATCTGGTCAACACTTAGAAACATAATCGATCTATCTCAATTATTGCTCTCCTCGCCGGCGATTACACCACCACCACCAGTACTCCACTACCACCACTACACGAGCACAACTGTGCACTTCTCCTCCTCCTCTTCTCATGTTTATTTCTTTCCTCAACCCTTCTCTTGTTTAATTCTTCCTCTTCTTCCCCACTTGTTCTTCCATACGAAGCAGGTATTTTTAATTTTTGTTATTTTATTTTTATTTTTATTCATTTATGTAATGTAAGTGTTAATTTATGTATCATTTGATAATTTTTTGATGTTGTTTTCTGTCCTTTTTTTAATACAGCCGAGACATAGGTAATGTGGTCTATTTTTAATTTTTTTTAAACTTTTGGTATCCCGACTACATGTCGCCGTTAAAAGTTTTACCTATTGTTTTACGCAATCGGTATAAATGTGCTCTCTTTTTATATAGCCCAAGCCCGAGACCGCAGCCCGAGACAGCAGCCCGAGACCGCAACCCGAGACCGCAGCCCGAGACCACAGCCCGTCACGAGAACAATATGTTGTTATTTCACGAGTAATTAGCAATTTGATTATGATATGTTTGCGGATTGATTAAGTAGTTGAGTAATAATATATGTAATGTACAGCTTAGGTTTTTAGATGTGTTTCAGAGGAAAAATCTGTTTGATCTTACTTGGCACAAGTTTAGTTCTTGTGGATTATTTAATATGACGTTATTAGTATGGTTACTAGGCATATAAAGGTTAAGCTGGATATGCTTATTGCATTTTAATTGTTTGCTAGAAACAAATTGTGTATGATTATTCGCTAGAAAATAGACGTCACCTGAATTACGTATATTAGTTGAGTAATACTATAACAAAGAAAAATCTGAAATACGTATAGTAGTTGAATTACATATGCGTTTGGTTAATATTTGAATGGCATTTGATTGTTAGACTTTTGTGAATGTTTTAGGATTTTAGTGATTAATTTCCGAAAGTCCCGATCTGAAGTTAATCATCCTATAGAAAATCCGTCTGGAATTAATTTATTAGAAATTAATTTCGGAAAGTCCTCTGTTTGGGACTGCTTTTTGAATGTTTTGTCTCATTTAAGATATGGATGCGTATAACTGATTTACTATTTGAGATGATTTCGACAATGTTTCTCCTTTACTCCTACGAATATGTCTTTAATGCACATATTTGGGAGTTGAGGGGAAATGTTGCCAAAATTTTCTCAAATAGTAAATCAATTATACGCATTCATATATGAGATGAAGCATTCAAAGAGTGGGTTAGGATTGCCTTCCATAGTTGTACTAGGTGAACAAAACAACTCGTAATAATTCCACGGTTATATGTGTTTATGTGTCGAATATTTTGAATGTGTAATAATTAAGTGCATATAATAACTGGTTGCATCATAAAAATGCAGTTATGATAATTGATAAGAGTTGGACCCGTTTAGAGATTCGTTGTTCAAAAGAATTTCTTGATGGTCTTGCCGCATTCCTCGATCATTGCAAACCATTATTGAATCGTTACGGAAACATAGAATGTCTATGTCGTCTTTGTCATAATGTTCCATGGATATCTCTCGATGATCTTAAAAACCACATAGGCCAACATGGGTGGGAGCCAACTTATACACAATGGCGCGATCACGGTGAACCGGATCCTCTGCCGTTAGTACATAACACAACACAACGTGAGATGAGTGACATGGGTGCGTGCCTTAATGATATTCTTGATATTCCTCCAAATAATGAACAAAATGAGCCAACTCAAAGAAATATTGGCGAGACAAGTAACGAGCCTACTCAAGTAACGACACCTCCTGTACGTAACGAGTTTGAAGAGTTACTTGCCAGTTTCAACCAGGCTCTATACTCGGATTGTGACTTTATGACTACCTTGGATTTTATGGCAAAGTTTACGCATCTCAAGGTCAGCGGTAAATGGAGTGATACTTCATTTAACAATACGCTAAAATTTCTCCAAGAGGTATTTCCGCCCAGGTTATGTTACAGTCTCCCACCATCATACTATGCTATAAAAAAGACATTTAAAAAGATCGGGTTAGGGTATGAGTCAATACACTACTAGAAAAAAGGCCTTTAATGACGCGCATTGCGTGTCATAAAAGGGGTCAGATGACGCGCTTTTTGGTGTCATTGATCGACCCGTCATAAAGCTTTATGACACGCATTTCGCGCGTCATAAATTTATGACACGCTTTTATGACACCCTTTTACGACAAACTTTTATGACACTATTTTATGACCCCTTTTTTGCGTGTCATGGTTCAAATTTTTTTTAAAAAAAATAATTTTTATAAAATTAATAATATCCCCACATTAAATAACAGATAATCTCATAATACAAATAAATACACAAATAGCAAAAAAGCGCATTTCATATATATCAAAACAATGCGTTTCATACAACTACAAGTTATTTTCAAATTCTAAAATTGTAGAAACATATATGGGCGATATACAGGTAAATGTGTAGAACATATATAGCTACATAGAATGTGTTTGCTATTTGGCATCAAGGAGCAGCAGCCAACCTTCTTCAAGTAAGATGAAACTTCCTTAACAATTTCATCATATCTAGCTTGTCTCTTTCTTGCAGCGGCTTCACTACCACAGTACCACCTGCACTACCACTTGCAGATGCTTGTGTTTGACTTTGTCTTGGCACACTTGATTGACCATGTCCACTAGTTTAACTGAACCTCTAAATCAAACAATCATTATAAGCTAAATGGTGAAGCATACAACATATCCGTATGAACTTTAAATGGTTATATAAAACTTGCAAGAAATCATCATTATTTGAAACTTATCATCTTTCACAAGATTATCGAGCTTCCTTAACAAAAAGGTCCTTAAGGCATCCTGCAAGAAACAGAAAATATTTACACCACTTTTTATCTAAAGAGCCAACGCCTCTATTGTCCAACAAGTGTGCCATATCCAATCAAGTGAAGACTGAATACACGAACAGAACTGCATTTACCTGTTCCCCTATGGTAATAAACTTCAATGTAATCTCTTCAAATGACAAGGCGTAGTTGATCTGCAGATGATATTACGGTCAATGGAGATGGGAAGGAGGAGAAACTAAATAAACAATCCTTAAAAGAAAAAATCACTCACTTTAGCGAAGAACGATGCTGCTCTAAAAAAGTCCCTGGCTGAGAAAGCAGCTTCGGCCTGCAACACAATCCCATTAGCTAACCATGTTGCACAACAAAATGATTATATATATAAAGATAGGAATATATCCCGTGAAAATAGCCAGTATACTATATTTCAGTGACAGAATAAAAAAACCAAATCCATATAATTAAGAAAGCATCTCTATCTGCACCTGTTCTAAGTATACTTGATCTCTCTGGAAAGGATCAGAACAATTTTCCAAAGCAGCAGCGTATTGTTTCAAGTTCAGGTACACTTTCCACATATCTCGACCTTCATCAGTTACAGAAACCTATTCGACTATCGATAGTCAGTAATTATTTAACAAATAATTCAAGTAAATAATTGAATAATAACAAGTAAAGGAAACCCATGACACAAACCTGAAATATTGAGTTTTCATCATATGCGTAGAACAACCCAGCGGATGCATCAATGGATAGTCCAATGATCCCCTTTGATGACGACTCTGATGGTTGATCAAAATGAAGTTCTTCTACAATTTGTTCACTAATTCTGTTTACAACCTAAACGATACCACATCATAAAAAAATGTTGAAAGGATAAAAAAAAATTGCAAAAAATGTTGAAAGGATAAAGTAAGCCTGCAGTAAGTGTGTGAATGTGTATTTTGAAAGTGATAAGGTAACACTGAATGAGCAGCAGGCCGCAGCTTGCAATAAAATGGATTACGGGAATCACATAGAAAGTAAACAATCACATATAAACTAGTCGCATCTACATAGTGAGTTTATAGAATCAGCATACTTTGGAGTTTTCATGTAATTGTGCCATCTGTGAGCTCCATTAGGCCGTAGATGATCCTGACCACCCTTAACCGTGAATAATCCAAATTCAATATCAACCCCGATAATAACAACTTCGACCAGATAATCCAAACTCCAAAACACCCTTCAATCCTAATCCTTAATCCCTCGGTTCATAATCCAAAACCCCACCGGATAAACAACAAAGATAAATCAATTAAGCACACGGCCGAGACCCTAGTGGTCTCGGCTTGCTCCCCCAGCAGTTCACCATCAACATATAAACAACAACGGCAAAAACATCAACAGCAGCAAGAACATTGCCAACCCAAATCAACAATAGCCAAATAATTACACGGCCGAGACCACTTGGTCTCAGCTTTCTCCACAGCCGTTCATCATCAATCAACAACACCGTTAGGCCTAAAATCAAATCCAAAACCCAAAATCCTAGCCCACGGCTCCAATCCAAATCCAATAAACAACAACGACCACAACAATAACTAGCACGGCCACAATTCAAAACCAACCCAAAACAAATCCTAACTCTCGGTCTAAAAATCCAGACTAAACCCACGATCAAATCTTAGTCCACGACTATAACTCAAACGATATCAATAAAATTCAAACCGAACAAAACAAGAATAAAACAACAACAACCTCAAGAACATCAACCAAACGGTGAGTTCAAACTCGACATACAAAACCCACTATCGATACCAAATCCGTTATTAATCATTTTTATTTAATAAAAACTTTAAACCCGTTCATTATTAAACCCGAAAAGATCAATATTAAGCCGAGTTGACTCGTATACGAGTCAACTCGCGCGTCATACCTCATATTCTATCGATTAACACTCGGTGAGTGTCGAGAAGTGGTGATGACGAATTCTTGACAGCGCGTGGGTTAACGAGGATGGCCGTGGTGTGTCGCCAGAGCGCGTGGCTTAGCATAGGTGATGGGGGAGGTGAAGCTGAGCATTCTGGAGGTGGCGGTGTGTCACGGTGGCCAGTGGTGGGGGAGGTGTGGCTACGGCAGAGGTGGTGTTGGTTCGTTTAGAGAGAGGAAGGAGATGGAGCTGGTATCAATATAGAGAGAGAGAGGAGATGGGAGTTGAGATTGTTATAAAAATTGTGAGGGAGATGAGTTGTGAGACAGCTTTATCAATAGCGTTTGGATAGGTTGTTATAACAATTCCGGAGAAATATGGCCGGAAAAATGTGGTGAAGGTGGGCGGCTGGATTGGGAGAGAAGAATAGCTAACCCTAGTAAACTTAATTGGGTTTTTTTTTGGGGATTTTGAAGGACTTAGGTTTTTTGTGGGGTTTTGTCAATAGCGGGAAACAAAAAGTGTATCCCGTGTTTTAGTTTTTATGACTCTAATAATTGCATGTCATAATTCCTTCAAATTGTACAAGTTATGACAGTTTTTTTATGACTTACACTTTTGCTTGTCAATAAAATGTGTGTGTCATAATTTAGGAGTCATTAAAGGCTATTTTTCTAGTAGTGATACATGCTTGTGAAAATGATTGCTTTTTATATCGGGGGGATGATGCCAAAGATTTGTAGTATTGTCCGATTTGTAAAACGAGTAGATGGAAAGACAAGAAAACAACAGGGAAAAAAAGTTTCTAACAAGGTGTTGCGTTACTTTCCTATCATTCCTAGACTACAACGTTTGTACAAGTCTATTCACACTGCAACACATATGACTTGGCATGCTACTGGAAAGTCTACGAAAAACGGTAAGATGCAACACCCGGCTGATGGTAAAGCAATGGAAGAAGTTTGACAATAAATATTCAGATTTTGCTTCAGAACCAAGAAACGTTCGATTAGGGTTGGTTGCTGATGGTTTCAACCCGTTCGGCAACCTTAGTCAGTCTTAGAGCATGTGGCCGGTCATATTAACAACATACAACTTGCCTCCGTGGTTATGCATGAAAGAGACTTCTTTGATACTGACATTGTTGATTCATTGCCCTAAATCACCAGCGAAGGACATTGATGTTTACTTAAAGCCTTTGATTGATGACCTGCATGAATTATGGAAAAAACCAGGTGTCTTTGAAACTATATTTTGGTAACCCGTATCTTAGTACTGTGTAGTTTAACCTTTTGGCGAATTGAACATTGCGGATATTGCAACATTTTTGGATATGGCAGCTAGTTTTAGAGATTATAACACCCGTTTTGTAGACTTTATAATGTTTTAATGCATTTTGAGGGTGTTTAGCGATTATTTGCAAGTGTTTAAGCCGTTATAAGTTGTACGTGTTAGTACATGTTAGTATTGATTGGTTAAAGACTTTGGTTGCTTACAGGTTTTCGTAGATTTTTTCCGAAAAATTTTCCCGAAAAAATCTGGAAATTTGCAGATGTGCAGTTGCATTATATTACGGTACCGACGACGTGTCGTTGGCACCGTAAACCAAATTTTATTTATAAGTTTTATTATACCGACGTCATGTCGTCGGTATTTTTAAGAGATAGTATTGACTTTCGTTGACCATGGTTGACTTCCGTTGACCTTTATAAATTGTTATAGACGCCATGTCGTCGGTACCTTAAATAAAGTCATTGACTTTCGTTGACTTTTGTTGACCGGTTTAATTACCCACCGACTTCATGTCGTCGGTATATTTACAACGTAATTACGCTTAACTAATTAAGTGTTTAATTATTCTTATGGTGCCGACGACATGTCGACGGCATCTATTTTCCAAAAACACCAAAACCTTTGACTGAAAAGCATGTGGGTCCCACGTTGTCATCGGGCTTTATCGTCGGGACAGTGAATAGCGACGGGGCAATGTCGACAAGTTCGTGGCGACGTCGTATCGTCGGGACGGTTAAATACCGTCGTCTTGTCATCGGGACAGTAAAAAAAAAGTCGTGGCCGATTGTCTTGAATGTACTAGTGTAAAGTATCATGACTTTCAAGCTTAATTGTAATACGTATAATGGATGTCTTGTTTCCCCTATAGCATCTTGCTAGTACACGTATTGTTATGTAATTTTGTCGTTAAAAAAAACAACTTGTCATCCTAAACAACATAGCGTGTACCGAACGAGCAAATGGGGAAATGTCCACTTCTATCCTCTTTGTAAAGCAGCACCATTTTTCTGGTTTAGCAAGGAAACGCTTATATGGAACCACGCTTCATGGTTGATCAATCCACCTTGCCGATCGAGCAAGTACTCTTGGAGTGTGATCATATTAATTGCTTGAAGTACAGTGTTATTATATATTTATATGGTATCAAATTCACAACTACCGGCCACCACTATATTACACAAGATCGATCAGTCTAGAATGTGAAATGCATACGTTTAACACGTTGCATACCCAGATGCTCCTTTTAGTATTTTATCGAACACAAGCCCACAACCTCTGCAAGGTATATAAAAATTTGAAAACATACATAATCCGGTGCAAAAAATCATAAAGCATACATGTTGTATGTTGTAACGTGCGTTAGTTCATCATGGCTTAAATAAATAAAAAAACTTGATACGGAGTAATACTTAACAGAAATGTCCGTATGCTAATACTTTAGTAAAAGATGAAATACATTTTAATACTACGTTGTTATCGTTATATTATGCTTGTACCAATATACGATCGACATGTTAAATATATTTATTATTGTCAGTTTCTTCCCTCGTTTAATTCTTATAATAATAAAAGTTTTACACGTTGTAGGTGAGTTTTGAAATTGATGTACTCTGAATTTGCATGCATTGCAATTTAATTTGACTTTACTTTTATCGCTGACAAAACTTAAAACACAAGTAAATTTGGCTTGTCTTCTTCCCAAGACATGTCTATGCAAATCATAAAGTACTAATCGACCATCTGAATTCTTGCCAGTACGTATCTACAAGTACTGTTT